>CM037854.1:9967142-10324298 GCA_021234595.1 Delia radicum | reverse complement strand
AAAATTTTGCGGTAAAAATCAGAAAATTGCAGAAATCTGGTTTGAATTTGCAAAAACTAAATTAAAATTTTCAAATTTTCTTGAATACTATGCAAGAAACGAAAAATCAACTTATTACCAAAATTATTCCTGAGGAAAAATGCAATTGATATTTAAAGTTTGCATTGCAATATTATAGCTGTCAAAAAACATGGGATCATTATCGAAACTATTGAATTTTTTGCATAAATCAAATTAACCTAAATAACCGCATCCAACTGCTTCTTGCATCCATAACTGCATTCTGCATCAACTAAAAAGTTTACGCTGAGTTAAATGGTGGTATTTTTTTCTTGATGGTCACACCCCTTTTAAAGTGGGTGGCTGGTCAAAGTTGGAAAGGTTTTTATCGATTATCTCATAAAGAACTTATCGGATCTATATAAAACTTGTATTGTTTGGTAACCTGCTCAAGTAACTTTAAAATGATATATAATGTATTATTTTAGATCATAAGTAGAGTAGTAGGCTAAAAAATATTTTTTTTCATTACTAGAGAAAATGTATACACACAGACACGATTTTACAATTTCCAACTTTAAAAATAAAATATGAAATCGGTTATTACAATTAAATATTCGTTTTCACAACAAAATTCGGTTATTACAACAAAATTTTAGTTGCAACACTCAAAATATTTAGAAATCACATTAAAATATGACTCTACTAACATAATTGATTGGTTTTAGCAACCAAAATGCTCTTTTCAATAGTGTTGACAATTGATTTTTTTTTTTGTGTGCAACAAATTTCCATTACATTTTACCCATTTTAACTATTTTTTTAAATATTTTTCATAATTTTAATAAAACTTGAGCTTGCGCAAGCTGTACAACTATATACAAGTGTTTTTAGACCATTTTTTACCAACGTGTCTCTAAAGACACACCAATATTTAAAAATCTATAACTTTTGACAGCAAGGTGCTATAACAACGCAGTGAAAAGCATATTTGTTTTTTATTTTTTTTATTTTTATTAATCAATAATCATATAATTACAAATTATATACTATTACCCTAACCGAGCACTAGCTACTATGGCCTTTGGCGCGTTGTAGCGAAAGCAGACCAGTGCCTCTGGTGGGAATCGAACCCACGACTCCCGCACTGATAAGAAAGCACGCTACCAACTAGCCTACCGGGGCGCTCATATTAAAGTATTTTCTTTCTAGAAGTGATTTAAAATTAATTTTAATTTGTATTTCCAGTATTGCCATATAATGAAGTAAAAAAAAAAAAACAAATTTTCGCTTTCGCACTTTTTTCAAAAAATATTTTAAAATATAAGAAAGAATGACGAAAATAAAAAAAGTATTATTGGTATCGATAAAGACAAAAAGAAAACTTTTAGAAATAGAAAAATTTTTCATTCAAAATTAATTTTTTGGAAAAAAAATTTACTAAATGAATCAATATTTTTTCTTCTTTGTAAAAATGGAAGTATACGGAAAATTAATCCGTTTTTGCTTTAAATAAAAAAAAAATCTGCTATTTTCTCTCAACCAGCACAGGAACGACAAGCGTTGCCAAATAACAATTTTCAAAAACTGTCTAAAAATACCAAAAGTTTTTAAATTTTTAAAAATTTTTGGTGCGAAAACAACAATCTAAATTTTGTGCAATTTTCTGATAGTTAGATATATGACTTGTTAATACATAAAAATTAAAATTTGTAAAAAACATTTACCCTTTAAGTGTGTACATAGTTTCGAATTCAATTATTTATACCACCACTAGAGGGCGCGATTAGGCTATAAAATTTACTGAAAATTCATAGTGGGAGACCAACGTTTCTTCTAACCAACTCGCACGGAATCTATGCTTGGTGAAAAAACTTGTAAAGACTATTCAATAGTGTCCGACCGAACAGTTCGGCCAAAAAAACTATATTTTGTCGGTTTTTTGATATCTAGAGGCAATGATGACAAATTTTGATATTGGAAACATGTTTGTTGAGCCGATTTAATTCCATTTTGTGTATAAAATTTAAGAGAAAAGCCGAAGTTTAACTATAAAATTAAAAGTTCGGCCGCCGAGCTATTGTCAATTTGTCCGAACTTTCTGAGGCCGAACAGTGAATTCATTGCTTAACTACAGACTTTTCTTCAAATTTGACACTTAAAATAGCATCTAATCAGAACAATAAACATTTTTCCATCCGCCAAATTTGTCCATAATGCTTTAAAACACCGAATACAGACCAAATGCATTTTCTGGCCGAACTGTTCGGTCGGACACTACTATTCAATTAACTTTCGAGTTTTTTTTTTCGTATGAAATATTTTGTTTTATGGCTTGCTTTTGTTAAATTATTGGTCTCATACTTTGGAATGGCAACATGGTATACATCTCAGAAAAGTTCGAAAGCTTTGGTTATATTTGGTTCCAAAATATGTATATACTTTGATTGATAGACAATTGATAAAACGTAATTTTTTAAAATTTCTCATAGTTGTAAAATAAAATGTTTTTAACTTACTCCCATCTCTGGATATGATACATATAATTTTAATGATACTTAAACGGTGCTTATTTTAAGGTAATCGTACAAAACCTTTCAGGCTTTGAGGCCGATGAGGCATGACTTGCCTATACATTTTATAATAAATTTTTCCCGTTGGGATTTTTAAAGTGATTGTAAGTGGGTGGGTGTTTTTTTTCTATTACTAAAGCTTAAGTTGAAAAAAAAAAAATTACAAAATAAAGATTTTTTCTTTATTAAATTGGAACTTAAAAAAAATAACAGACAGAAATAAAAAACAGTTTTTTAAAAAAAAATCAATTTGTTTGGTGTTAGTAGAAGTTTACAATTTTTTCTGCTGTTTATTTGTTTGATATTTTATTCAACAAAACCCAACCATCTTTTCTATGTAGCAATTCTTAAGTTAAATGAGTGGCAAAAGGAAAATGTAGTGGAAAAAAATCACCGGGAGTAAACAAATTAAAAATGGTTTTAAATAACAAAAAAAAAAAATCCGATGAATACAGAGAACCTTAACAAAAAATAAAAAAGAACTGTAAAAAAATTGTTAACTGAATGTTGAATATAAAAAGTAATTTTAATATAAAAACTCAATTTTTATTTGTGTATTTTTTTATTATTACTATTATTTAAACAAAATAATACATTAATGGTCATAAAATGACACGTAATTGTTAATAAAATTATTTACAAAACAACACAAGTATAAGATCACATGCTGTAATTTAAAAGATTTTAATCTTGTTGTATGTGATATTTCAATTAAATAAATAAATAAAAAAAATTTATTGCTATTATTGCATATTAAAAATCTTCTCTTGCATTAAATACTCATTTTAGGCTGTAAACAATTTTTCATTTACGAGTTCACAACTTATGACCATTTACAAAATAATTATTTGTTATATATTTTCCCAGGCCCTATGGCGTAGGATGGTTATTGTTACTTTTTTGTATGTCCATTAGGGTGGCAATGAAAAATTAATTTTGTGCGTCAATAATACGAGCGGATCTTAGGATCTAAAACTTATATGGTGAAAATTTAAGCAAATTAGGATAACTCTAAGCAGTGCACCTTTGGGGTCAAAATTCAAATTGTTATACAGTAAGTTCGGGTAATGTGGAATACCTATTTTATTTTAAAGTTTTCCGCCAAAGTATTGACGATAAATTTACAAAGTACTAGGTTTGTTGTCGAATTTGTGTTCATAACAAACATGTATTATCTTTATTGTAAAAAAAGCTTAGGTACCCAATACATGTTATAACATGGTGTGCTCAAACATGGCATGCTCAAATATGGAGGGCAATGTGGAGTACCTAGTCGTTTAATATGGAATACTATTCCACATTACCCGCAATAAAATCTAAATGTTTTTTTTTTTTTTACAGACTGAAATGAAAAATAATTACAGAATCTGTTTCAGTTTCGATTTTTTTGCAGAGAGAATTTTAGTGTACGAAAATAATGAAAATTTTCAGTAAATTAATGAAACTTTTTTTCACAAAGTGAACGAAAAATTTCTTAAAATTAATGAAAAGCAATATAATTTTTATGAAACTAGTTTTTTAATTAAGCTTTTTTTATTAAGTGAATGGTAATTTTAAGTAGTAAAATTATATGCAAGTTTTATGAAAACTTGCATTAGCTTAATGAAAAATTTCAATGAACAAGTTCAATTCTAACTTTATTACTTTTATGCAAAAATTAGATTAGAAAGTAATTGTAAATACAATTAAAATGATTATATTAGATTTTAAAAAAATACTTAGTGGGTAAAGTGAAATAGTATTTTACATTAGCCTCCTTAAGGTATTCTACATTAGCCGATCTGCAACTGAATTTTTAAAAAATTATTAAAATTTGTTAAATGTAATGTTAACACACATTAATGGCATTAAAAAAATTCCTTTGTTCATATTTTTTCAGGCACAACTGCAAAATACAAACATCCCCTAAAAAAAAAGTTAGTAAAGTCAGCAAAAAATTTTGCTGAGTCAGCAAAACTTTAGTCAGGAGGGTGCTTGCAAAAAAATAGCTAATGTCAGCAAAATCAGCTCGCTGATTTTCAGCAACAAAATTAGTAGATTCAGCAAAAGTTTTGCTAACACTTAGTAGATTAGAAATTAAAAACCCTTGCGAAAAATTAATAAAATTTTTGCTGAATATTAGTAGACTGAAAAAACTCAAAAAATTTGTAGAAAAATTATACTTTAGTTAATTTATTTGCTGAAAATCATAAAACATATTTTGGTGATTCTTTTTAAAATAATTAACAATACGTTACAAAATATAAAAATGTTCATACTCCCAAATTGACGATATGAATTAATGTAATATCTAAAAACAATAGAAATAATTGTACATAAAATAAACGAAATTATCTTTGAACTACTTACATCAATTATAAACGAACGAAACGAAAAAATAACAAAATATAACATATACAACCATTTTTTGCAATAAGAAAAAAGAAGTAGAAAAATCTATATACGATATATGTCTTTGTCTTTCGCTTTAGTCTGTCTACCTATTGCATATTTGTTTGCAATAAAAAGATTATTAATATGTATAACATTATAACATTTAGTTTACAAATACACATTTAATCATTATTAAATTTAAATATTTATATTGTCTTTTATTTAATTAATAGACAATTACTTTCACAAGTTGTCTTAATCCACTATTTTGTTTTATGTATGAAAAACAGATACAAAAATCTTCCATGGTTGATTTTTTTATATTATATTTTACTAGAGTTGTGCTTTTTAGTATAATTTTCTCGTCACTACTACATCGGGACATGCCGCGACATCTAATTCTTTCTGAGTATATCTTTCAGTCTGGTTGTCGTTCACACAATTGATGTGCTAAACAACACAATTTTTTAGCAAAATAAATTAGTTAAACATTAGTAAAATATTAGTAAAACATTAGTTCAAAATAGTTAAGTGCTGAATGAGTATAACTAAAATTTTAGTTTAAAACATAATTTTAGCAAAAAATTTGCTGAAAAATAGTATACCTGATTTACAAGATGTTTTACTAACTTTTCTATTAACTTATTTTGTTGAGTGTATATAAAATTTTTTGAATCAAATAATTCTTTCAACACATGTAAAAAAAACCAAGCATACCAAGTTTCGCGCTTTGAATATTTAAAAAACTAACGCTTATGGTTCGTCTTAAAAATAAAAGCTTGTCATTAATTTATATGAATATGTAACGGTTTCACTGCCTACTCCACATTACCCGCACTTACTCCAAAATTCAATATATTTAATTATAATTGACTTCAAACAATAAATTTTCTTAAAAAGTTAACCCAATCTTAACAAAACTGATGTTCCAAGTATAACTAATGTTTTTCCAATTTTTTTAATTAACCCTTTTGTGCTACGGTGGTCAAAGTTACTCTACCATTATAAATAAGTTTTAAATATAAGATGTTCAATAAAAGTTGGCAGAGGTGACGTTCATAGTATAGTTAATTGCATTCTGAAATATTTTCATTAAAATTAACCCTGTTAAGCTACGGCGGTTAAAACTACCAATAATTAAAAAAAAAAATTTGAATCAAAAATTAAAAAAAAATCTTAAAATATTAATCCCATTAATCCGAATAATTTTGTTAAGGAGCCTCAACCTCTTGAGTAGTGATTTCAGTTACAACAATTAAAAAAATGTTTTTGTTAAAGCGGTCATGAAGAAAAAATGTAAAACTACTTAAAAAACGACCTCGCTGATCAAAAATAATGAGTTTTGACGTCGAATTTTTTGCAGTTGGGCCTAAATATACTTATTATTATTAATATTTAGATACTTGTAATGAGAACCCATTACTGAGATTTTGCTGCGAGTTTGCAAGGGTTTATCTCAGTTTTAAATAAAAAAATACTGGGAAGATAAATTAGCTTTCCCAGTAAGCGATGCTTACATGCAAGCAGGTTTGTAAGGATTCTGTTGGTATTACTCCCTAACATAATCCCTTACAAACCTGCTTACATATTTCATGATTTTTCTATGGAAAATTTCCACTTGGAAGCATTACTTTTGGGCATAATAAGCGCGGATTTTGGCGCCTACAAAAAGCTGTGATTTCATAGCTTTCAGTAAAATCTTTTTGCATGTCTACATTATTACGATTAAAAGTAATTTATTTTATAACAAATTCTACAGATATTAATTTTTTGTTGCTAAAATTTTTGACATATAATATAATATTTCTTCAGAACCAGTTTAATGACTTATTGTATTTTATTACATACTCGAAAACTCCAAACACAGTCGGAAATCACTCGGTAAAATTAGTACAGATCGTTTATAATACACGATATGAAGATTTCTGCATTAGAATCTGAATCCTTGTTAGGGAAAACAGTTAGCTCAAAATTTTTGTTTGTTTATTTTTACACAAAAATTATTCGTTTCTTTGGCTATTATGTAATACAGGGTGTCCACCGGGAAGGTATACTACTTTGTTTTGCCGCCATTTTGGTAAACATTAGTCTTGACAGTTCATATTTGGCAGTTGTGAAGTAGACACTTGGAAAATTTATGGAAAAATATTCGATAAACCAACGTGTTTTAATTGTTAAAGCATTTTATCAAAATCAATCATCGATTACTGTGACGATGAAAAAGTTACGTGAAATTTTTGAGAGGAACAACGTGCCAACAAAACGCACTATTTATCGTGTAGTGAATGATTTCGAAGAAAGAGGGTCTGTAGGTGATAGGCCCAAGCATGGACCACAACGTACTGCAAGATCGGCTGAAAACATTACTGCTGCTCAGGAAGTGTTCAAAACAATCCATCAACCTGAATTCGACGCCGTGCTCAGGAGCTCGGTCTTCAAAGAACAACTTTGGCCAACATTTTGCACAAGGATTTGCATTTGTTTCCATTTAAGATTCAGTAGTATCAACAAGACGGTGCCACATCGCATACAGCCAGGATTACAATGGAATTACTGCGAGACCTCTTTCCACAACAAGTTATTTCAAGAAATGGTGATGTTGACTGGCCTCCACGGTCGCCTGATTTGACTGCTCCGGACTTCTTTTTGAGGGGATATCTGAAAAGCAAGAATAATGCAAACAAACCAGAAACTCTTGAGCAACTCAAACAAAATATTCGTGATAAAATTAATGAAATACCGCGTGAAATGTGTGAGAATGTAATGAAAAATGTGCTCAAAAGGGCTAGCATTTGTGAGGCTAACAGAGGCGGACATTTATCTGATATTGTATTCCATACATAACTGCCGACATTAAATAAAATATTTATCAATGTAAATTCCATTCTCTTTCATTTAATGAAAAATTATAAACAAACAAATTAGTATACCTTTCCGTCGGACACCCTGTACTAAGTAAGCACACACAGAGAAAAATTTGCTATTTGCCAACTGAAATTCTACTACTACGGCTCAAATTCGATTATTACGAATCTCAGTCGGTTGGTACAACTCAATATTAGTTTTCAGAACAAAGTTCGGTTAATTCAACTGAATTTTAGTTGCAACACCCAAAGTATTCAGAAGTCCAATGAAAATGTCGTTGCACTAACTGAATTCATAATTTGATACCATTAAAATACACTTTTCAATTCGGTTGGCACTTTATTTTTCTGTGTGCACTTACATCAGCTCATATCTTATCTCCTGCTTCTTAAAACATGAACATTTTTTTACTAGGTTCTTCCTTTTATGCTTCCCTTACCCAATTTTTTTTAATTTTAGATTTTTTTGTCGATTTAAATATAGGGTCCGCCAAATAACTTTTTTTTTTTTTTGAGCTTCTGAACCAATTGGACTTTGTATGACGTCATACCAAGGTCTTTATGCAAAATTCATCTCAATGATGTCTCCGAAATGTTCAATTGTTGAGAACGACTGTGAATTGATGTTGATGGCGCTTCACGCACACTTTCTGCCACAGCAACAATATTCTCGGGTATACGCACTGTTTTTGGCTTTTCACGCTTTGGTTTATCGATGAGGATGCCAGTTTTTTTTCACTTTTTTCACAAGATAACGAACATACGGACCGTATTCGTTCATCGGAAGGATAAAACTAATTATCTGTCAAATCAGACATGATCTAAGTGTTGCCATTTTCGAAATAAGCAATAGTTGAAAAAAAAACGTTAGATGGCGGACCCTCTATGTACAATAGGTAGGCGCGGATCCAGGGGGAGGGAAAATGGAACATTTCCTCTCCCAAAATAAAAATTTTTCAATATAATAACGCTAAAAAAATTAGAAACGCTAATCAAATATACTCTAACTTCCCTCCCCAAAACCTTTTTCTGGATCCGCGCATGACAATAGGGTGCAATTTTGGTACAAGCTCTCAATGCAGAACCGTTTAGACAATTTGTACGGAAATAAAAACAGCTTTTTAAGGTCAATTTGAAAAAAACCTCATGCATCGAAAATATTTTTTATGAATTAAAAAAATTCTATTCCGAAAGCACAAATCATCATAAAATATCGCAATATTGTTAAACTTTTGCGTCAAGATGGAGGAAAATAGTTTTTTATTGAAGAACCTATAGTAGACTTACAAAAACTATGTAGTTTGAAGCAGGTTTTTACTAAAACTATGTAAAATTTGTTTTTCGTATGTTAATTATTAATACGATAATAACGCGGTTTGTTCAACAATCGGGTTTTTTTAAGTATTTGAATATCGAATATTTGAGAACTCTTTTTACATCACTGTTGGCTATTTTTTCGTTGAAATTTTGTATGACATTTGTAGGTATAATCATTATACTTTGAACCTGGGGCCATTTGATTTTATATTATTTATTTGTAAATTTATTACACAAAACAAATTCAATTTGTTAATTGTTTCACATATAAATTTAATAAAGTTTTATTATCCATCATTATACATTAGGGCATCCCTTGAAAATAGATTAGTCATTACACCACTCAGTTTTCGTATAAATGGATATAAATCGAAGAAATCGATTTTGTTTTTCAGAAAACGTTAACCCGAAAGTTGACCGAAAGTGGCCCATTTTGAAAAACGGTGTATTATTATTAAAAAATTCCCAAAATTTTAACTCTCAAAAACATTTATTTCTCTATTTCATTTAATATACCCAAAATTATTCAGATATGGAATTCTGAATTCAAGAGATATCATTAACCCACTTTAGCCTGCAATCAAAAATGACCTCAAATTTGATAAAAATACAAAAACGTATTTTTTTAAAATAAATTTTAAAGATTTTTTAAAATGCCTAATTTGAAGATGACGATTGCTATTTTTAGTTAATAATAGTTGTTATTAAAAAAAAAAAAATAAATTGTAAAAATAATATTTCGAGTTTGTGTTTGAAGCGACTCTTTTCAAGAACATTTTCTGCAAATTGATTATTTTATAAAAAAATTTAAAAAAATTTCAATGTTTTAATCAAAGTTTGCATAGTTTTCGTGAAAATATCATTTAAGTTTGACAAGACAATAACTGTATATACTTTATCTAAAAAATCTTGAACCATCAGTTTCTTGGGGTCAAAAAAGACTCATGAAACTTAATTGTAATTATTACTACAAAATTGTAAAGCCTTTAAATTGATAAAAAAACCTCCACTTGATAAAAATAATTATTTTATGTAACTTGATTCATATAGGGTTAAATTTTTACACTTTTGGCCCATAAACGCCCCCTAGGAAGTTTACAGAATAACAACTTTTATAATTTTCGGAAAATATCACTTACATTTTATTAGATTTTTATTAAATTGAAAATGAAAATTATTCAAGTTCGAGGCCATACTCTATATTTCTTTATTATTAGGATATTGTCCTAACAAATAATCTATAGAGTTTTTGTTTTCAAATTTATTCTTTGGCCCTTTCAGGAATGTGTTGATAGATCTATTTCGGGAATTTTCTAGGTTCCCATCATCAGAACACGTTTTGAAAGCGGTAACAATCCCATGCCAAACATCAAACATACATATAAACTAGTTTACTCACTACATGAGAACTTATATATATTATATGAGCTCGAAGTAAAAAAGATTATCACCATTGATCAAAAAATAAATTGAAAACTTGGTTTTTTGTGTGTATGTCTACCTTTGGTAAATATTCAATACACGTTTTTGTTTCTTTTCCTTTGATATGCACATTTGTTAATAACAAAATGTACAGGGGAAGTAGTAAACAAGACCATACTCTGTCTTTTATACAAGTTTAATATAATTTTTATTAAAAATAAAAATTATGTTTTTTCGACCTTTAATTTTGCAATGAAAATGAAAATTATTCAAGTTCGAGGCCATACTCTATATTTCTTTATTAGGATATTGTCCTAACAAATAATCTATAGAGTTTTTGTTTTCAAATTTTTATTAAATTTTTATTTTTTTTTGACTACAAGAAAAAATACGTAACTTACTCCATATAGGGCTAATGTTTTCACTTTTCACCATTAAATACCCACTATTAAATTTACAGAATACCATCCTTCAGATTTTTATAAAATTCGGATGTGTGATAAAGGGTAATCAATCAATTAACGAACAAGAGCAATTGTTTATAGTCCTCATATTTCTTTTAAGGGTTACTTTTGATCGCACCTTCTTAACCCTTAAATATAAGAATTGGAGTATAAATTAGTTAAGTGCCCTCTACCAAATATCCACATTTAATAAAAACCTGAAAGACGTTATTCTGTAAATTTCCTAGTGGGTCTTTTAAGGTGAAAAGTGAAAACATTAATCTTATATGGATCAAGTTACACAAACTAATGATTTTTATCAAGTGGAAAAAATATAGTAGTCACAATTAAAATTAAGTTTCGTGGGCCTTTTTTGACCATAGGAAACTAAGGTTTAAATGATATTAAGATAAAAGTAAAAATAATTATTGTCTAATCAATTTTAAGTGATATTTTTCCGAGAACTACTCAAACTTTGATAAAAACAATCCAATTTTGTTAAATTTCTGATAAAATTAGCAATTTTCAGAAAATGTTCTGGAATAGAGTTGCTCCAAATACAAACTCGAAATAAAATTTTTCCAATTTATTTTTTTCTCTTTAAGAACAACTATCTTGTTATAAAAATAGCAAACGACATCTTCAAATTAGGCATTCTAAAAAAACTTTAAAATTTATTTAAAAAAAAATTCGGTTTTTGCATTTTTTTTTATCAAATTCGTCGGTCAAATTGCATTCTAGTATAAAGTGCATTATTGATATCCGATGAAGTCAGAATTCCATATGTGAATAAATTTTGGTATTTTAAATGAATAAGTGAAATAAAATATAAATTTTTTCGAGACTTTTAATTTTTGGAATTTTTAATAATAATACACCTTTTTTCAAAATGGGCAATTTTCAGCCAACTTTCGACAAGAGTTAACGTTTTCCAAATAGAGAATAATCGACTTCTTTTAATTGGAAAGAAAATATACAAAGCATTATTTTAAGGGACATCTTATTATACATGTACGATAACTGCCATGTTTTTTTTTTATTATAGTTGTAAAATCAAAAATATCAAAAAAATTTATCGCTAAACTATTTTAAATAAATAAATTATGTTTAACCATAATTTATAATGAAATTGTATTTTAAATGTTGTTAATATTTATATAAAAAAAGGGATCAAATATCAAGTGTAGACTTTTCGTTAAAAGCAACATAATTATTTAACAAAAAAACCCCAAACCGAACCACATAAAATAATAATTAATTACATTTTTATTAAAAATCATACTCATTTAATCCTTTACTGCATACTGTTACATATATGTAAGGAATAATGTGACTAATAAAGGGTCCGCCATCTAACGTTTTTTTTCAACTAGTGCTTATTTCGTGAATGGTAACACTTAACTCATGTCTGATTTGACAGATAATTAGTTTTATCCTTCCGCTGAACGAATATGGTTGTGTATACGCTTGAACAACGCTGGGAAATATTGCGACATTACTTTGAAAATCATGGTAATGTTGCAGAATGTGTGCAAGGAGTGGCCGTTACAGTCAATGGCGATCGTTATCGGACCATGTTGAATGAATTTTTGTTCACAAAAATTGAAGAGGCGGATATTGGCAACATTTGGTTTCAACAGGACGGCGCTACGTGCCACACAGCCGAAGTTACACTCGCTGTTTTGCGCCCTGTTATTGAAGCTCGCATTATCAGCCGCAGAGCTGATGTCGTTTGGCCAACTCGGAGCTGCGATTTGACACCGTTGGACTATTATTTGTGGGGTGCCGTCAAAGATAAGTGTTACGCCAACAAGCCAGAGACAATTGACGCTTTAAAGGACAATATTCGTGAAGCTATTGGTGAAATACAACTACACACACTCGATAATGTGCTTAAAAATTGGACCGATCGCGTAGGCTACTGCATGGCCAGCCGAGGCAGCCATTTGAATGAAATTATTTTCCCTTATTATATATTTGAGAAAATATTCAGTAGTTTTTTTTTTTATAGCATTTTCAAAAAAAAAAAAGTTATTTGGCGGACCCTTTATAAGTAAACTACAGAATTTTTTTTATTAAATACGATAGAGCCACATTGTAATATTCAACAGCTTATATGTCCAAAACAATGTTAAATTTCGGGATATATTCGTTTTTGTGGCTAGAAAATTTAAAAAAAATGTGATTCTAAGAAAAGATATTTTTATAATTTTTAAATATTCACAATTTTTAGGCAGTAAAAATCAAAAAGCTATTAAACAAATTAATTGGACATGCAGTAAAAATGATAAGCTTTCCAAAACACATATTTTGGCTTTAATATATTCGGTGTATTTTTGGTTATTGGGTGATCCGAAGTTTTGAACCTTCTTGGTATTTTCCTAACAAATAAATCGTAAAAGGTTAAAATATCGCAAAACGCCGAAATAGGTATTAACTTAAATTTAATTTACTATCAAAATAAAAAATTTTCATTAAGATCTAGAGGTTTATGCAGTAAAGGGCTGTAAACTGTATTAACAATTACAACATCATACTTTATTATAATTAAAAAAAAAAAAAATCAAATTAATACCCAAAAGTATTTTTAATTGTTAAACGATCTATTGCCATCCATTACATCAGTTGTATTGGTATATTTTTCAGGAAGGACTGGCTGATTGTTTAGGACGGATGTTAAAATGTTTGGATTGTTTGTTTATTTAATTAAATACATTTATAGTGTAACAAGTTTTTAATAATTAATTTTATAATAATGATTTCAATTAAGTTTTGTATATTCTGTTATAAATTCCCTTTTAATTAAATACAATTTAGTACAGACTGTCTATATTAAAAGAGACAGTTTTGTGGTTAGCTTTCATTATTGTATAAAACTGTAAAAATTGAATGTAATATTTTAGTGCACACACTTTGGTGAACGAATTTTAAAGGTTGGGTATCTAAGGATTATAGCTACACTTAGAATACTAGGTTGGAAACTACCACTGCAATTGTAAATTAAATTTCACTTAAAGAAAGGACGACTTACATTTCATTAAAATCAACTAACATTGTCATTTGTTTTTTATTTGTTGTTCAAACAATGACTAACAATTGTAGTAAAAATGAACCACATGGTAGTAAATATAAAAAAACATTTATTTTTTTACTGTAAAAAATGAATGTAAAATCATAAAACAGTCATTTGATGTGGTTTGTTATTTTAAATGAACTACAACGTTAGTAAATATTTTAATTTGTTCTACAAATGACTGACATTTTCATTAAAAATAAAGAAACTGTAAACAACCTGTGTACAACCTGTGTACAACCTGTATACAAACTGTGTACAACCCAAACAACTACATATTTTCAAAGCAGAAGTTCCCTGAGTGTAGATATGTGTTGTTACCTAGTGTGTTTTTGTTTATTTTCCCAGCGCCCCATAGCGGAGATATTATGTGTTTTCAATTTTTAAATTTGGTAATAACATATTTTTTTTTTTAAATCTTTCTTTTTTAAAAATAAGAGTATAGACACAATGCAATTGTCCCAGGTTTTTTCTATGCGATTTGACATTTGATTTCGTGCACCGATTTCCGTGAGAAATTAAACTTATTTTATTTTTTCACCCAGCGTTTCTCGCGCTAGATTTAGCCAAAACCAAAACTCGCATTATTTTCTGTTAATAGTAACATTTAATTGTAATAGTAACATTTAATTGTGATCTCAAACCTGACAATTCGAAATGAAATTTTGTAATAAGTAATATAATCATTTTTCGTTATGATTACCTTACATATTAAATAAATTTTTTTTTTAAATGTAATTTTTGTTATACATTTGTACTAAAAAACTTTAAAATTCCAACATTTTTAAAGCAATAAGAATGTTAAATTAGTTTAGTCCTAAAATAGTGCTTTTTGCTAAAGTTTTTTGATAAAGTAGATAAATTGATAAAATGTATCATATTGCGCTATTTTAATTTCCTGACTGCTCGTTTGCTCCAATAGTGTTGGCATCACTGTTTTTAATGAATAAACAACACTTTTTTACATAATATTTTAGCGCTTTTATTTTTATTTTGAGTTTTTAACGCTTTTTGTTGTACCCTTAATCGCGATTTTGATTACAAATAGTTGGCATCATTGTTTTCACCGCAATTTCTTATTCTATTTTGTTTTTATACTTAAATTGTTTTGCTAATGTGACAAAGAAAATCATTTGCAGTTTTTGAGATAGCGCTGTTTTTATATTTACATCAGTATCCCCATTTATAAACTTATTTTGTATTTGTCGCCAGGTTTTATAACTTTACGCTCCTGATGAAGTTTGAATAAAGCAAACGAAACGTTGAGCAAAAACATGATAAACTGATTTTTATTTACAAATAAATGAGATTATTGACCAAAACAGCTGAATTTTTCGAAATTTTATCCCAAAATCATGATTTTTTTTTTCAAAAAGGCGAACGAACCACCGCTGGCAAGGCAAATTAACATGTGGTATAAGTGCTGGCAAAACGTGCTTTCCCAACTCCGAAACGATAACATAATAAAAGGTATAGGAACCCTGACCGACAGATTGGCAGCCGACAGCTCCACCCACTTACTTAATAGCTTGAAACGTAAGAGAGCGATAACTGCTGGGTAACAGTTGGCTGCTTAAATATGTCAGCACTGGCATAAAGTGCCAAAAAAATTTTTTATCCGACATTTATATCTAATTAGATATAAATACATCTGATTTTTAGCCGATAGCAGGTATGCTTTTTGTAACTTGAAGTTATGCTAAATATAATTTAAGTTTAAACTTAAAATTTCTAGAAATCAACAATTTTAATGTACAACATTTTTTTTTAATGAAACAACGAAATGATTTAAAATGATCAAGAACAAATTCTGTGTTTCAAAAATATAAAATTAAGTCTCATAAAATTTCCACATTTTTTTATTTGAAAATAATTTCGTTATAAAATTAATATGGTTATATGTGAAGCCATACATATGTAATAAAGTCTTAACTTGCAGATAACTTAATTAGATACTGAACTTTACAAAAATAAGTGTGGGATTTTATATAATGCTACCCTCAGGAAACTTCTGCTTAAAAAATATGTAGTTGTTTGTGTTGTAATACAGTTTCTTTATTTTCAATGTAAGTCAGTCAGTCATTTGTAGAACAAATTAAATTTTTTAATAACCTTGTAGTTCATTTAAAAAACAAACCACATCAAATGACTGTTTTTTGATTTTACATTAATTTTTTACAGTAGTTTTTTGTTATTAAAAAAAGAAGAGAATAAATGTTTCTTTATTTTTTACTAAAATGTGGTTAATTTTTACCACATTTTGAACAGTTTTTGAACATAAAAAAAGAAATGACAAATGTTAAAACAAATGTTGAATTTACTGAAATGAAAGTCGTATATTTTAAGCGAAATTTTTTGATTAATTACTGCATATTTTAAGCTCATATTTTCGATTTTTTAGTGTATTAAAGTCGCTGCCTGCTAATCAACGTGCAAATGTCTTTCGAATATGTAGTCAACATCACTCAAAAATAAGTCATTCTAAAAGTTAGTAAAACGTCTAGTAGATTAAGTATACTTAAATTTTTTGTTTAAATTGTGTTTTTAGCTAATATTTTAGTTATACTTCAGCACTTAACTGTTTTAATAATGTTTTAATAATTTATTTCGCTAAAAAAATTGTGCTGATAAGCACATTAAAAGCATGGACGACAACCAGATTGAAAGATATACGCAGAATGATCTACTTCATTCTGCGAACATCTGTAAATTTTTCGCGGCATGTCAAAATGTAGTAGAGACGAGGAAAATTGTACTAAAAAGTACAACTCTTGTAAGACATATAAAAAAATCAACCATTGAAGATTTTTGTATAAAACAAAAAACGCCAAAGTCTTCAATTTTATGTTGTCACCGGCTTGTCAAAGTAATTGTCTATTAATTAAATTAAAAATAAAATATTTAAACAATTTTTTTAAGTGTTGAAAGAATCGGGCGTGTTTTTTGGTGGCTCCACAAATGATTATTATTTTCTTTGAATAAAAACACACATAAATATTTTAATTTAAATCAAATCAAAGACTTTTTTGTACTGATCCCAAATATACTAAAATTATCAATCAAAAACTATTAGTTTCCTTAATAATTTAAAGCAAAATATTTTAAAATAAATAATTTACATTTGTCAAGTAATAAAAATTCACAAACAACGAAAACAAGCAAAATAAGAATAATAATAACAACAAAATTAGAATAGCTAAAGAGCAATTCAAAATCAAAAGAAATAATTGCTAATAAAACACAAGTTAATATTCACTCTTAATCAACAACAACAACATGAGCCAACGCAGATCAAAGAGAAATGCACGTGAAGCAGATTTAAGTGATTCGTAAATTTAGTGATCTTAAAAATGATATAATTAATGATTTGAAAATAGAAATAAATCAGTTAAATGAAAGAGTTACCGCGTTAGAAACAGTAAACAACGAAAATTATCAGTTAAACACTGAAGTACACAATTTAAATCTTAAAATTTTAACACTAGAAAACTCTGTAGTAGCATCTGATATTCGGATTACTGGTATACCCTTTTATGAGGATGAAAACTTGCAGTATATTTTCGAAAATATTTTGGCACATTAAACATAGCAGTGCCTTTTTACAAATCCATATTTCGTGTGAAACATTTTAAAAGCATCCGGGATGTTAATGATCCGCCCATTATCATCAAATTGGATTCTCCTTATGAAAAAAACTTTTTCCTCAAAACTGTTACTGCATATCGTCGTAAATATAAATCACCTTTACGTTTATGTAATGCTGGCTATGAAAGCAATGAGCCTTTTTATATAAATGAAAATTTAACCCCACACAATCATAGAATTTTTAAAACTGCACTGGGCCTAAAAAAAGATGATTGTTTATCAGCAGCTTATACACATCGTGGAATTGTATATGTCAAAAAGCAAGAAAGTGATGAACCTGTTAAAATCGATTTTCCAGACCAATTGAAGCCGTTTTTTCGAACAATCTAGTTTTTTAATACCATCTTTTATATCTTATTGCTGCCTGCTTTTGGAGTTTAAAAAATCGTATTATATATTCATATTTAAAAAATGTATTTTAAACTATCTGCTTTATTTTTCTTTTTATTCAATTGTTAACATAATTACCTTTTACATAAAATATTGTTTTTTAAAAATTCGATCTCAGATCTTATGTTTAAGGTCAAACTTTTTATGCGTTGCTATTAGGTTTTTTTCTTACGTTATTGTATATTCTTATGGATAACGTTGTGGACGTAAGTGGTAGCTCCAGAGACATTACGATGAATATGGTAAATATCTTAGCTAAATATAAAAATGGTTTAACGCTGACCCACATAAACGCTCAGAGCCTAAACAACAAAATCGACGAATTTAGACTGGTTTTTGAAAAATCCAACATCGATATTATATGTGTCTCTGAAACCTGGCTCTCATCCAATACACCGGATGGACTTATATGCCTTAATGGCTATAAGGTATTTAGACAGGACAGAGGTGGTCTTGCCGGTGGGGTGGCTATTTTTGTAAGAACCAACATATCGTGCAGAGTTTGCTTCAAATCCTCTAATGATAATTTGGTAAATTAGAAAAAAGTTGAATATATTTTTATTGAGATTCTATCTGATGGTAAGAAAATGTTAGTGGGATGTGTTTACCGGCCAAATAAAAGGATTGCCTTCTCGAATTTGTTTTCGACGTTAGAAACTCTTGCCGCTATATATGATGACGTCATTATATCTGGAGATTTTAATTCAAATATCTTAACGGAAACGATATTAATCGACAATATGTCATCTTTCGGCTTAACTCCAACTAATACAATAAACCCAACACACCACACTGCCACGAGTAGAACATTGCTTGATATATTTTTTGTGGCCAATATGTCAAATGTTATGTTGTATGATCAGGTGTCTGCTCCATGCTTCTCAAAACATGACTTGATATTTTTAACTTACAATTTTAAGCCTCTACGAGCACAGCAAACCATTTACTATCGTGATTTTAAAACAATTGATTATATTTGCTACAAGATAATTTTTCTCGAGTTAATTGGAATAATATGTATTTCATTGCTTCTGTTGATGAGCAACTGTTATTTTTTGAAGAAAATATTCAACGGCTTTACGAAGATACGGTCCCATTAAGGTCAAAGACTCTAACTTCTAAATCAAAACCTTGGTTTTCTCCTGCCATTAAACAACTTATCTATAGCAGAGACTTGGCTTACTCAAGGTGGAAGCGATTTTGGACACCCGAATTGAAATCGGAATACAAGGCTGCCAGAAGAAATGTAAATGTCAATATAAGAAGTGCGAAAACTGAATATTTTTCTAGTCGTTTTAGCGCTGCAGTTGACTGTAAGCAAACATGGAAACAAATTCATGAAATTGGAATTGTTAATATATACAAAACAAATAACTGCCAAGTCGATGCTGATGAACTAAATACGACTTTTACAAATATACCAGTCATACCAATTAATAAAAACTTTTACAACTTCCCACGCCTAAATACAAATAATGCCACAATCGATGATAGTTATTTTGAATTTTCTTGCGTAAGCCAATCTGATGTCCTCTCAAGTTTTTCGATGATGAAATCTAACGCTGTGGGCTGTGATAATATGCACCCAAAGTTTATTAAAATATTGCTTCCATTAATTTTACCTTATGTGACGCACTTATTTAATACTATTATAATGTCAAGTACTTTCCCATCTAAATGGAAACATGCAAAAATAATTCCACTACCGAAAACAAACTCAGAGTTCAGGCCCATAGCTATTTTGTGTTACTTATCAAAAGTACTAGAAAAACTTTTACATGTGCAAATGAGCCTGTTTATTAGCGAAAAGAATTTGTTAACTGAAACCCAATCAGGATTCCGTTCAAATCATAGTTGCGTATCTGCCTTGCTGGATGTCTCAGAAAACATACGTAGTGAATTGGATAATGGCAATTTGAATTTTTTGGTGCTCCTGGACCATTCGAAGGCCTTTGACACGGTTGACCATAGTACACTTTGCATGAAACTTATGCACTTTTTTAAGTTTTCTAATACCTCGACTAGGCTTATCTCTTCATATTTAACAGATCGTTGGCAGTCCGTTAATGTAAATAACTCATGGTCTAATCCTTTAAGACTCATCAGGGGAGTGCCCCAGGGATCAATACTTGGACCACTACTTTTTTCAATTTATGCAAATGATCTACCGAAACAGCTTTCTCATTGCAAAATTCATATGTATGCAGATTACGTGCAATTATACCTAAGTAGTCCAATGAAATCCGCTGCCGAAAATATAGCTAAATTGAACGATGATTTACATAAGATTTTTCTCTGGGCAACAGCAAATGGACTTTGTCTTAATCCACATAAGTCAAAGTGCACAATAATTCATAAGAGAACAATTGACCCTGCCATAAGAGATGATATTTTAATAAATGGAAAAAAAATAACAATTGTTAATTCTGCCAAAAACCTTGGGTTGATTTTTAACAACAATTTAACATGGACAAATCATGTGAACCTTCTAGTTGGACAAACTTACAACAAGTTAAGATCTCTTTGGTCATCACAATATTTCACTCCATTACGAATAAGAATTCTCCTCGCCAAAACATATCTAATTCCTGGTCTAATTTATGGATGTGAGCTTTTTGCAAGCTGCGATTCTGCCAGCAAAAGAAAACTCAACGTTATATTCAACAATATTATTAGATATGTGTATAGATTAAGAAAGCATGCACAAGTCTCCCACATTTCCACAAATCTTTTCGGCGTCTCGTTCGATAGTCTTCTTAAGATCCGTGTACTTCTGTACTTTCATAAAATTATTTATACTCAAACCCCACGATACCTTTTCGAGAAAATTCGCTTTGCCAGATCCCAAAGAGGGAAAAATATCATTATTCCATTACACCGTTGCCTAGTATCTGAATGGCAGTTTTATTTATATGCATCACGTCTTTGGAATACTCTTCCACATACCCTATAACTTAATAGCAACGCAAATAGCTTTAAGCAGTTTTTATATAAATATTTTGAACAAACTTAATTGTAATTGTAATTTATGTTTTTTTTTTTTTTGTAATAATCATTGTTTTGATCTAATTTTGGATATTGCACTCCTGTACTTTAAATATAAGATTAAATCTTGTTGTACAGGAAATGGAAAATAAATAAAATAAATAAATAAATAAATAAATAAATAAAGATTAAATTTGTATATGATTATAGTGTGGTTAAATTGCAAACAAATATAAGTTCAGGTATACAGACTAAACGAAAGACAAGGACACAGGTCATATTTTGTATGTTTCTTTTTCTTATTGCAAACACAGGGTTTAATATTTCATATTTTGTTATTTCATTTTGTTTCGTTTCTAGAAAGATACCATCATTTACACAACCATTGATGTAAGTAGCTGAAAGACAATTTGTTTATATTATATATAATAACTTCTATTTATTTCCAGATATTAAATGAATTTGTGTCGTCAATGTTGGATTTTGAATATCTTTATATTTTGTAACGTATTGTAAATTATTTTTAAAAGAATAACAAAAAAATTTTAAGACCTCCAGCAAATAAAGCATTATCCTTCTACAATTTTTTTAAATTATTTTCAGTCTACTAATATTCAGCAATAATTTTTTATATAAATAGAACGTTCTTGGTTTTCAGAGTTAAGTAACGTCATGATGCTTTTAAGGAAAATTCCATAGACCCGTGTTTGATTACTAAGAAGACTGGAATGGAGCAAAATTGATGATTAAAAGGTTTTTTTTTGTTAAAGTGCTACCAATTCTGGAGGCTCTAGCTTTTTTAAAAATTCCTGTTCTGAAGAGATCTTTAACCATATGGAAATACTAGTATTAATCTAGTTAAGAAGTTTGGAAGCTGGTTATAAATTACAAATAACATAAAAATAATATCGATCTATATAAAAACAAAAATTAATAAAGCTTTAAATAATTTTATTAACTTTTAGCAAGGATTTTTTAATTTTGAATTAACTAACTGTTAGCAAAACTTTTGATGTATCTACTAATTTTGTTGCTAAGAAACAGCTCGCTAATTTTCAGCAGAATATTTTGCTAACTTTAGCCATTTTTTGTAAGCACCCTCCTGCTTGACTCAGCAACAACTTTTTGCTGACTTTAGTTACTTTTTTTGAGTGTACGGGCACAGTTTTCCTTTGTATGCTCTTTTTAATTTTTTTTTTTATTTTTTGGACTATCTACTCCGGTGCATTCCAGTAAACAATTTTTTTTTTATTAAAATTACAAATCTAGTGAAAATGTCCTGAAATATTTAGAAATATTTTATGTAAACTTGCATAAACTTAATTAAAAATTTTAATAGACTAATTGCAGTGCGATTTGATTGATTTAATGCAATAATTCTTTAATATCATGCCGAAAGTTCTCTCATATTAGTATCAAAACTTGTCTATAATGCCTGAAAATGTCAAAAAACTATACCATGTATTCTTTGGCCAAACTTTGTTGCATGATATTAATGAATTATTGCATCAAAGCAACTGGAACTTGTCCTTTATAACTTTTAATTTACTTAATGCATATTTTCCGTAATTTTCATGAAAAATATAATTAATTAACAATTAGTTTTATTCATCCAATGAAGAAGTTTCATTAAAAAACTAGTTTCGTGAAAAGTAATAAGCTTTTCATTAATTTAAAGATATTTTTTGTTCACTTTATAGAGAATAGTTAGATTAGTTTACTGAATATTTTCATTATATTTCGTCCATTAAAATTTTCTCTGTGTAGAATGGATCTTCAACAATCATTCTTTTTTAGTTTAGAAATGTTGAGGTTAAGAAGAAGAATAAACGTTTTTTCTCTAAAAATTATAAACACTATTAAGTTTTAAATCAGAATAGACTAGTTTCTGCCTTTTTGTGGACAGGCATATCAGTGATTTTCTATTTAAATTGTATTATTATTTGTGTTTTATAATTGTCAGATTGTCTCTATATGATAAATTTTTCAACAACCTGCGGCTGTAAGAATCAAACCTGCGTTCATCTTACATTACAAACGTAACTATTGCAAGTCATGACCGTTTAGCGATCACACCCAAGTACGGCCTCGAATCTATTGCAGTTTTCTTTCCTATTAGCTTTTTCTGTATATTATACTCAGAAGTGACAACACTAACAACACTAACAACACAAATATTTTATTTTTAGATGTTTGTTTATTTTTCTAATCTCCTCCGTCTCTATTTCACAATGTTACCAGATTGACGTATGGTTTTTACGTTCAGGGTTGACAACTTTTTTAGGTTAATGTGTTTTGTAGCACCGAAATTATTCTGTAAAATATTACAAATAAAATTAATTTTCTCGATTTTTTTGACAAAAATACATAGTTTTACACAATTATACATTATGCAATTAATTTGGATAAATAATGCTTTTATTTGCTATTCGGTATATTTAATTACACTGAGAGATTTCTCTGCATTATATTAACAAATTTTTCCGTAGAACCTGTGAAGTTGCACTGATACTCGTCCATTGAAAGTTTTCATTAAGCTAATGCTAATTCAAGATGTTATACAAAATTTCATATACTTTATGAAAAAGTTGCATAATATTTATGAAACTATATTTAATGAAACTTTTTCATTAGGCGTATGAAATTTTTAATAAATAAAATTCAATTTTTTATGAAATTTTATGAAATAGATCATTCACTTAATGAAAAGTTTCAATAGACGAGTTCCAGTGCAAAAATTCATTTATATCTTTATATCATGCAGATAATTCTCTCAGTGCGTAGAAGCTTGACAAATAATAGAAGCATGAAGATTATGTAAAATATCGAATAAAGACCAACTATTCTTGACATATGCAAACAAGTATTTCAAGGTAAAAAGATTTGTTAAAAAATTCACCACCCCAAATGGAAAGAAAAGCTGTATCAGCTCCTGTATATTAGGCATATAACTAATTTTTACGAAAAATTTGGCATACCACCACGTGGTGGCAAATATTGTACAAGTAATGAATGTCACTTTTTTAGGTGATTTCGGTTCAAAAACGTTCCGCGCAAAAATGGATTTCTAAAAAGAGTCAGATTTTTTTTTTTAATATTTTTTAATTTTTTTAATATTTTTATTTTTAAATTTTTGTCAATTGTTATATGAAATAAGTTTTAAGTTTAAAGTATGTGATGATTTACACAATGGTAAAATGTCTTGCACAATTTTAATTGCACGCTCTGCGCAGATAGCTGATGGTTTATTTACCCAATGTCTGAGAAAACATTCATTTGCTTTTGTGAAGCCGGCCAATGATTTCTGTAGTGTGGCGAAATTATTTTTGTTGAAAGTATGATCGGAAAACCAGATTTCGCTCCAAGCACCGCACACAAACTTACAAATAGGATATAATTGCAAACGATATTCAGGAATAAGTATAAAGGCTAAAAGTGCCAAAATAGCTCTAGAATTCCAACGGGCATTACTGAGTGCTGGTATTGCTTTAAATTTTATGTAGGGAAAACGTTCATTTTTCTCGAAGTATTTAAAAGCTTCGACCAATTCATATAAGTATTGCATGTCATTTCGCCATTTAATGCTTTTAACCTTAATACACTCTTTATTTTGTTCATACTCTTTTTTTAGATCATCGTAATTTTCTATTAAATTTGGAATAAAATTGTATGAAATATTGGGCGATGAGGTTTTTCCCTCTAAAAGCTCATCCATGACATGTTTTAACATCAAATCTAGCACATGATGTTGACAACCAATATACTGTGGAGCGGGCAATGAAAAGGATTTCAAAAAATTTTGTAGGCGAGTGACAACACCATGGTGTCTGCCAGTATTCACACTGGTTGTATTGCAAATTATCATTTTAATTGATTCCAACAAGTCGAAATCACATAATAATTCTTTTATTCCGTGAAATATCGTCGACGCTTTTCCATCATTCAGAACTAGTACACCTAATTTTACTTCCCTAGAAGCATTTTTCAGTACTACGACCTGATATTCCTTCTTTCCAATTTTTTCCCGTCAAAATGCAAGCACCAGTTTTCATTTTTAAGAGTGTTTTTCAACAGTTTTTTTCTTTTGTTCGGCATTTTTGGTGTAAGCTTTGTAAATTCCAGGTTGGGATGGCGACAATATCTCTACACCACATCAGACAACTCTTTACATATTTTTGCGGCCTTTCTAGTGCTAACGTTTGCATTCATAACTAAATTAACAGCTGGTTTCATAGGCTTCTTTTTTTGTAATAGGCTGGCAGGTGGTTTGTAGGTAATATCATCAATCAATTCATCATCTGATGACACCTGATCATCGTCCATTATGGTTGGAACTTTGTAATCATCATCCAACGGCACATTATCGGTTTTAGATATTGAAATGGGGAAATGCTCCGATTCGTGTGATTGTTGCTCTTCGTTGTTTGAAGTTATATCAAAAATTTTATTAAAACTATATTTATTACGGCGTTTTAAAAAGTTTTGGTACGACTTTATTAATCTTTCCACATTTCTTTTAATAGACCTTAAGGAAAGTGTTTTAAAATTGAGTTTCTTCCACAAAACTGAAAGTTCACTAACGATAATTTGTGTTCTTCTTTTGTTACACTTTATTTCCTTTCCAAGGCTATTAAATCTTCCAATAACAAACTTTTCTTTGGGCTTTTTACATAGTTCGAACAATGGAATGTCCACAATTTTTATACATTGTGTATTGCTAGCTAAATTTTCATTCCACGTATTACAATACTTTTCAACATAATCAGCACTTGTCTTAAACATTTTTACACAAACAATATTTAATTATCCCGATAAAAACTGCTAGTTCTTGAATAACTTGCTTTTTCTTTTTTAAATTTTAAATTTTGAATTTTAAATCTTGAATAACTTGTTTTTTTTTTTTTTTAATTTTTAGGAAGATTATTAGTTAAATAAATATCTATTATTATGAAGAAAAACGTGTACACTGTACAAAATTTTTTTTGTTTTTTTCAGCAGTTCTGATAAAAAAGTAATTTCGTTTTGCGCGGAAACTTTTTTGCAATTTCGCAAAAAAAAAATTAATGGGGGTTCATACTTTTTTATGCTCTATTCGACTATGGTATGCCGTTTTTCGTATTTGCAAAAATTTTAAAAAGTTATATGCCTACTGTATATGTTTAGTATCATATTTAATAAAGGTCAATAGGTAATAATAAGGCTTGTTCACGAAATTTCCCATGCACGAATACATTGCAATAACTTTTGAACTAAAAGAATATTGTATAAATTTACATTTTATTAACAATGAAGATAAACTAGGTGTTTTTTTATGATAGTTTTATCTTTTTTTTTTTATTTTATTTTTTTTTTTTAATTGAAATTTTTAATTAAAATTCCTATTATTTTTTCATGCAATTTTTCTAAAATATCCATTTTAACGTATATATGCAATATTAAAAATATTTGGACACAATCGTTTATTACATTTTGCAAAGCTAACGTGATTGAAACAAATATTTGTTTAGCTTAGGTAATAATTCACAAGAGAAGCTGTTTGCACTAGTTATTTCTTGCGCATGCCTTAATATATCTTTAGATATGTTACCACATAAGAAACATATAATAGTATATGGCTATACATGACATCATATATCAAACATGAGGAAATGCGGCCCCTCGGTCCCACAACCGGCCCCAGAACGAATTTCGTGCGGCCCTAAATTCTAACCCCAAACCCCCTAAAGAAAAATTAAAAAAAGAAAATTATTGGAAAGTAAGAAAAATAAACGGAATGCATTACTTCTTGTAACAACTACGGTGGAATAATGTTTTCTACCGATTTCCAGCAAAATTTTTAAAAATAAAATAATTTTTTCCCGTATCTCAGATGCAATTCTAAATACTTGCCAAATCGAGAAAAGTTGTATATAAAGAAATATTTATCTAAATATTTTTATTAAAACGTTTTGTATCATTTGAAGTTATTGTAGAGGTTTCCATTTGTACACACAAATAAAAAAAGTTTTTTAAAAATCTAAAAATCGATTTATATCTCAATTTATAATACATTCATAGAAATAAACCTGTAAAAATAGCAGAAAAAGCTACTAAAAATTAGCTAAAAATTAGCTAAAATTACGTTGGAGAAAAACTGCTGAAATTCATTTTTTTTAGGAATACACTTAGAATACCATGTTGGAAAAGACCACTGCAATTGTAGTTGAAAACAAATGAAATTTCACTTAAAGAAAGGACGACTTACATTTCATTAAATTCAACTTACATTGTCATTTGTTTTTTAATTTTCAAAAAATGACTAACAATTGTAGTAAAAATGAACCACATGGTAGTAAAAACTAAACAAACATTTATATTTTTTAATTTTTTTAAATAACAAAAAACAACTGTAAAAAATGAATGTAAAACCATAAAACAGTCATTTGATGTTAGTTGTTTTTTTAAATGAACTACAAGGTTAGTAAATATTTTAATTTGTTCTACAAATGACTGACTACATTATAAATAAAGGAACTGTATTACAACCCAAACAACTACATATTTTTAAAGCAGAAGTTCCCTGAGTGTAGGAAAATTTAAACTGTTACATTTACAACACTTTACTTATGTTCGATCTGAATTTAAGTTATTTGAAAATAACAATTTACTCGCTAAAATCAGCAAAATATTTCGAGCTTATATTTGGTTGAATGCAAATAACACAAGGGCAGATTTTTATTCGCATAAAAAACTTAAAAAAACTTTGGAAATTTCAAATCTTTTTGTGATTTTTTTGGCTTTAGGTAGCTTTCTTGTCTTCTAGGTAGTGTTTCCAATTATTCGACCTAGGCGGTTAACCGGTTAGGTCATTATTCGAAAAAATAAATAAAATGGATTAACCGATTATTCGCGTCGATTTTTCGACAAAATTCGCGATCATTCGATTAATTGTTTAAAAAGTTTTTTTTTTTTGCCTAAGTAATATTCAGCAAAAGCTTTTTACTAATTTTTTTCTATTAGTTCACAGCGTGAACAAGTCTATTGTTCTCAAAGGATCGGAAAACCGTCGGCATATCACTGCCTTCATCCTTCTTTTTTTTTGCATAGTTAAAATTATTTTCAATAAAACTTCAATTAAACTCTTGTTTGCTTTCAAACTCTCTTACAATAAAAGGTTTAATAACATACATATATTAAATGGTTAATATAAAATGAATTTGGTGAGCACAAAATTTCCACCCATAGTAACAACAAATCGAAAAAAAATTACAAAATTTAAAAAAATCACCAACCTTGAAAAAAACAATATTAAAAAATAAAATCTCAAAAAATAACCAAAATTTAAATAAATCACTAAAAATTGCAATAACAAAAAAGTTTTATAGATATGGACGTTTAAATATTGAAGTTTTTTTCAATTACATTTTTTTATTTTTTATATTTTGGCGTTTTTTTTTCAATATTTCAAAACATTTCTTTTTGCTTTTTTCCAATTATGGCATTTTTTTAATTTTGTAGATTTTTTTTCAATTTCTTAAAAAATTTGTTTGAAATTAAAAACAATATTCAATTAAATTTTTAATATATATGACTAAAGTCATAATTGCAACTAAATCAATTGAAAAGTTACAAATTATTTTAATTGATACTACAATTTCGTAATAAGACCGAATTCATTCAACTTTTAACCCTTCCACTACCGACATTTTGTTTGTAGATATATTGCTATTTAGACTTAAGATTCGTGTTAGTTGTTGACATATATGACTCCTCTCCACCCTATATTAAAAAATGGGTCCAAAATCGAATTTTTTAAATTTCTCATCCTTTTTGTACCACTAAAGCATTCCATTATACAGAAATGCTTTGATTAATTTGTTTCTCATTGTTAGATGAAGCTACCTGCCAAATTTCGTTTTTCTGTGTAGGGAGTTTGTTTAGTCTTAGTGTAGTCCTTAAGCGTACACTGCATACCAACCACTAATATTGATTTCCCAACATACCGTCTTAAATACTGTAGAGTGAATGCCATACAAGTGGCATCAGGTAACAGTCTAGCGGCACTGACTAATCAGAAACCTATGACCGCATTCTTTCACTTGCACTCAGATATCTGGGGACCGTAAGAGAACAATGCATAAAAATAATTAAGAATAAAAATAAATTGAGTGATTCCTAAAATCACTCAATACTAGACAATAAGTTAGACTTGTAAAAAAAGTATATAAGAACATGTAAATTGTTAAATAAATCAGACTTCAATATAGAGTTCTAAAACAACACAAGTCACTGTGTTTTTACTTTATGAGTCTCAAATATTTTGGCAGTTCTTTTGAACGCCTATTTATAAGCTGACCCCCACACAGCTATTAAAATATAGAACTGGGCTATATGTTGCTACCCATACAACAGTAGTAATAAACACATTACAGTGTACTTAAAGACACTCGCAATATGTATAACTTTAGTGTTTGCCAGCCAATATGCACTACAAAAATTTGGCTAATAAATTACAACGTTTGCGTTGTTAGTAAAATGTTTTTTTATTTTTATTTCAAGTTTTTTTAAATAGATTTGAAATTATGTTTTCATAATAGCTACAATTCACTTCACAAGGTGTATATATAGTAGATCACAATGTCATGTTCAAGTGACAGTTCCCTTTCATATAAAAGTTCAGTAGAAAAAGTATCAAAAATAAGATTTTTGCACTTAATTTCACTAATATTTTATTTAATAAAATCCCCAATATGTCCAAAAAGTCAAAATACGCCATATTTATGTGTTTTTTTTTAATCTACCACCTTATCGACTTTTTGTGTATGTCCCATTTATACTTATTGCTATTCTAGTACTACTTTTTATCAAAATTCATTGTGATCTACACTAGGGTTACCTATTGTAGTCTAATAGTCTCAGGGCTTTAAAAGGTCAAACCCAAATTATAATTTAAAATTTTTTGTTTTTTAAGAATTTTTGACATTTTTGTTTCTAGTTTTCTTTTTTTAATTTTGAAAATTATTAATTTAAATCCGGTTTTTAAACAAAACAAATGTGAAAAAAGGGAGAATAAAAACAAGAAACGTGTATTGTATATCTACCAAAGGTAGAGCTTGCACATAATGAACAAGTTTTCAATTTATTTTTGATCAATGGTGATAATCTTTAACTTTGAGCTTATATATTAGTTCTCGTTTAGTAAGAAAACTAGTTTATATGAATGTTTGATGTTTTGCATGGGATTGTCACTTCTTACAAAACCTGTTCTGATGATGGGAGCCTAGAAACACATTCCTGAAAGTGGTCAATTAATAAATTTGAAAACAAAAAAAGGGAGAATAAAAACAAGAAACGTGTATTGTATATCTACCAAAGGTAGAGCTTGCACATAATGAACAAGTTTTCAATTTATTTTTGATCAATGGTGATAATCTTTAACTTTGAGCTCATATATTAGTTCTCATTTAGTGTGAAGTTTGCATGGGATTGTCACTTATTTCAAAACGTGTTCTGATGATGGGAACCTAGAAACACATTCCTGAAAGTGGTCAATTAATACATTTTAAAACAAAAACTCTATAAATTATTTGTTAGAAGAATATCCTAATAAAGAAATATAGAGTATGGCCTTGAACTTGAATAATTTTCATTTTCATTTCACAAATAAAGGTCGAAAAAGCATAATTTTTATTTTTAATAAAAATTATATCAAACTTATTTAAATTTATACTAAAATGTTTTGTATTAGGCATAATATAAAACAAAAAAAAAAAATAAAAAATATTAAATTTGGACAATATCTTGACCTATTTAGAAGCGATAGTAGTTTAGTTTAGTTTATTTATCTCTATTCCAGTACAACAAGAATCAATCTTATAGTTATAGTACAGGAATTTATATCGCTTAAATTAGTACAAATTTTGATAAAGACGAAAGTTACATGTATTACATAATTAATAAAAATAGTTGAAAAGTCACTCATAATTAAATATAAGTAAACAAAAAAACAAATATAAATAAATAAATTATAAAATAAAAGTTTAAGCATATTGCAGAAAATTTTAAAGAACTAAAAATTGTTAAACAATATTAAAATCGTGCATAGTGTTCAAAAAGAAATTTTTTAAAACTAGAGGCGTTGCTGTTGAGTTGTTGTGTTTGAGGGAGCATATTCCAAAGACTTACGGAATTTAGGAGGAATTGCCACTCAGATACGAGATAGCGATGACTTGGTGGAACTAATTTATTTCCCCTGTTCGTTCCGATGCCAAAACGAAGTTTTGCGTAGAGATAAGCGGGCTTTTTTGTAAATATGGTTTTATGTAAAAGTAAAAGAACTCTTATCTTCATAAGACTTTCAAGTGACACACCAAATATTTTTTTAGAATAGAACGCAGTTCCACACGATCTTCTCAACCCAAATACGTATCGTACTATACTGTTAAATACAACTTTTAACTTCCCCATGCTGATGGTGTCGCATTTACAGAAAAGTTCACAACCGTATAAAAGGCCAGGGATTAAGTAAGCTTTGGCTAACAGCAATCTAACTTTTAAAGGAGTGAAAGATTGAGTTAACCAAAGGGATCTCAGTTTTGAATACGTTTGTCCAACCATGGCAGTGATGTGGTTTGACCATGTTAACGTGTCATTAAATATTATTCCAAGGTTTTTAGCCACTGAAACAACTTTAATTTTTTCATCATTTATAATAACATCTTTATCAAACACAGGATTCCTAGTTCTTTGATGTATTAAAAGGCATTTGGATTTTTTAGGATTTATACATAGACCATTAGCAGTAGCCCACAGGTGTAATTTTTGTAGATCGTGGTTTATCCTATCTATGTTATCCTTAATTGACTGTAGTGGACTGCTCAGGTAAAGTTGAACATCGTCTGCGTACATGTGTATGCTACAGTAATTAAGATGTTCAGGTAAGTCGTTAACATATATCGAGAAAAGAAGTGGCCCCAGAATAGACCCTTGGGGTACACCTCTTGTTAGACTTAGTGGTAGTGATGATTTGTTGTTGACATATACAGATTGTGTACGATTTAGTAGATAGGATGACAACAGTTGTGTAGAAGAAGATGAAAAATTTAAAAAGCTTCGAAGCTTCATACTAAGGGTAGTGTGGTCGACAGTATCGAAAGCCTTAGAATGATCGAGAAGTACTAGGATATTAATGTTTCCATTGTCAATATTACGCCTAATGTCCTCTGAAACGTCAGCCAAAGCAGTCACGCAGCTGTGATTAGGGCGAAACCCTGACTGTTTGTGAGATATTAAACCATTTCCAAAAACGTGGGCACTCATTTGGGCATGCAAAATCTTTTCAAAAACCTTGGAAAGATAACACAATATTGCTATTGGCCGGTATTCAGAGCCTGATTTAGGAATTGGAATTATCCTGGCATGCTTCCATACTGAGGGGAAAGTGCTTGTAGTAATGATGTGGTTAAAAAAGTAAGTTATGTAAGGTAGAAGAAGTGGTAGCAATATTTTTATAAATTTAGGATGTAGATTATCATATCCAACAGCATTCGATTTTACTTGTGTAAAACTGTAGGCAACGTCATATTCGCTTACGCAAGTAAACTCAAAGGTATTTTCTTCAGTTGAAGCGTTAATTTGAGCATATTGATCGTCATAAAAATCGGTTCTTATCTGAATCATGGGTAGGTCAGTGAATTTATTATTCAGCTCATCAACATTAATCGAACAGTTATTGTTTCGATCAGACTTTCCAATACCAATATCACGGATAGTTTTCCAGGTATGTTTAGTATCAAGCGCAGAACTAAATTGTCTTGAGTAGTATTCAGTTTTTGCGACTCTGATTTTTCGGTTTACTTCTTTTCTTGCTGTTTGATAATCGATTTTAAGCTCAGGGGTTTTAAAACGTTTCCATCTAGTGTAGGCAATATCCCTTTGACAAATTAACTGTTTGATGGCAGAAGTAAACCAAGGTTTTTTCTTCACGCTGGTGATTTTAGTTTTCATAGGAACATTTTCATCAAATAGACGTAGTAGATTGTTTTGTAGGAAACACATTTGGTCATCAACGGAAGTCATATAGTGTATATTGTTCCAATCAAAAAGAGAAAAATTAGCATAGAGCAAGTCGTAGTTAATATTATTGAAATCACGATAAGTGTACGTGGTATTTACGTGTTGAATATGAAAATCGTAAGCCAAGAAAATCAAGTCATGTTTAGAGAAACATGAAGCAGAGATTTGATCGTAGAGTAGTACATTTGAAATATCACTCACAAAAAAAAAGGTCGAGTAGAGTGTTTGTAGTGGAAGAAAAGTGCGTAGGGCTATTTTTATTAGTAGGCTCAAGACCAAGCGATGACATCCTGTCAGTTAGAATTGATTCAATAATTATATTAGAGTTAAAATCTCCAGAAATGATCACGTCACTATATCCATCAGTTAAATTTTCCAGATTTTCAAAGAATTTTGAAAGACATGTGTTCTTATTAGGTCGGTACACGCAGCCAATTAAAAGTTTCCTTTGATTGGAAATGATTTCAACAAAAATATGTTCTACCTTGTCTTCTTCATCAGATTTACAGCAAAACTTGCACACTAGATGATTGCGCACAAAAATCGCCACTCCACCACCCTTACGAACTCTGTCATTTTCATCTCTTATTGATCTGTCAGCTCTAAAAACTGTATAACCACCTAGGTTAATTAAGCTATCCGTAGTTGATGTAGTTAGCCAGGTCTCAGAAACACAAACTATATCAACGTTAGAATTTTCGAAAATTATTCTAAATTCGTCAATTTTACAATTTAAACTCTGTGCATTCAAGTGACAAATAGTCAGACCCTCCTTCTGTTTAGCTAGAACTCTCACCATGTTCATCGTAACGTCTTTAGATCTCCCTCTAATGTCAGTAGAATTGTTCATAATCAAATATTTTTAACACAAATACATCCCTAACAGCAACGGTAAAAAAGATTATATTGTAAATATTATAAAAAAAATGTTTTGAGCAATATAATATAAAATATGAGTCAATGATATAGGTAATTATTTCTAAAAAATCACAAAAAATTTTAAATAAAATAACAAGAACCATATAATTATATATAATCATTGTGTTGATGTTCAGATGAAATATTTTCAGCTTCTCCAGCTTCACGAAAAAACAGCTTTAAGTCAGCGAAATCATCAATACAGGTCAACTGACTGTCGGCAAATTTTTTGACATACACAAGTCCACGCAATGAAAAGGCACTATGAATAAGCCCATCACGTTTCATACGCCTAGCTTCTCGCAAAATTAAATAATTTGTTACAGTGAGAGCTTCATTAACGAAAAACTTGTGGTTGGAATTAAAGCCTACGTGATTTAATGCAAAGTAAAAGTCTTTATGTGTTTTTTTGAAATTTGTTAGTGATTTTAAGAAGAAATTTTTATCGTAAGGTGACCACATTTTAACGATAATGGCAGCATCTCTTGAATCATTTTTGTTTCTGTTATTTTGGTTTTGTAACCGGTATATTGATTTAATAGCAGGTACCGGCATTCCAATAACGGAGCATATTCTATTAAAAATATCTGTTAGATCTTCGCTTTCTTCAAATGGGATCCCGTTTATACGTAAATCACACGCAACCGTTTTGTTCTCGTGTCGCTTTAATTGTGTTTGAAGAGATTTAATTTCTTTTTTCATGTTTATAACGTCTGCCGAAAAAGTTTCTAGTTTAGTCACTCTTTCTGTAACGTTATTGAGATTATTCATTAGGTCATTTTTTTGTGCTAGATTTTCGCTCACAACTGTTTCAAGTTTTGTTACTCTCTCAGCAACAGATTCTAAGAGTGTATCAACGTTAGTTTTCATTAAATTGAAACTCTTATCAAATTCAATTAAGAGTTCTTCCTTGCACTGATTGAATTTATCTTTTATCATTGTCTCTAGAATGCTAGTGAGTTTATCAAATCTCTTATCCATAATAGTTATGAATTTAAGAGGTGACTCAGTATTAGTTAAGCGAGGAGTCTTACATACATTACCAATAAAAGAGTTTTGTAAAACTTCTCTCAAACGCTTTTGCGAGGGAGCTGGTGTATTAATATTTTCTTGATTATTATCTGTTGTTGTTGTTCTTGTTTCAATATCAATTTCTTCTGCTGTGTTAATTTCTTGTGTTGTTTCAAATTCTTCTGTTGAGTTCATATTTGTTTTTCTTGTATTTTTTTTCTTGTATTTTTTTGTTGATTTGATTTTTTTCTTAGGTTAACCATTGTACAGAGTTTTGTTTTTAAGAGATTGTTTGTATGTAGGTATAATCAAATGGATATTTTAAAAATTATACAAATTGGTTACAGGTTAATTTAAAGCCTGATTTGGTTTTGAAAGTTTTAGGTAATTGATTGTTTATTATTTTGTTTAATTGTATAACGCACTTAATAGTTCTTTATAACAAGATATATTTTTTAAGAAAAAACTATTTTTAAATTATGTTTTTTAAAATAAATTAATAAAAACTGAGGAGCTTAGTAAAAACACGTCCGTTCTCTTGTAAGACAAGACAAACTACATACACGTTTTAACTTTAATACTATTTTATTTATCCAATAGTTGGAGCAGTAAAGCGCCAAAAATTATATACAATTTTTATTAGCCGTAGACGAAATTCTGGTTCTTAAAGGGTTAACAATTAGATATTTAAATTTGCCAAATTTTATACAATTTAAGTTTATTCTAAAATTCCATGTTTTCGTATAGACTAATATGCTGTCATTTATATGACTAAACCAATCAACTGTTCAACATGACAAATTTATTAAGGGCAATCACGCCTTAACAATAAATCACAATATCGGAGTATGAAGCAAAAGACATGAAGAGAAAAACTCATTATGTTTCATAGAAATAAAAAGAAATAACTGACTTTTAAATCAAATTTCTCAACAATTGTCAATACGTTTTTTTATGGTTAACATTTAAATTCTGATTGTCATTCGAAGCAAAAAGACTGATCAAAATGTGTGCGTGTCGTTCTTTGTTTCTTTTTTTTTTTTTATCAACTTTCTTTAAAATGATGTGACATTATAAAAAAAAGACAACATAAAATATACAATTTTGCTTGACTCTAAAGAGAAATTTATACACATTTATTTGAAACGTACTACTTGTATATTTATTAGGGTGGACTTAAAAGCGTAGCACAAATAATTGGATTTGTTAAAAATTCTTATTTTACAGCATTTTGACTGTAATATTTTCTAAGCGCTAATAATATGAAACGATTTCTTTGAAATCTAAATTTTTTGACTATTTAAAAATTATCATTTTCTTTAAGTTTTGTAAAATTATGTTACTGAATTCCGGTACACTTACAAATAAATGTTGCACCTTTAACTGTCATTTGACTGTGTTGAAATTTTGAAATTGAACATGTTGCATGTAAATTTAATACACACACATGCATCAAAATGTTAAGAATACAATTTAAACAGTTTAGTCAACATTCGTACATACAATTTAGGTTTAGTTTCCTTTCTTTAGTCTTTAAAAATAAATCGTTTTTTTTATATTACAATACAAAATGCTTTTTGGCTTGTTTACTAAAATTTACGTTTGTTTCACTACCTTTTTTTTTATTGTGTGTACGTGCAAATTGTATTTGTGGTGCTTTCTGTTTTTTGCTGGGTTTTAACTTTGAAATTGAACAAGATTTATTGGTGATGTTAAGTTAAGTGTTGTGTTATTTTTTGGTAATGCTAACAAAATTTATTGAGATTTTTGGAAATTGAAGTTTCTTTTTTTAAATGGGTTTAAAATAATACAATTGATATTGAACCATCTAAGAAAACGATTCCCAAATGGGGATTCGCGGACCTCTAGGGGTCTGAAGGGATATTCCAGGGTTCCGCGTAGAGTTCTGACAAACTGAAGGTTTAAAACTAATTTTATAAAATTTCACAATATTTTGCACAATTTACTTTATGTTTCAAATAATTAAAAAAAAAATTTTTTTTGGAATAATTGGAAATTTTTTGGACTCCATTATATATAAATTCATTCTTGTCTAAAATTGCCTGTTACTAACAATATGTCCTCTTAAGAATTCTGCACTAAATTTGAAAGTAATTCTCACTTATTGTTTTTATAATTGTTTATATTAACAATTTTTGCAAAGCTTATTCATACGAAAAAGTCTGTGACTTTAGTTATGACTGTGACTGTGTTTCCCAACCATCTGTTGTTGCAAGAGTCACAGACAATTTTATTTTTTTGAAATTGTCATGACAAATAAAATTTGAATTTTATTGTTGTTTTGTACAAAGTCTTTAGTATACTCTGAGGACTGTCACAGTCTAAAATAGTATTTATAAAAATTTAAGTTTTTGTATGAAAGTAGTTCCTTAACTACTTAACTGCGTACTTAAGATTAAAAAAAGGGCTGGTTGCATCAAACAAAGAACAAATGCTGCACTTATGTAAGGCGGCTGTATATATACGTATTACGCAATAGGTTAGAGTTTTGAAAAAAAAACGTATGTATACATCTTACGCAGCAGAGGGGTTTAAAATATTATTTTTAAACTCAAAAACACAAACAAAAAAAAATCTGTGGCTCAAATATTAAAATTTTTTTGAAATTTTTTAATTGTTTTAAAAATATACAAGTATTTCTAACATTTTTGCATTTTTGATGTCTTTTTAGAAGTGTTGTACAGTAAACTCATTTAAGACGAACTCGTCTAATTTAAAGTCCCAGTTATTACGAACTAATTTGAAAGTCCTAACGTTTTGGTGACGACTTCAGAGAAACAACCATCTGCCAATACAAATGTGCTCAAGATGAACCATCGGATAAATGAACTGTTTACGACTGTCCCAAAAATATTTTTTGGTGTAATTTTCCATTTTTACTACAACGTTTTTAAAAATTTGCTAATTTGCTTAAAATTTCTTTGAATTCAAACATATTTGAACCCGTTTACACTGAAATTATTTTCCAAATGTATCAAAAACTCTCCATAAATATAAATTTCGATTATAACGAATTAATTTTTTGTCCCTCTGAGTTCATATTAACTGGCAGTAAAATGTATTTGGTTTTTGTAATGTTTTTTCATTAAAAAATAATATAATTATATTTTTTTTTTTTTTTATAATTTAACCAATACTCAGGGCATGTATTGATCAGGAAAATAAGGTATGGGAAGGAGGAAAGAGGGAGTAGTGTTTGTGGATATTTGATTTAAATTTTTCTAAATTGTAAGTAACAGGGAAGACTTCTGCGGGAAGTTTGTTTCACATACGAATCGTTCGACTAAAAAACGAATTTTCTCTGTAATGCGTTGTGCGAAACACAGGACAATCAACTACAAACGGATGTGCTCTACTAGATAAGCGAATATTACGAATAAAAACTCGGGCTCGTGGAATAAGTTCACTTATCTCAGATGAGCATCTCCCATGGTAATATCGATAGAAAAGTGTCACACAACCCACATTCCGACGATGCTCCAATGAATCAATAGAGTTGGATACACTACTGTCATTGATAAGCTTCACCGCCCTCCCCTGAACACGGTCCAGAAGCTTCAGAATAGACAATGGAGCCCCTGCCCATATATGAGAGTTGTATTCCATTTTTGGCCGGATATAGCTGGTATAAATAGTAAGGAGATCGGATGGAGTGAAGTAAGTCTTGCACCGTTTTAGAAAACCGAGACACTTGAATGCCTCTTTCGACACTTGAAATACGTGCTTACTGCAACGGACATCACACTGTATTCTCATGCCCAGAACATCAAGAGTATCCGATTCCTCAATACCCATACCATCCATAGTTACAGATGACAATGTCAATTCCACAGCCCGTCTGTGGGTTAACATACAACATTGGGTCTTGCGTGCATTAAAATGGACCTTATTCGCGCGACCCCACTCGGAGATTGTAGAAAGGTCTTGATTGAGTGTGTCATTCATGTTCTGCCGCATGCCCTCTATCTCCAAAGAGCTTGGCCTGTGATCGAATGAAAATGAATGACAAATGTTGCTGTCATCTGCAAAAGAGTAGATAGGGTTGATGGTCTGACCAAGAAGGTCATTAATAAAAATAAGAAAAAGGGTAGGAGAAAGAACAGAACCTTGCGGTACCCCTGAATTTAGCTGAAATTCGTTTGATGAGACCCCATCTAAAACAACATGTATAGTGCGGTCTCTGAGAAAACTCGTTATAAATCGAGAGAAGACATTACCGACACCAAAAGCAACTAGCTTAGTCACGAGTGCCCCGTGCCACACACGATCGAACGCCTTAGAAATATCTAGAGCAACCACTTTACTCTCACCAAAGCGGTGGATTGACCGGCTCCAACGTTCCGATAGAAACGCCAACAGGTCTCCCGTAGATCGACCACTACGGAAGCCATACTGTCGATCATTTAAAAGTGAATTGGTCTCTAAATATTTCACAAGATGGTGGTTAACCATGGTCTCCATCACTTTGGAGAGCGCAGAGCAAATTGCGATTGGGCGGTAATTTTCAGGGTTGTTAGCCGCACCCTTTTTAGGGATAGGCTGGACATTGGCCACCTTCCATCATGAGGGGAAAATTCCCGCACGGTACGAAGAGTTGAAAAGTTTTGCCAATGGACGTTCCAACGTTAAAGAGCACTGTTTCAGCACCAGTGCTGATATGCCATCCGGCCCCGGTGACTTATTTACGTTGAGATCCGCAAGAACCCTTTTGATCAAAAATCCCCAATAAAACATATCAAAATTTGCTCCCTGGCAACTCTTCCCTAACTACGTGAATAGCCAACTACCGTATGTACAAAGAATACATCATAGATGTCGCTAAAACTCACAAAAATTTGGGAAATAGTGGAAATTAGATTACATATGATTTTCTAACAATTGTGAATTGTTGTGGTGTTTGTCTTAGCTATCTTCTGCAATTACAATTAAATGTAAAATCGACCCCGTGTTATTGAAAATGGTTTTAAGCCACAGCAAAAATCGACCTGACTTTAGATCAAGCGGTTAAAGCGCCTGTCTAAAGTGTAGTGCGAAGTGCATGTGGCAAAGAAAGCAGGTTCAAGCCACGGTCAGGATTGCATTTAATAAATAAACATTTCATATAGATGCAATCAAACAATAAAAACCATAACAAATAGTTGCAGTATTGTCAAAAGGATTACTGATGAAGGTTGTGTTACCAGAAACTGCGCAGTCTAATTCAATTAAAAATTTACAATGTAGTTATGAGTTTTAGAAAAGTATGCTTAATCTTCTCTACCACGCCTATCTCAAACAATTGAAAATATGTGCATATTAATTATAGTATTAATTGCACACTGTCTAAGAAGACGATGAATAAAATTCAAAAATCCCCAATAATAATTGTAATATTTGTTCCTGAAGAAGTCACCCAATGTGGAGACGAAATATTGGAAATAAATAATTAATAAATAAATGATCTTAAGCTCGTTCAAACTAAACAGAATAATTATATTACTTTTGCATATCTTTAAAAATATGAAAAAAGAAATTTGGTGGTCCGTGATACAGTAGAAATGCGTCAAGGGGTCCTAGAAGCAACAGTTGGTGGGAACAGCTGATCTAAGAGTTTGAATAAAAAAACTTAAAGTGTTTATTAAATACAAAACTCTTAAATATTGAACTACATACTTTAAAAATTTTTTCATTCGTTTTATTTTAAATTTTGCACTACTTGGCGTATGAGTGATATTTGATAGTTTTTATATACAAATATAACTCATACGCAATAGTGGTCACAATAGGAGCTTTGATTAGGCGTTGTTGGGTCATCATACAAAAGGTCATAACTTTTGTTGTGTAAAAGATATTGAGAAAATTCTTTTTGCATAGGAATAGTGAACATTTGGTGGTTCAGAAATTTTATAAAAAAATATTTAAAAAATTTTGTAAAATATTTTTTTTGTTAAAAAAAAATTCATAATTATTTTCCAAAAAAAAAATCCCTTTAATTTTTTTTATATTTTTAATGCAAGTACCTAAGCACGCATTGTAAACACCCTAAAAATCTCAAATATTTTTTGAGATATTTAAAAAAATATTTAGCATATTTGGATCCATACATGAGCAAACACGCTTTACATATTCCCACATGCATCCATATATGATGCATATGTGTTTATAAATGATTCATTAATATTCATATGAGGAATCATATATGTTTACGTGTGTGCATTAACGAAACTTGAGGATATATTTACATATATAATCATACTTGTACATACATGTTTATTAATGGTTCATTAATGTTCATTAATGGATATATGTCAACTTTTAACAGGGTCACCAAAATTTAACTAATTTTGCTAAAAGAAAGTAAAATAATTACTTCTTCCAAAGACATACAACACATTTTTTCAGATATCTCAAAAAGTGGTGAAGATTTCACTTTGAAACTTTCCGGGTTTTTAGAAAATGTGTTTAGATATTTATATACAAAAAATATATGTATTAAAAAAATAGAATGAGGATTTAAAAATAAAATAATTTTGAATTTTTGTTCACAAAAATTTCGCTATTCTTATGCAAAAATATTTTTTTTAATATCTTGCACACAACAAAAGTTTTTTCCTTTTGAATGATGTCCCAACCACAACTGTTGAGATATTTAAAAGCTCCAGTGTTGCCACCGTTTACAAAATAAAAAAATATGCGTTCACTGCCAAACATACTTACCATTTTTTTTTTATCAAAATCGTAGACTATCGAAAATTAGTCGTTGAAATAAAATGGAAAAGGTCATTTGTATAAAGTATAAAAAATTGTAAGTTATGTAATTTAGAAGTTATAATGTACATGTTTATACCTATTGAAAAAGTTAAAAAAGCGTAGAACAATTTGGAAAAAGATAAACCCACAAAAACAAAAAAAAAAAATCAAAATAGATTTTTTTGCCTGAATTAAAATAAATATACGTAATTCAAAAAATGTACATCTGTCAAGGAAAGTAATTAAAATATGATTTTCTAAGGATGAAATCTTTTCTTTATAAAATTTTAAATTTTTTACAAAACCTTTTGTCCTGACCTTTTTTATAAGCCGCATGTCAATATATACCACATATTAAAAACACTTTGTTTTATGATCTAATAGTAAAAAAAGTTGTGAAATCAGCGTTCAATTTTTTAACACACTTTCAAGTTCATTTTGTTTTTGTCAAAAGTGTGTAATTTTCGACCAATGACTGAGGTAGGGGGCATGTTCAAAAACTAGTGAAATCTGTCTTTCAGAAAATATTAAAAGTTTTATTGATTTTGTAACTGAGTTTCAACAAAAATTGTTAAGAAAGAAATATACATGCGTTTTATGCCAAAAATAACAATTTTTAAAATTGTTTAAATTTTGAAATAAAAGCATTTTTCACCACTAGACTTTTAAAGTTAATTTAAAAAAAGTTTCTTATCGCTTATTTGCTAAAATATTAGCAATAAGTCGAATTTTCTGTTTTCAAGTCCATTATATAATAAAGTTTTTTGGTAGATACAATAAACCAAAAAAGCGGTGGCAAGAAAACAAAATTTTAATTCAATATATTTAGTTAGAATATTGTTGTACGTCAAGGCCCAAATCTAATATGATATCATATTAGATTTTATTTGTTGCTGTGCAAAAAGTTTTTTTTTTTTTAAAAGAGAAGCAACATTTTTCCTATTAATTAGTGTGTTGCTTTCTTTGGAAAGGGGATAGTGGAGTGACGAAAGGTAGTGAAAGATGAAGGGTTTCAAACATGGCAACACTGTAGTTGCGCGAGATGACAAGTCTTTGAACAGTTGTTGGTCGCCACCTGATGTAGAGTTGGCGAATTTATTGAAGCTTTTTGTTTCATAGCCCTGATTCATTATTTTACTTCGGTGGGGTTAAGTGCTATGGGAACACCGAAGGTGGGCGCAGCGATACATATAAGTGATAGAAAACTCATACATATTAGTTTTCTAAATTGATGTTGTCGTCACCGGGAATCGAACCCGGGACCATCTGTGTAACACTCCAACGCGCTAACCATTACACCACAACGCCCATACAAAAAGTTTGATAATTTTCATGATATATAATATAATTGTTACATTGGCGTCCCCAAAATTTTAAATTATCCGCAAAAAGAAACGGGTAATTGGCTTAACTCAAACCGAGACATTACATATACAGAATCAACTTTATGAGAATTGGTCTGCCTTAGTATCTTATCTTTATCTAACAACGTACATTACTCCAGGTCAACATTTACAAAAGTCACAAGAACCAAACGATTTTTATACTTTAACAACCTCTAAGTACATCCTGTTCTAAAACACAGTAACCCAATCACAATATTTCAAAAGATCCACTTCTCTTTTACAATATCCAGTTTAGAAGTTCTATATTTATTACCAATATTTTTTGCAAATACCTCAATCTGTTTACACACATGTGTTACAAGGGAGGTACCCCGACTGGCCAGATCTTAATGAACTTCGGCTATGTTTTAGAGAATAAAAATTTTGAAGAAGCCGTGTTTTTTTTAGCGGTGGTGTCAAAACTTATCCATTTTAGGGTTTTTCTGTTTATTTCGAGCTATTAAATGTAAACAATATCAAATAAAAGGTTTATCGAAGACACATTCACTGGTGTATTTGTTATATATGTCGTTTTATTGAGGAATTTTAGTTGTATTAGAAATAATGCATTGTAATGCCTATTTAATTGAGTTTGTTTCTGAGCTTTTTCCGATATTCGAAATAGTTTGGTTTTTATGCGACTTTTCGCGAGAAGCCTTTTTCCCCTATATTTAATTTTTTTTAGATATATGGGACAACGATATATGCAATATGGTTATCAAAATTGTTGTTTTCTTTAGTTGTTTAACCCTATGTACAAACGAATCTAGTTTTCGTAAGTTAAGACAAGTTTTCGTACAAAAACAAATTAATTTCTAACCCCACTTTTTAACCCTTAAACGTGATTTGCTTCTTTACAACATATCCATGTATGAGTAACGTCACCAACTGTTTGATTGATTTTGATTTTGGTGCAAAATATATTGTCATGATTTGATCCAGTTTGCTTTATTTTTTGTAACTATACAGAGGTTTAAAGCTCGTTATAAATTAATCTCGATGTGTTTAACAACAAAATACTAACAAAACTATAAAAACTATAACTAGAGCCAGAGTAAAAATTAATTTTTTTTTTTTTTTTTATATAAATATAATATTTTTGGTCTTCCAAGCTAAGGTAATGTCATGATGCTTGTTAGGAAAAGACCTAACCACGTGCTTGATTACTAAGAAGACAATAATGTAGCAAAATTGATGATTAATAGGTTTTTTGTTAAAGCTCTGCCTATTCTGGATGCTATAACTTTTCTAAAACTTTAGGTTCTGATGAGATTTTAAGCCAGATCGAAATACTAGTATCATCCTAGCTAATTTGTTTGATTTGCTTTGTTTTAGTTTAATATACGGAAGTTTAAAGCTCATTATAAATTTAAAAATAATCTCGATTTATATAAAAACAAAAAACTAACAGAACTCGAATTTTAAAAATTTATGTTCAGAAAGCAAGTCTTTCTGAGCTACAGTTATTTGAAATTTTTATTTTCTTAATAAAAAAGTTTCTCTTTTTTGAAAACAAATTTCTGAGTTAGATTTGAGTATTTTTTATATGTTATGAACAATATTTGTTACATTTTTCTAAAAGTCCTCCAATGGTTAAAAGCTTGTGTAAAATTTTCCCAAAAAATAGTTTTGTATTACATTCTGGAAAACGACAAAATTTGTCTGCATTTTTTTTACTAGTTTTTTCTAAACTTTTATGATATTTCAACATTTTTCTAATCTAATCTAATAATAAAATCTAACAATTAAAACATTGGTTACGTATGAGTGATATATTACGATTTGCATATGAAAATATAACTCATACGCAATGGTGGCCCAAATTGTAATCGTATTAAAAATAAAAAAAATTGTCCTTATTTATGTCTGATTTATTAAATATATTTCTGTTATCATATTAATTCTGTCGTTTTGAATTGTCAATAGTATAAAAGCTTGTGTAAAATTCTCCCAAAAAAGAGTTTTGTATAAAATTCTGGAAAATATCAAAATTTGATTGAATTTTTTTTTATTACTTTTTCTTAAACTTTAATAATTTTTTGATGTTTTCATCATACGAACCTCTAAATAAACTTTATTAATGAAAACACTTAGAATTTGCATAGTTTTCTATTCAAAGTCAAGAAGTCAGTGGTTCTGATAACTTACTTAATTTAAAACCGCCTAAAGTACTAAAATACACCTAAAGTGCTGTTCACTGATAATAATCCATGCGTAAAAACACAAATAAATGTCCAAATAACCAAACATTTTGTAAAATAAACGAAAATTTGTTCATTTTACAAAAGATTTTGTTGTTTTGACATTTTTTTTCCGTATTTTTAGCATGGATTGTTATGAGTGTTAAAGCGATCAGCTTTTAAAAATCGGGATCGTTGGTCAGATTACGTTTGAGGTATATATTACGATTTTCATGTAAAAATACATCTCATACACAATAGGGCCCAAATTGTAATCGTATTAAAAATAAATAAAACTGTCGTTATTTCGGTCTGATTTATTAAAAATATTTCTGTTAGCAAAATAGTTCTGCCGTTTTGAATTGGCAATAATAAAAAAGTTTGTGTAAAATTCTCCCAAAAAAGAGTTTTGTATAAAATTCTGGAAAATACCAAAATTCGATTGAGTTTTTTTTACTACTTTTTCTTAACTTTTATAATTTTTTTAATGTTTTATCGTACGAACCTCTAAATAAACTTTACTAATAAAAACACTTAGAATTTGCATAGTTTTCTTTTAAAAGTCAAGAAGTCTGTGTGGTTCTGATAACTTACTTAAATTAAAAACGCCTAAAGTACTAAAATACTGAAATACTGGTTTTAGAAGATCTGTTCACTGATAATAATCCATTCGTAAAAATACAAATAAATGTCCAAATAACCAAAAATTTTGTAAAATAAACGAAAATTTGTTCATTTTACAAAAGATTTTGTTGTTTTGACATTTTTTTTCGTATTTTTAGCATGGATTATTATGAGTGTTAGAGCGATCAGCTTTTAAAAAGCGCGATCGTTGGTCAGGTTACGTTTGAGGGATATATTACGATTTTCATGTAAAAATACATCTCATACACAATAGCGGCCCAAATTGTAATCCTATTAAAAATAAATAAAATTGTTGTTATTTATGTCTCACTTATTAAATATATTTCTGTTAACATTTTAATAGCCCCTTTTTAAATTGTCAATAGTATAAATGCAAAATATAAAAATCATAAAAAAATATTATAAAGTTATAACAAAATTGAAATCAATCTAATATACATAAAAAACATTTATATTTCCATATATAAATATAGATTTCTCTAAACAAATGTACAATAAAAAATTTTCAAACGAAAAAGATGATATTGTATAACAATTTAGAATACAAACACAACATTTATTTTATATAAAAAAAAAAAAATACATAAATATATTAAATATTCAGTAACACAAATATAAATCTATACAATCTATAAAGGATTTTCATGACACAAATCTAAATTCTCAATAAAAGTGTACATGTGTTTGTATGTGTAAAGTAGCATACAAAATGCAATACTTATACAATTTGTATAAATGCTCATATCTATGGATTGTATGTGTATGTGTGTGTGTATATGAAAATGTCAATCATGTAAAATATGTAAATTGTGACATAAATGAAATTTTATATATCATAACAAAATGAAATTGACAAGAAACACTTTATATCTTTGTAACATGCAAATCTTCTTACACACACATGCACACTCACTTCCATACACATGCTATTAAAGATTGCAATGGGGGCATTTCATATCAATAATAAAAACGTTTAAATTTAAATTTTAGTAAATTATTAATTTAGCATTGAATGTACAGCAAAAATAAATACGTTATTTAACCATATGACCAAAAATGATTTTTTGCAGTTCTTAACTACAGAGCCGATTAAATCATAACATGCAGGGTGATTATAGTAGACGAGTATATTACATTATATTTAATCACACCCTACAATACAGGCTGAATTACAAGGTTTAATCGTTTTATAAAATGTCTTTACAAAAGTTGATCGATTTCAAAAATTTTCGGCTGGTTATAGATTTCGTTTCCAAATAATATATTTTGATACACCTTGTTCTAATAAAGTAGACCACCTCAATTATTAAAATGCTTTCAAACGATTTTACTTTTGAAAATATTTAAAAATTTTAATAGTTTTTATAAACGATTTATGAAAAAATACAAATTATACGCACACAATCACAAAAACTTTTCCATAAGAGTTCAACAGTTATTTAAAAAGTTATTCCGTAAAGTTGTTTTAATTGAATATGCAGTTAAATTACCAAAGAAATATATTTTTCTATTATTCAATAAACAAAATAAACGAAAAACTGACTTTCGGTATTAGTTAAAATATTCATTTAAAATTTTCCATTTAAAACAAAAAATTGTCTTATTGTATTGATTACTCCAATAGACGAAAACAATCCTTTGTTTTTACCGATTTTGACAATTAATTTTTTAATAGTTGAAAATAAACTAAAACATACTTTTGTTTTAAATGAAAAGTATTTTAATTGTGAAAGGCGTGGTAGAGAAGAATGAGTGTATTTTCTAAAAATCATAACTACATTGCAAATTTTCAATTTTCTGAATCAGACTGCGCAGTTTCTGGTATTGAACCTTCGTCAGTGACCCTGTTTTTTTGAATAATGTAATATTTGTTATGTTTTTATTTGTTCGTTTGCGTCTATATGAAATTTTCTGTGCAATCACTGATCGTGGTATAGATAAACTGATTTCTAATGCCACATGCATTCGCATTACACGTTAGACAGAGCGCTTTAGCAAACTGATCTATCGTCAGGTCGAGTTTTGTTGTGATTAAAACTAGTTTTATTCAAAACACGGTGTTTTTGTTCTTGCATACATAATCTCAGAAGTACAAGTCCAACAACACAACAGTTCTATTTTTATAAACTTACCTCACTCTAATGTCCACTGTTTTCCCATATGTTGTAAGTGATGCCACATCTATGATATATTCTTTGTATATTCGATAGATGGCGCTTACGTAGTTAGGGAAGAGTTGCCAGAGAGCAAAGTTTGATTTTTGTTTGAGTTTGAATTTTAACGTCTTTTTCAGACAATTGCAATTAATACTATAATTAATATGCAATTTTATTTAATTTTAATTGTGAAAGGCGTGGTAGAGAAGAATGAGTGTATTTCATAACTACATAGTAAATTTTCAATTTTCTGAATCAGACTTCGCAGTTAGTAGTTTTTTTTTTTAACTGATTTCCTATTAATTTAAGGCGTATATTCAGTAGTCTTTACGGAAAAAATATTCTGAGTGCACTGTTTGAACACGGGGTGTCAACGAAACAAATACATTTTTGCAAAAACTACAATTTACACAGTGCAACACGAAAAAAAATAACCATATACGGACACCACTACGTGATAAAAGACTAAAAAAAAAGACCCGTGTCTCCCAATTTTTCCCAAAGTCATCTCTTTTTTGTTTATGGGCCGCCAAAGATTTGGGACCTCGGTATCATTTTCGCAAAAAAGTGATCATTGGGTTTGCTACCTATGCACCTGAACAGGAGAAAAAAGGGAAAAAAATGAAATTAAAAAATTTTTCACTTTTGCGCGCTACCTAAACAGTGTTAAGAATCATCTCTAGGAAGTTTATATATTCTAGAAATTTGTTTATTGAGATCTTAGGTAAATTTTTGTAGTTGATTGTTTCCTTGAATTTTGAACGGTTTGCTACCTATGGACCTGAACATTGGAAAAAAGGTAAAAAAAAATCGAATTTTTTTAAGTTTTTTGCGATTTTGATCTGGAAGGTGAAGTTTTTTTGATTTTATATGTTCGCAATTTTTGTTCTTTATGACAAGAGCTACGACTTTGCCATAGAGAGTAAATCGAAATTCTGAACGGTTTGCAAGATATGAGCCTGAGAAAATGATCACTTTTGTGCGAAAATGATACCGAGTCCCCAAATCTTTGGCGGCCCATAAACAAAAAAGGAGACGACTTTGGGAAAATTTGGGAGACACAAGTCTTTTTTTTTTAGTCTTTTATCACGTAGTGGTGTATGTATATGGTTATTTTGCCATGACTTAAAAAATTACACACAGTGTTATTTAAAATGAGTATTATACACAATATATCCAAGATAATTTAAGGCAAGGTAAGTTATAGGGTGTCTATAACTTACCTTGCCTTAATTTAGAGTACCTTAAAATTTACTTACTCCTTCGACGACGAAGTTGCCTATAGTCAACTTCACTGTTTGCAGTTTTTTTTTGCCAACGCCATGATTGAAATATTTCTTTTATTTAAGTAGTTGCTTTTAAGTTGATGTTCTTGGTAGTGAAATCAAAACAAGACACCAACATTTTTCAGTAACATTTCTTTTTATTTTCAATAATGTGCAGTTACATCTCCTATAATAATTGTGCTATTTATCATTAAAAATTTTTAATTAATAAAAAAATCCCACAAATCGTATGATGAACAAAATTAAAAAACTCTTTAAAATATATTTAGAGTTAAGTCTTAAAAAAAGAACAATTTAAATTTTGTAAAAATACTACTCCCTTCAGGACCGGCAGCTTGGTTAAGTTTAAACTTTAGGTCCAAATATCTCCGCTAGGTTGCGCTGCGACGCCAATTAACGCAAAATATTATTATAAGTTAAATTGAAAAAAATTAAGAAAAATTAGTGTTCAAATCAGTTGAACATATTTTATATTTCTTTTTTCTTATCATCTATTAATTTACATTTTCCTGAGAAAAAAACCAAATGCATAAATAATAGTTTAGTGATTGTTCGTAGAAAACCATCACAAGTAGATTAAGTCTAATTGAATTCTTAGAATTAGGAACATAAGAGAAAAATCCTTTTTTAAATTCGATTAGTTTATTAGTTTAGTGCTTAAAAAGGTTTTAAAAAGGTTTTATGGTTGCATCTCTTATCATGAAAGTACAATAAAACAGTTCATCCCCTACAAGAATACTAATGATCGCTTGTAGGTAGGCTAGTTTAGTTTTAAGAATTTTATATGTAGTATTTAAGTGGATATATTTGTAAATAAAAATTTAGTGTCTTACAAACTCTCAGTATTGTCGCGTATTTAATTTTATACGGATATACATTTGGTCCTTCGAAAGTGAAAAGAAGTTTTGTTGTTAAATAAAACGATCTAATCAGTGAACGGGTTTTAATATAAAAAAAATCTTTTAAATTGTTAAAAGAAGAACGGGTTAAATTACAATGTCCCAAAAATTATTAGAACGCCAGAAGGTGCTTGGGGAAACCATTGAAGGTATCCTCAGGAGATGCGAGAAGGGAACATTACGGCTGCCTCAGGTTGAGGACTCTCAGCAAAGAGCAGATGCAGCTTGGTTAGAGTTCCAGGGCAACCACACGAAGTTGAGTGCCAGTGGCGATAATGACATAGAATACTTTAAAGTGAATTACTATGGTTATGTCGCGCAGAAGTTGAATGCTGTTCGTCAATGCCTACTGAAGATGGGTGAAGAAGGTATCCAGAAAGATGACCACAAAATAGACGATGAAAGCAGACTGAAGGAAAGAAAAACCGCAGCAAGAAGCGGTGGAAAAACTTCCACAAAGAAAGAAATAATAAAAAATCCGAGAAGCAAAGCAATTTGCTATCGAGTGGAAATGTTTGAACGTCTGTTGGAAGAAACAGACATAACAGACATATCAGTTTACAGGGTTGTAAAACTTGAGTTGGAAGACGAATATAAGGGTCTTAATGCAAAATTCGAAGCATTTGAAGAATGTGACGAGGAAACGTCTACAAAGTTTTTCAACGTACGGAGGCGATACTACAGAGTGCTAAAGGAACTTGAGCGAGAATCAAACTCGGAGGCGCGTAGTATGAAAGGTTCCATGCCAACTCCAGCGGTGAAATTGCAGGAGATTAAGATTCCTTATTTTGAAGGTGGAAGCAGCGAATGGGCTGCTTTTTATGATTTGTTTAAAACGTTAGTTCATACAAATGATGCGGTTCCCAAAGTGGAAAAGATGCAGCGGTTAAAAAGTGCATTGAGAGGTGATGCTGCAAAATTAATTGGCCATTTTAATTGTGTAGAAGACAGCTATGATGATGCCCTAGAAGAACTTAGAAAGCGGTATGAAAATGAAAGAGTGCTGTTTTCTGGTTTTGTGGACAAACTTTTAGATCAACCGATTATGAATAGTGATAATGCGGCAAGCATCAAGCAGCTCCTTGACACTACAACCACATGTGTAACGTCGTTCAAGAAGAAGGGCTTGGACATTGATGCAGCCAATCCATTTTTCGCCAGAGCTGGGTTTGGAAAATTCGACCATGAAGCAATACGCCAGTATGAACACAGCGTTAAGAAGACTAGAAAAATACAAACGTTAGAGGAAGTGCTTGGGTTTTTAGAACAGCTGCACCAAGCTCAAGAGACATTTAAGGTAAAGAAGACTTCCAATTTTCAACATCAAAAAGTGGCTGGCAAGCAATCAAGTTATTTAGCAACAGAAGTTACTTGCACATTTCGCAAACTAAAAGGAAGAAAGTACCCTGACTGGCTTACATCTGCTGAACTTAAAGATGCCAATGAAGTTATAGTACGACAACACCAAGAAGAAAATTTTTTCGATGAAATAAAAAATTTAAAACTTCAAAAAGAAGTCAATCCCAAAAGCAAGATAGCGACTCTACATCCATTTTTGGACAAAAACGGAATTCTTAGAGTTGGTGGGCGATTACAAAATTCGGAACTATCATATGACCATAAACATCCGGTACTGATTGAGAAGTCCTGGATAGCCGAACTTATAGTAAACGAAGTCCATGCGTCTACGCTGCATGGAGGTAACCAGTTGGTCGCATCAATAATTCGACGGAGATTCTGGATGATTGGAATGAAAAATATAATTAAAAAGTTATTAAGGTACTGCGTGCGCTGCATAAGGTATAAAAAACTGAATGCTGGGCAAATTATGGGAAACCTTCCGCAAATCCGAGACGCAAAGCAAAGTGCATGTATTCCGACAACGGAACAAAGTTCGTGGGTGCCGCGCGGAAACTTGATAAAGAGTTCGTCGAAGCAATAAAAAAGAACTCTACCATTTGCGAGACGCTGGAAGCCGAAAAGGTTGAATGGCATTTTATCCCCCCGGCAAGCCCCCATTTTGGAGGAATTTGGGAGGCCGGCGTTAAATCGATGAAACATCATTTAAAGAGAGTCATCGGAGATACTATGCTGACGTTTGAAGAAATGACTACGTTATTGGCACAAATTGAAGCGGTGCTTAATTCACGCCCCGTTTATACTTTAAACGAGAACCCAGACGAGGTTGACATTCTAACACCAGCGCATTTCCTGATTGGGCGACCACTGGTAGGAAGTCCCGAAATAATTGATGACCGAGGTATTGGTTCCCTTGATAGATGGAAGCTAATACAAAAAATGAGAAGGGATTTCTGGCTTCGGTGGAAGGATGAGTACCTGGTTACATTGCAGCAAAGATACAAATGGCGCAGTGAAAGAAGAAACTTAAAGCAAAATCAAATAGTAATTATTAAAGATGAAGCTACAGCCCCTGCAAAATGGCCATTGGGCAGAGTCATCGAGACTCATGAAGGCAGAGATGGAAAGGTTCGTGTTGTTACTCTTAAAATGCAAAATGGCGTGTTAAAACGTCCGATCCACAAGCTATGCCCTCTGGAAGATATAAAAGAAGAAAATAATGATCAGGTTAAATCATCAACTTTATGTTTTACCAGGTCATCTAAAGTAAATAACCATCAACAGTCGAGTTCACCATTTTTACTAATGTGGCTACTGCTTATGCTATCCAACTCGGTACGATCCATACCAACAGCTAACCCGGTTGGAACAGTACGAAGTCTAGGAAATGGAACTATTTTGTATATGGATAAAATAGGCACGATGAATCGAGTATCATCCGAATGGAATTTGGTATCCTACTATGATATGGAGGCTTATTTTATGACGGTAAGTCAAATGGAGGGCGCCTTGGATAAATGCAAAAGGTTGTGCAAGAAGCTTCGCACGTTCGAAGAGCAGTGCGGCATAGTTCTTAAGAGCATGGAAGATCGACTTAAGGACATACAAGAAAACATCATGTCCAAACAAGTCAACGGGTTTAGGAACTACCTATTTAAAGAGGTGAAGGATGTCGAAATAGTCAAGCCTTTAAGTTATTCCAAGATCAACAACGCCGCTGAAATCGAGGCATTGCTGAAGGAAGTTAAGATAATCAAGTCAGAGAACATTGAATTGAAATCTCTAAACTGGCACCACGCTAGCGGCCACTCATCTCTTATACTTATTTCTATATTTATAATAGTTATTGTAATATTTCTAATACGTAAACGTTGCCTTAAAACTAGTAAAAGAGTAGACGTTATGTTTAACGTGCCCCGGCAGAATGTTCAAATCAGTTGAACATATTTTATATTTCTTTTTTCTTATCATCTATTAATTTACATTTTCCTGAGAAAAAAACCAAATGCATAAATAATAGTTTAGTGATTGTTCGTAGAAAACCATCACAAGTAGATTAAGTCTAATTGAATTCTTAGAATTAGGAACATAAGAGAAAAATCCTTTTTTAAATTCGATTAGTTTATTAGTTTAGTGCTTAACATCTGGTATGCACATGTGTGCATACAGATAAGCAGTACTGTAAGAGATAGCAACCATAAAAAGGTTTTATGGTTGCATCTCTTATCATGAAAGTACAATAAAACAGTTCATCCCCTACAAGAATACTAATGATCGCTTGTAGGTAGGCTAGTTTAGTTTTAAGAATTTTATATGTAGTATTTAAGTGGATATATTTGTAAATAAAAATTTAGTGTCTTACAAACTCTCAGTATTGTCGCGTATTTAATTTTATACGGATTATACAATTAGTAAAATGTCTTGTAAATCTAATTTTTCGCTCACATTATGTTTTCATCTAAAATTTTAGTTATAATCTTTCAGCATTAAACTTATTTAGAACTAATGTTTTACTATTTTATTTTGCTAGCAAAATTGTGCGGAAAACTGCACTTTATGGAGCGTTCCTTAAAGAAATATATATATATATATGACCCCCTCTGGAATTAAAAAAGCAAAATTGTTTCTATCTTCAGTTTTTGGGGCCGGGCACCTGGGGTCCAAAAACCGGTATGAGTAGTATTGGAAGGAAATTTCTTCAGGATTTCAGAAATTAAATTCTTTTTATGATTTATTATGCCCCAGCAAAGAATAGTGCTTACCCAGATGCAGTTCTGGAAAGCATCATTTAATTACCGAGAGCTTCCAAAACAATTCCAGAAAGCAATATTTTTTGTCCGCGATGTCCCACTTGGTATGTATTTTTCAAGCAGGTGAAAAGCGTTTCTTTCATGTGCTCTAAGAAGCAATAAATTCATGCCTTCTTAGGCAATAAAAAGCGCTTTTTTTGTATGTTGACAATGCTTCAAGTTATGCATGCTTTACTGCTGCATTGTAAGCATTATTCACTGCTTCAAAGAAGGCATTTTGTGAAGCACAACCGAATGCCTTGAAGCAATATTTTGAAAGTATACAAATTTAAAAGCATACCAAAGCGAGATCATTTTTTGCTAGGACGTAGGGCCCTCTACCCGCTACTTTAAATATATTTTAAGTATAGAAATGGGGAAAGTGTTTTTTTTTTTTTTTTGATATTATTGTAATAATTGTACTGTTTAAATAATGAGTTTTACATGAAAATATGGCTTTGTGGGTTACTCCTGCAGTCCGTCCAAAGCCGGGCTTCGCAGAAGAAAGCTTTTCTTCGTGACTGGCTTAGGGCTTTTCTCCTATACGATTGGCAGTTTAATGGCTTCGCTGAGTAAAGTTTTCCGCTTTGTGATTTTGTCAAACAATTTTTATTTTGTATTTCTAAGAGCTTTCGAAAATAGCGCTGAAGGCAAAATTTGTAAACGGGTGTAGAGGGCGCTACGTATCATAGATCCTAAAATTAGTATCATTATTGAAATCCTAAGGAAATTTCCTTCCACTAAAGTACCCATATGTTACTAAGCGTACCGGTTTTTGGGCCCTATAACTTTTTATTTTTAGGAACGCCCCATAATGTGCAGTTTTGCCAATTGCGCTGATAGGCATATTAACAGTGTGTAGAACAACCAATATGGTTGATGAGATTTTATATGTTGCAGCATTTGAAAATGTAGTACAGAGGAGGAAAATAATATAAAAAATACAAATTTTATAAGACATGTGAAGAATATCAAAAATGTTCAAATATTTTCAAAATTGTCCTTGAATAAATTTTTGTGCTTTTTTCGAAATTCACACCTGCTCGCTTTTTAGCAAAAATTCCAAAGAGTGGGAAAACTGTATTCAAATGATTGAGCTCATCGTTGTAAAAATTTTTCTTTAGTCAAGTGCATCATCGATGAGTGGAAATAATTTAAAATTTTGCAAATTAAATGCATTTTCCACCGTTATCTAAACCAAAATTTTACAAACATTTTTAGTTAATCCAATCAGCAAGCCGACTGAGATTTTAGTTCATGTAAGGACAAAAATTCGGATTAAAAGAAAAAAACCCACCAAGCGCTTTTTTTGGGCGCATAATTTTTTTTGTTTTGTTTAGCGATTTCAAAGTTTTATATAGTCTTTTGTTTTAAAAATGGAACAATTTTAGCTCGACATATATAAATAAAAACAAAAAAAAACTGCATACAATTTCGCAAAAAAAGTTATGCTGCGAAAAATATTTTATTCTTCTAAGCTACATTACCCTTACATCAACTAGAAACCGAATTCATTTGCGGATTGGATTAATTAAAAACTTTTCTCAAAATTTTCTCAGGAACACCGAGGAAAACATACTAAATTTGCAGAATTCTGAATTATTTCCACATATAGATGATGTACTCGCAAAAAAAAAAAAATTTTTCCGATATTGATATTATGAATAATGCATTTTTGGAAAAACGCAAACTAGCGCAAAGTAAAAAAAACACAGCTAAAAACGTATTTACTTAAATCGACTAAAGATTAAAATATGTCAATTTGACTTTTAAAAAACAAAAATCTCCGTACCTTCAAACTTTAAAAATCCTTTTGTTTATAGAATATTCTTGAAAGGAAGGATACACACTGAAAAGTAAACTGCCAACCGAATCGAAAAGTGTATTTTGGAGGCTACAGCCACTAAATTCGGTTAGTACAAACATATTTAAATGTGAATTTTGAATGTTTTGGCTGTTGTAACTAAAATTCAGTAGTGTTGACCGAATTATGTTGTGAAAACCAATAGTAACTACACTAAAATAAAAAAGTCACCAAAGTCAGCAAAATTTTTGCTGGGAGGATTCTTGCAGAAAAATTAAATTTTGCTAAATTTAGCAAATTAGTTTTGCTGATATTAGCAAGTTTTCTTCAAGGATTCTCCCAGCAGAAACGATTCTGACTATACTGTATTTTTTTGAGTGTAGTAATAGATTTTTAGTTGGCAAACGGCTTAATTTTTCTCTGTTTTTCTCTGTCTGGGCATGCGTTCACAAATTTTATATATCGTTGGACGAGCCTTAAATTCTATGAAATAAATAAATATAAGTAGACACGAAACATTTTGTGAATCATCAAAACATAAACTAATTTACATTTTGCAGTGTGGAAAAAGAAACTTTTTTCGTGAATCGGTCGAATATACATTAACTGAAAAAAAGTTAGTAAAGTCAGCAAAAATTTTGCTGAGTCAACAAAATTTTGGTTATCGGATAAAAAATAACTGGTTAACAAATGTTTAAATGCTCCAGTCGCAAAAAATACTCTTTTACCGTTATGTCAAAAATTTGAAGGTATATTGCAACTTCTCAAACCGATTTTGTAATACACTCAGCTAGACTTACAACCTACACTAGGTCACTTGACGAGTGATTTTTCTGCGTAGGACAGTGTTATGAATGTGGCATGGTCAAATTGGCAATTTTAATTTGCAAACAAATATGGTAGCTTCCGCTACCTAATTGGAGGCTTAGACAATTTTTAACAGTGGGTTGAAAATTATATTTGCCTTAAACATGTATCAATTTTAGAATGGTATGCATCCTGTATATCTTCAAAAAGAAAATATTTATCTGGAGGCAAAACACTGTTGGTGATTTTTGTGGAAAAGTTGAGTTGAACAAGACATTGCATTTATTTTTTCATTTAACCAAGAATTTATTTACTTAAATAACAAATATTTTAAAAAACAAATTTGCCAAATTTCGTCCACCTTTTCGCAAAAAACTGGACCGGAGGCGAAGCAATTTTGGAATTTGTTATTTTCGAATGGGAATATCTCGAGAACTATTGGAGGTCGCCCACTCATGTAGGCATATTTTTTGTTAGTCTCTACTATGATATTACAAATATGTTCATATTTTGAAAATCGTATTAGAAACAAAAAATGGCGGGCCCTTAAAATTGATATGCAAAAAGTACGCTATTTTGTGTGATCATATTGCTGCCCCCGGCGGGTCTGGATTAGGGTTGCCATTCGTACTGTTTTAAACAGTACATGTACTGTTTTTTGAAAATTGTACTGTTTTATTCACAACACCTAAAACAGTACGCAAAAGTACTGTTTTTTTGGATTTGTACTGTTTTTGTACTATTTTTTGTATATTTTACATATTTTTATATAAACAAGTTTTTTGCGTGTACAAAGAATATATATTTTTTAACCATGTTTTTTTTGTGTGTACAATAGTTTTTTATATAAATTTTTTGAATCTACCTGTATTAATTCTACTTCGTTTCTTTGTACATATATAAGTTTGGTTTGTTTACTTTTCAAGCAATGGATGTTTGACGCAATTTTTTTTCATGACACTGCCCAATGCAAAAAGTAATGGCGTCCAAACTAATAATTTTAGCCAATTTGACGAAATTTAGTCAATTAGATGCAATTTAGTCAATTTTACTTCTTTAGAGCATGTAAACTTGATGAAATTTTGTTGATTTGAATAAAATTTGTTAAAGCTTAAAAAAAATTGACAAAATTTCGTTAAAGATCTACAAATTTTTTTTTGAGGATTTTACCTACGCTATTTGGTTTGGTGTATTAACTTATTTGAAGTAAATATGTGATGTATTGAAGTAAAAGTTATGTTAACAATAAATACAAAAATGTACTGTTTTTTTTTTGAAAAGTACTGTTTTTTTTCATCAATGTACTTTTTTTCCACTTTTCAAATATGGCAACCCTAGTCTGGATGGTTCAAAATCAAAACTTAAGCTCTATATTATGTCACTTACGTCTGTTTCAAATTTGATTGTAATCGAAATACTAAGTAAGAAATGGTCGAATTATTTCCAAAAAATTTGTGATACATCGCACTTTGTGCCGTCCAGGAGGGTGAAAAAATGTAGCATTTTTATCAAAATCTACACTTTTTCCCGTTAATATATCTCGAACGCCTGATATCGGGGTGTGATTCTGAGACCAGATTTAGATTCTTCGTACCTAATACCTTTAGAAAAGTATATTTTTAGTTCTAGTGTTAAATATATTTCGGCCGGAATCTTTAGCTTCAAAAAGTATTTACATGTACTGACGAGTACGACCCCTGGTATGTCATCAGTGGATTCCAGAAAGTGCTGGAAAGACACACACACATGCAAGCATTAAGAAATTATATATATAAGATGCAACAATTTCCTAAACAATTTAAATTATTAAATATTAGTTTATTTCTATTATATGCATTTGAACGTAGTCACATGTTAAAACATTTTCATGATTTGTCTCTAAAATTTGTATTATTTGTTAAAAATGAATATGAAAATAAAAATCCCTTATTTCAAATACCCATTTTTGTAAACATTTTTTTTTTTTAGTTTTTATATATTTTTTTAAATGTATGAGTGTTGAATTTACAATTTTAATTGCATAAATATGCAAGAGTAGGCAAACGTTTGTATGCATCATGAGTTGAGCAGAACAGACCAAAAAATATAAAAATCTGTATTCAATGAGTGTGTGTGTGTGAGTGTATGTGTAAAATTCATATAATTTTTGTAACATTTTTCCTTTGCTTGGTAAAACGTGAGATCACCTTTTACGGCTTTCAGGTTGGGTTTTTTTCTTGTTGTTGCTTTGCTTTTGTTTTATTATATAAATTTTTATTTTATATCATTCGTTGGTTTTGTTTAATTTTTTTTTTGCATTTTATATGCTAATGTAAAACAAAGTGTGATAGCACTTTTTTTACCTTTGTCTGGTTATGACACTTGTGTGTATGTCATAATATACGTATGTATGTATGTATGTATGTATGCATGTATGTAGATGAAGCAAATTCATTTAAATTTGTTTGACTATGTGTAAGTGTATGAATATTAGAGTACCCATGAAATATATGCAAATTTGAAAGTGTTTTTTTTTTCGCGCTCCCCTCGCATTTTATGGTAAAAAATGTAAATAATTAGATATGAAAAAAAACTGTACTTCTATCACGCAAACCGGCCATGCATTTTTGACTTTTGGACTAAAAATGGTTAATAGCTTTGCTGTTCTACAAATTTTTATATAAAGGGTTTTAGTTAAAAAGTGATATAAGAGTAATTATCAAAACAAAACAACAATTATTTTTCTCATATACACTTTTGATCTATATATGAAAAACTGTTATGTTTTTCGCGATCAGAATCAAAATTTTGAAAAAAAATAACGGCTCTTATTAATTTGTGTGTGGCGATAAATTTTTTTTGTCTACACAGAAAAAACTAAAAACGGTTTTCAATTAAAAAATTTATTGAATCAATTAATATTTTAATTGATTTTGCACCTATCACGCAATGATACTATCAATTAAACCTTTTATTAAAATTAAGAAGGAAAAAAAGTTATAAATAACTTCTACAAAAAAAAAAACTATAATACTCACAAAAAAAGTTTGTGATCTATACGTTGGTATGTGTGTTTTTTGCAATGATGAGTCTGTTTGTGTGTGCTTGTTTTGTTTGTTAACTTCAAATGTATTTGGTATTTTATACTGAAAAATTTCTATTTATGCATACAGTGTATGAAAAAATAATATGATAATTGCGTCTAAAATAAAATATGTATTTATATATTTAAAAGTCAATTAAAATATTAATTGATTCAATTAAATATTTGTTTAAAAACGAATTAAATTCAAATCAAATCTTTAATTAGATATTTTAGGTTGATAATTTTTTCTGTGTACACGTCAGCCAAATAGAGTATTAACTGCAGTTTTAGCAAAGGTTTGGGTTTTTTTTAAATATATCGTCTATTCCATGACGAAATGACAAAATTGTTGTTTTTATGTTATGTCGTGTACTCTAGATTGCTATGAAGGTTTTTTTTTTTTTAAATTTTTAAAATACACGATTTTATTCCAATTTATTCCAAATTTGTTTTTTATCAAGTAGCTAAGTAGTCAATAATTAAACTTTGATATACCAAATAGGTGTCGGAGATAAAAATTTTATAATAATTTACATATTTTGAAAAATATGTAAAAAAAAATCTATGATCATAAGGTGTCATCTCCTAACTCGCTAACGGGTAAGGCTGCCTCAAATGAGCGTTTTATACTTAGAAATTAATATATTTCGATAGAAAACTAAATTTGCAAAATATTTTGTAAAGAGATTTTTCGTGTTCCGTTCACGGTTTTTAAGCGAGAAAGCTTCGAAATCAAAACTTCGTACTTTTTGAAAAAACATATTTGTCAAAAATCTAAAAAACCAATTTAAGTTCACTAACAACTCGTTATAATAAAATATAAGTAAGATTAAAGCTTTATCTTTAATAATAAGTCCTTACTTTGGTCCAATTACTCACAGGATTTTATCAGGATTCCCCTAAAGGGAATCATCTTAAATTATAAACTAATAGACGGATTTTTATGAGCAAAACGTTGAAGTTTGAATAATATAAATTGAAGTTTCGATTCTTTTTCGCCTTATTTCGCTTTTTCCAAAAAACGAAAATCGTAATATCTTATATCTTGGTAAGAGAAATAATTTTTGTTCAAAACTTCTCTTTTACATGCTTTAGTTGTAAATGCACCCTAAAATTCTTTGGCTCATATCGCCTAAATTAGGCAACGATAAACAATTTTGTTGAAGAGCTTATTATTTGTTTTTCGAGTGGAACACATGGTATGAATTTCGTTGCAAAACATCGTTTGCCAGTTAGAGGGCTAAATAATCTTTTTTTTTACTTGAAATAAGAATTTCTTATAACTTATATCATAAATTGTGAAAAATGCGCTCACTAACAAAGTGTCCACTTATGACCATTGGTATTTAAAATTTGTGTTAAGAGTTTGTTAATAAAAAAAAACTTTTGCTAAAAACTGTATTTGTTATGAAAAAATCTAGCGTTTAAAAATAACTCAAACAACTCATTATTAGGCTATTTAGTCGCAACTTAACTTTTATTTACAATATCCCAAAAGTAATGGGTACCCGATTAAAAAATTAATGCAACAATGGAATGTATCGAATTTGGTATCTAATTGAAACACAATTTAATTAGAAAAATGGTGGATCGTATTATATATAAATGGATTATATTACATTGAGTTAAATACAATTTGATACGATCCAATCCAGTGAATATAAATTAGTTAAATTGATAGATACATTGGGATATATCTTATGGTCAGATTATCGACTCAACATTACTAAAGAAGTGTAGTCAAAAATATTTTTTTGCAACTCCTTCTATTAAATTGCAACTCCTTATTTTTGCAACTCCTTCTATTATATTGCAACTCCTTATTATTGCAACTCCTTGTATTATTATATATATCCCACTGGTCGTCAACGTAAAAATTAGTGAATACCTTATACAAGTATTAGCGAAAGACGTGCTGACTTTACTTCTATAATCTTATTTATGCCATATGACATATGTTTTTTTAATTATTTCGGTATGCTAAACACGAATGTGGTGAAACTTTTAAAATAACTTGAATTGTAAGTCAAGCTTTGACTACAGTTCCTAAGACATACTTTTTATAAGATATTTAAAAACTGTCAAGGGATAGGAAAATATGGAGATCAAATTTGGATTCAGGAGACAAAAACCTATAAATATCACTTTTTATAAATCAAATCTAACAAATTGAACAAAAACCTCCTCTTTCTTATCTCCGACCAATATAATATATAAGTCCCATATTGTATCAGTGACCTGCTGGAAATGGAATGAATCAATTCCAAATATCTCAGTAATTTTTGAAACTGGAAGGATTGGACAATGTCCAACCGAAAGTTTGATCCCTTATGTCCAATTGAGTTAGAGAAATTATGTACTTAAAATCATGACAAAAATATTATTTTTTTAACTTTGCGGTCAGCCAATTTTAAGTACATTGCTGTGTGCATTTTTTCACATTAGTATAAACAAATCTGCTAACTAAATGAGAATTACATTGCGGTTTAAATTATATGTTACATTCAAGCTATAAAAAACATTTATTATGGCAACAACACTTTAGCCAATTGCTCTTCGTATTTTGAAAAGGTAAACAATATTGATAACTTTTTAATCAAATGAGCTATTATTTAATTAAAAAGTTAATTCAATTAAAGAGCTGTCAATTTGTAATTGAATTAGCAATTTTCGTTAATGGAGGAATTTCAGAAGTTACAGTTATGGAATCAGTTTTCATGATTGAAATGGGTTTTTATTTTTTTGTGAGCGTGGGGAGCAAGAAAAAAACACAACTTTGCTTTTTGGGTACTCTAATGTATATAGTACACAGCACACACATATACTCACTCACTCATACACATAAAGGCTGGTCTCTATTTGCTATAATGCATTTATAATTTCTGTTTTACATAGAAAAAAATTAGGCAAAAAATTTCGAATTTTTTTTTTAGCTTTGTTTAATTGTTTGCTGAAATTAATTAAAAACAAATGTTTTATATGATGAGTATATTTTGTATATAAATTTAATGACATTAATACAACATGATGCATATGTTTTAACAAATTAAAGTTCAAGAACATTTATTTAATATAAATGTCTATTGAATTAATAAATAGTTTAATATTAAGGCATTTAAAATTTTTGCCTCATTTTCAGATTAGGGAAGTGAAAAGCATTAACTTATTTTTTTTTTGTTTTCATAGTAATTATTTAGTTTTTTTCAAATAATTCGATCCGGAAGTTCATGCAAATGCATGTTTTTTTCCTGAAGTCTGAAATCTGGGTTAACAAAATATCTTTTCGAATCAAAGAATTTGCGTTAGCATAGCATCGATTTGTTATTGCTTATTTTTGCATATTTTTGCATATTTTGCTTTATATTGCATAATTTTACTTATTTGTATTTAACTGTATATTTCTATTGCATATTTTTACTTATTTTGCTTTAAATGCGTATTTTTACTGCATTTTTTCTTAGTTTTTCGTCAAAAAGCCACACTGATAAGCCAGGTCGCTACCAACTGGACTACCGGGGCGCACTTAAAATTAGTTATTTTTCATGTTTTTAAGCAATTTTAATTTAATTATTTATATTGAAAAATATACTAGCATCCCAATTGCATAAAAATGTAAGAGAACACTTAACATGGGCTGAATTAGTCAACTGAGATTGAATTAAAACTTTTTTTGTTATGATAAAATGGTTTGTTTGTTTATTTTTAGTAAAATTAAGAAAAAAATAGTGCATATTTTTTAGTTTTTAGTGCATACAGATTTTTGCAAGTGCAGAAATAAACAGAGAACTTTACAAACAGTGAACTTTACACCTCAGGCGGAAGTTATGGCGGCCAAAATGGCTGCTGACCTTGCTCTTGTTTCTGAAACGGAGGGCAGTTACGTTAATTTCTTTATTGATAGTCAGGCGGCTATCAAAGCTATCGCCGCCAACTTGACCTACTCTTCGATTGTCCAAGAGTGCAAGAACTCTCTAGGGAGACTTGGGTCCGGAAGGAGAGTCCACATCTATTGGGTTCGTGGGCACCGGGGTATTGAAGGGAATGAGGTTGCGGATGAACTGGCTAAACGGGGAGTCCATTTGCCAGTTGAAATGGCATTGGACGTTCGCGTGCCACTTCGGTCTCTGAAAAGGGATGTAGAATCCACGATGATGCGAAGAGCTGATGCGGTTTGGAGAAATACCGAAACATGCAGAGTATCTAAAGTCATGTGGAAATCCTACGATCCCGTAGCGACCGAACTTTTACTGTCCTTGTCCAGGAGCGACTGTAGACTTCTTGTGGGGATTTTAACTGGTCACTGCTGGACGGCAGTTCTTGCCAAGAGAGCGGGAAGGCTGCAGAGTGACGAATGTAGATTCTGTGGGGTACCGGGGGACAGAGAGACGGTGGAACACCTAATGTGCCACTGTCCTGCTCTTGCACGCTCAAGGGCGAAATGTTTAGGGGACCACCTATTCCGCGATCTGGGAGAAATCTCAGAAATCGGAATCTTGAGACTTCTAACATTTGCTAAGAGGGTGTGGGGAACTCTGGCTACCATCACTAACGACTGACCTAACGTGGGGGTTATCGTTCCTTATCTGGTAACGCTAGGGACCTAATGGTCTATGCGGGGTCTTTGACCGGCCAGCTCAACCTAACCTAACCTAACACCTCTTTGCTATACAAAATAATTAAAAATAATAACTATACGGTCGGTATTATGGATCAATACAATCTTTTTTTTTTATGAAGGATAAATCTCAATATATCGTACTTCAGAATTTCAGGACTTTCAAAATAACTGTTTTGTTAACGACAAAACAGGATCAGTGGTAGAAATTATATAGTGGAACTAAGCAACTATTCAATTTTTAAAATTGAAAATATAGAATCCATTAAGCATGTTATAAGGGTTCTGTGTTTCGTTTGTTTAAACAAGCCGTTTCCAACGCTCTCTTCTAAAACCCTGAACTAGTTTTAGAGAGTTTGGAAAAAAAATTTGTTAACAGTAGAACTTTTAATTTATTAATTTTCATGCTTTTTCATGCAATTTTAGTTAAATTCTAAATTTAATTTGTTTTGTTTAATGTATTTTCTGCAAAAATTTTGCATAATTAACACAAAAATGTGCTTTAAAAAAGCTCTAAAAACTGTTTCTCTTAAAACCAGTTTTCACATAAAATTTAACAGATGTTGATTGCCTTTGTTTTTCTTTAGTCTATATGTTCGGTGGCTTAAAATCATGGTTTTCAAACAATACATTTTTATTATAATGGTAGTTGTCTGCCACGCCTATTTGAATATTTTTTAATTTTTAGTGCGTATTTAAAGATTTTTAATGTATATTATAAGCAACTTAAACACACATTTTTAGTGCATGGAGTTCGTTTTCCTAGTTATTATTTATGTTGATATTTAAACATTACGCATGATTGTTTTTAATATGCAATTAAAAATAACTCATACGCCTAGTATATCAATTAAAAATTCGTAATACTCACATATCTTTATGAAATTTATATCTAGGTGAAATGTATAGGCAAGATAGAAAAAAGACATTTCTGAGTTTAAAAATAAGTGACTGACTAGGTAAACGTCGCCCAACTAAGAAGGGACGTATTCCGGTTCTATATGATCTTAATGAAATTTAGATATGCGATTGAACAGCAAACATAAGGGAGACGTATTTTTTAGCGGCCCAATCTCGTTTTTAGTTTCTTCGGTTTATTTCGTACTGTTTCAAAAAAGAAATTTTTGGCTAATGGGGTTGCAAATAAAAGAGTTTTTTCAGGCTCAATATCTGATATAGGATACGTGTCCGATAACTTAAAAAAAAAATATGTTTTAAGTGATGTCAAAACTGACGAATTATAATTGGTTAAACTAAAAATTATGCATATTCAATCCAATTTTATTTAATTTGTGGGGTCTGTGGTGTAATGGTATGCGCATTGGACTGTTACACAGATGGTCCCGGGTTCGATTCCCGGCGACGGCAACATTAATTTAGAAAAATAATATGTATGAGTTTTCTATCCCTCATATGTATCGCAGCTCCCACCTTCGGTGTTCCCATATCACTTAACCCCACCGAAGAAAATAATGAATCAGGGCTTCCAAAAAGCTTCAATAAGTTCGCCAACTCTCCATCAACAACTGTTCTAAGACTTATCATTTCGCGCAATTACAGTGTTGCCATGTCTGAAGTCCTTCATCTTTCAGCACTATCCAATTTCTAAAGAAAGCAACACATACATAAATAGGAAGAATTTCCTGAGTGTTGCTTCTCTTTAACAAAAAAAAAAAATTTGGGTGTGTCTGACCGTGTCTATTCGTAACTGTGAGTATTGAAAATTGGCACCACGAGGGATTTTGGGGTCGCTGAGGTCGAATCTGGCATCAGATTTTTAAAATTCTAAATGTCAGACAGATGACAGATGATCTAAAAGAGTTTCGGAAGAAGCTTCAAAGTGATCGCTGACTATGAATCTGACATTCGATTTTCAAAATTCCAATACGTTGGTTGAGTTTTTTTTTTAAATGTGGTCGGTTTTGTTGTGTATTATTAATGCTAACGCTTTTGGGGTCTCGGCTCCATGTTGGGTAAACCATCATAATCTCCGTATTGCGCCACTTTACTTTTGAAAGTAGAGAGATGTATAAAAAATTTAAACCATTATACAGCACTTTTGTAGTGTTGGTTGTGGGAAGGGAGGTCGGGTCTTCAGTTCACAAAGTATGCTCCGTATATATATAAAGGGTCCGCCAAACAACTTTTTTTTTTGAACTCCTGAACCAATTGGACTTTGTATGGCGTCATACCAAGGTCTTTATGCAAAATTCGTCTCAATGATGTCTCCGAAATGTTCAATTGTTGAGAACGACGGTGAATTAATGTTGATGGCGCTTCACCCACACTATCTGCAACAGCAGCAATATTCTCGGGTGTACGCACTGCTTTTGGCTTTTGGCTTTTCACGCTTTGGTTTATCGATGAGGATGCCAGTTTCTTTCACTTTTTTCACAAGATAACGAACATACGGACCATATTCGTTCAGCGGAAGGATAAAACTAATTATCTGTCAAATCAGACATGAGCTAAGTGTTACCATTCTCGAAATAAGCACTAGTTGAAAAAAAAAACGTTAGATGGCGAACCCTTTATATAAAGGGTGTTTTTTATACAAGTATAAAACGTTAAGTTGGCAACTTCCAAATTATGCAAATTTATTTTGAAAATCATGGTTCTGTTCGAAATACTTATCGCGCACTTCGTCCTTTCTACGGTCAATATAATCGGCCTTTTTTTTATTTAAATAAAAATGATAATATGCATCCACAGAGACGTCGTACAGCGCGTACAGAAGAAGTCATTGCTGCTTTAGAGCGTAGCGTTGAGGAAGACCCCAATCAGTCTACCCGCCATCGTGCACAGGAATTATGAATATGTGTCTATCCACTTTATAGAAGATTTTCATACAAAAAGTACGAAAACATATAAAAAACACAAAAAATGATTAATTTTGCCTGTGGAAACGATTTTTTTTTTTAAAAAGCTTTAATACATAGAGTTTTGTTTATTAATTTTTTATAAAATTTTTGCTAAATTAAGGAACTTTGTAGTAACGCCTTGTAGTAGAGATGTAACGAATATTCGATTCGGAAGTCGGAATATTGAATTCGGAATTTGTTTTTTTTTCTATTCGACTTAACACAGCGTAATAGCTTTATTTGACCATATTATTTGGTAAATAGTAAAAAGAGACTAACGTTTATTGCCAGTAACATTTTTGTGATATTTTAAACTTTGATTTGAATAACTAACTAGTATGTCTTTCACACCTAAATGCTTATCACGAGCTTGAAAAAACACGAATTAAAGCTCTTTTGTCTGTTGCAAATGTTTACACTCGTTTTGTCAAAACGCGTGTTAAGCATTAATTATATTCGGTATTTGGTAAATTGTGGAACATTACTCGTGACATATATTATTTATATCGATGATCATAAGTTGAAAAGTAGTGACAGACGATTTAATTACATCCCGAAATATGGATGCCTAATTACTCAGTATGGGTAAGAAGCCGTTCGGAACTCTTAGCATTCTTAATGTCATTTACGAAATTCGATTGCTGACTTTATAAAACAATTTACTTCGTCAAAGAATTGGTAATAAGAAATGGTACAAACCTGAGAAATACGGTCAACAGAATATTTAAAACATATTCGCCAGAAAATATGGAAATTATATATCAGAATTAGTTCAGGGAAACTTGATTTAAAACTTTTATATAAAACAAAAAACAAATTGGATTGTATTTTATGGTGTATGGAAAACTGTAGGATTTTTTTTTTTTTTGAATGTATGGAAAAAGAGGGAATTTATATAACAAATGTGGGGAATTTTCAAAATATCTTTTAGCATCACTGATGTGAACACCGGTAGCTTCGATAATTATGAGGAATAGAAACTCATACATATTATCTTTCTAAATTGATGTTGTCGTCGCTGGGAATCTAACCCGTTACCATCTGTGTAACAGTCCAACGCTGGTATTGGAATTACCCCAATTTTTAGCAATTTATGGACTTTCACTTGATATTCTCTTTTTGTAAGACGTTACCTATCAATTTAACATAATAGGTAAAAAAAAAGTTCCCCGTTTATGGCCTTCCCAAACCCGTTATGTTAAAATTCTGAAATTTTAAAATATTTGTTGAAATCAAAATTTGATATTTAAAATTTCAATTGAAACGTGGTAAAAAAAAAAATCGGTACAAGATATAGAAAAGTGCATCCTTTATTTAGCTAGCTAAATATAAGAAAGTTGAAATTTTGCATGTTGGTGCCTACCCCATAGAAAATATTCGACACTCTAAAACCGTAACCCAAAACTATTGAACAACTTTTGTTTTTAAGTGTCGCACTGTGGGTTCAAATAATGTCAAAGTGGCCATTAATTGAAATTTGGAAATTTGGAAAAATGTATTAAATTAACTCTGCGTATGGTATAAAATATTGTAAGATACAATTAAATATGCCGTTTTACGAAAAATTACAGTGGCTGGTAAAATTGGCATACTTAACTATATAAAATTCTACAAAACAGCATAACATTATACAAGATTTTATATATTTTATATTTATTTTATATTTATATTTTTACTAGGGCATTTACATTTTGTTATACAACATCTCGGGGTCACTATTAATACTTGTACATAATTCATGTGTATCTTTTATCTTAAATGACCAAAACCTGAACTAACATCTTAAGTGCGTGTTGGCTAATATAGACAAATTTAGTTAATACTCACAGACACTTTACGACAACAACATACAACAGCAAACACGCAAAATTGAAACGGATACTAATAATGACCACTAACACAAAGTGAATATCCTAATTTAGGAAAATTGTCTCTGGAGACTAATAGTTTGTCAGGAATATTTAACAAGAAAATAAATGTTGTGCTCTTTGTTTAAAATAAGAAAACGATAGCAAAGTGAAAGGTAAGTATTTAAAGATTTAAGAAGGTTTTTACTGCTAAATAGTCAAATAGTTTTGTTAAATTGTTAATATTTAAGTATTTCCCCCCACCTCTCCACTAAATATGTAATTTTAGTTATTTATTATAACAATTTAATGTTTCTCTGTGAGGCATATCAGCAACTTGTTGAACTCTAACAAATTGTTATCCTATATTTTATTGCTTTTTCTACTTAAAATCACACATTTTATCACACACTTATTTATGTATGTTCTTTTTGTTCTCCTGTTCGTTGTATTTTTAGTTCATATATTATTGTATTTTGTGTAACATGTTGTAATTCTACACTCTAAATTGTCGTAAATCGTATTTCCTTTTTATACATCGAACACACATATACATACACAAATACTTGTATGCATTCATTCTCATGCTCAACACTATATAAACATTTCCGTTCATTTTTCCGTGACAAACATAACTACTCTCCTATACTTCCTTATATTTCTTTTATTTAATATTTTTTATTTTACTCTTATACATGTTAAACTAAACTAAAAGTGAAATATACATACACGTGACAAAACTGTTGTTTTATTTTTTGTATAACTATATACACTTGAAAAAACTTAAAGAAATTAAAATAAAATAAAGATACACAAGAAAATACATGACGTTTTGGGAAAGCTGTCAAATAAATAATTTTTTAGAATTAGATTCATTTAATTACACTAGACGCTGCAGTTAATAAAACTAATTTCCGGACCCAATAAATACCCTATGGGGAATGGGACCGGTCCTGCGTGTACCACAGGATCGGTCCCTTAGTGCCAGAGACCGGTCCTCTGCTAAACCCTACCCTATGTAAACAACTGGCAACTTTAACATGGGCTTGTCATAGGAGGGGGTCATTTGTCCTGCTTAAACCACATAGTGGCATGCCACAGGACTAACCAAAAATGGGCATAAAGATGGGCATACAAATAAACGAAAACTAAACAGCTTCCAATGGGTAAAATTCTGGCCAACTGGCTTTTCTTGTTAATAAGAATTCTGGTTAAGTGGTATGTCCTCCCTTTACCAGTCACAGGATTGATAATTTTAGGACAGTTGACACTGCTTAACCCACTTCAGTATTAAATTATACCGGTCCTGTGATAAGTTCTTCTTTAACGAGCCACTTTTACGTCAATTGACTCCTCATTCCCCATAGGGTAGATCTAAAATATAATCTTTTTAATGTTAAAAAAATGACTAACAATTGTAGTAAAAATTAACCACATGTTAGTAAAAAATAAACAAACATTTATTTTTTTCCATTAAACAGCGCAAAACCCATAAGAAAAAACTGTTAAAGTTCAAAAATCGTGAAATTTTGGTCTGGAAAACCATCATACACATTTTCTCCAAGCAGAGATATGGAAACTACTTTTTAGTTAATCTATCTCCCACGTCTAGTAACTTCATTTTCAATTGATTTGGATCTGAAAGTTAAAAAAATTAACTGAATGAAGAAACTTTATAAGTTTCAAGTAATTTTTTTTCTTTCGCGACTTTTAAATGGCCATAAAATCTTTAGGTGATGACTTTTCAACATGAAACTTTGCATGCCTTAGTTTTTAAATATAGTCTACCTAATCCTGCCCATCGTTTCGCTAAATTCGAAAAACCTTAAGAAATAAAAGGGATCTAAAGTCAGTTTGAACAGGTGTTAAATTAACACCATGTGTGGTCTTTTTTTTTTTTTGTTAAGTCTTATTTATTTACCGTGTAGTTTATAAAACAATAAGAATAGTTATTGTATTTAACATTAAAACGTATTATTTAGTTAGCATTAAAGCTTACAAAACATAATTTATATGTAAGTATGTATGTATTTGCTAAGCTTTTCATTCATTCGTTTTTCATTTTTTTTTGTTTTGTATATCATTTGTATAGGTTTTTTCACCCCATCCTTTACTCGTTTAAATAAAGTGCGATTTATGTTCTATGTTTCCCTTGTAACAATTTTGCCTGGATTTCTTTAAATTTATGTAACTCACGTTTAGTCGTATTTTTTTTTGTTTCTTTTTTTTCCACTTTTTACACCCTTCAGGTTATTTTAGTATCTTTTTTGTGGATACTTAACAGAAAAGAAAAAAAGAAAAAGGTGTAAGTAGTTGTGTGAGGGAATTTTTTGGCAGTTGAAAAATATTTTTCCTTTTTTAAAACTTTCTTTTTTTCGTCCTGTTTTTTTTTGTGTGTCGCTTTCATTGTCAGTGTGTTAAATAGTAAACTATTAGTCTGGATGTCTGTTTTGTTGGAGGGGTCGTTCGGTCGGTTGGTCGGGGGGTAAAATAATATTAGTTGCGAAATTTATGACAGCTTAAATATGGTGTTACATGATGTTTAGGTGTTATTACTTTAAATTATTTATAACAGGTGGTAAAAGTGTACAAATTATGATATGAGAAATAAATATATATTATGGGTCATAAAATTTTAAAGTGTGTACAAAAGGTGACTAAGCATTGAGAGAGTACTTAACAAATAAGTTATTAACTATCCGGCTAAATATTTTCATATATGGATCCATATAGGTTCAATGTATGTTTGTACATGCTCCTAAATATGCATGCCTGTATGTCCCTACAATAGGTGTGGATCTCGATGGTGGGTGGGGGAGGGTGAGTTGTAAGGACATCCCCCCTGCCACCAAACCAAAAGCAAAAGATAAAAAAGGAAAGGGAAAAAGAAGGCAAAGCTAAAAAAATGAAAGCAAAAATGCAGATCGAAAAAAAAACAAAAGAAGAGAAAAAACTTTAAAAACTTAAAAGTTCTGCCCACAAAAAAACTCCCGAAAAAGCGAGAAATAAAACCAATTTAAATTATCGGGATGGGAAAATCCTAAAGTCAGTTTCAACATGTGTTTTTTAAAATAAAGAGCAAAAAAAAAAAGGAAGAGCAAAAATAAAAATAAAATTTTAAAATTTAAAAGTTTTGCCCACAACAAAGTTTCCGAAAAAGTGAGAAATTAAAACAATTGAAATTCAGTGGATTTGAAAAATCCTAAATAGGAGCAATCTAACTACAGTCAGGTTCAACAGGTGATTTTTAAAATGAAGAACAAGAAGAAAAATAAAAGAAAAGAAAAAAAAATTTAAAATGACCGCAACAAATTGAAATTCACGGGATGGGAAAAATTCTAAATTGCAGCCATCTAAAGTTAGTTTTATCAGGTGTTTTTTTGAAATGAAGTGCAAAAAGAAAAATAAAAGAAAAGAAAGGGAAATTGCCAAAAAAGCGAGAAATTAACCCATTCCTGCCTATTGGGTATTTAAATACCCAAAAAAGAGCCACCTTAAAAAAATTTATAGCTAAAGACAGGTAGGAGTTGCATCAAATTGATTTTTACAGGCAGGTGGAGAAAGGATAAAACTACTTTAGGAAAATGTTGGTGTAAAATTGGGGGGTTGGTAATTATCTGTTCAATTGTCTAAAATTTTACATATTCTGAAAAATGGAAAGGAAATGCCTCTGAAAAATTGGAGAAGCGACACATCGGAAAACTTTATTGTTGGGTAATAGTGTTAGGTATTCTTTAAAGGTCAAAAAATTTGTAGCTGGGTAGGACCACTCACTTGGGCTACAGGTATGATTTCATGACATGCCCATTAAAATACGTATTTTACAGTTTTATGAAGCACGCTTGCTTGAAATATCGATTATTTTCAAGTAAAAATTAAGAGTTTTATATGAAAGAGCATAACAAAATAATTTAATTAAAAAACCACAGAGGAATTATTTTATATCAGTGGTTAATTCATAAGTCCCAAGTATGGGAAATCGAAAAGAAAATTATATCAAAAAACTTCCAAAACCTTAAGTAAAGAATGTGTGATATTTCATCGATATTGGACAATGGAATCGGGTTTCAGGCATTAATGGGTTAAAACAATTGAAATTCCCGAAATGGAAAACATCATAAAGTCAGTTTCAACATGTATTTTTTAAAATAAAGAGCAAAAAGAAAAATGAAAGAAAAGGAGGACATTTTAAAATTTAAAAGTTTTGCCCACAACAAAATTCCCGAAAAAAGCAAGAAATTAAAATAATTGAAATTCCCAGGATAGGAAAAATCGTAAATAAGAGCCATCTAAGGTCAGTTTCAACAGGTGTTTTTTAAAATAGCTCATATTTTTATTTTATTTTTTTTTTAATTTAACCAATACTCAGGGGATGCCCCCTACTCATGCAGTGCATTGTATTGATCAGGAAAATAGGGAATGGGAAGGTGGAAAGAGGGAGTAGTGTTTGTGGATATTTGATTTAATTTTTTCAAAATTGCAAGTAACAGGGAAGACTTCTGAGGGAAGTTTATATATATATATATATATATAATGTCCTATGGTTCCTTTAGAGGAACAAAGGGCCACACCGATATTAGTTGTGGTTTCAGTAATAATTGTTGTTTAGGACAAAGCGACTGATTGGGCCACCTTGTCCGATCCTAGTGTTGGGGCTGCCAACAACCTCTTGGCAGGCTAGCCGATAAAAGCGGCATGAAAACAGGTGAGTTTCAGCGACAGTTGTCTCCTAATTACCTGAGACGGTGTTAGCTTGCCCATCATGTTACTCAGCTGCGCCTTCTCACTCTAGCTGCAGCCAGATGGGCGCCTGAACCGCATTCCCAGGGGATACTTGGTGTAAGACCGGAAGTAGTGAGCTGCTTGGGAAGTTCGACAAAGGAATCGCTTCTTGATATCCCCAAGTGGATAACAGACAGAAAGCTTTCCGCACAAGTACACCTCTGTGAAAGACCCCAAGTTTGTTCCACATAAAAAAAAATGTAAAAGCAGTCTTTCACATATAACGTTTTTAAAATGCAATCAACCTGACTCCTTTCTGTTCAAATGTAAAGACAACCCCTATATTCTTATTTGAGGTACATAATTGATTCACAAAACTGTAGACTAAACCTATTAGGAAGAGGTGTTTCAGCAAGAAAACAATTATTTTAATATGGAGTCTCATATACAAAACGCGCAAGGAACGAATTGTAATTCGGCATGTATACCAATATTTAAACACAACGTTTTTTAGTTGATTGTTTTCATATTCGATTTTAATTTGCATGGTACCTGTATGTTTGGTTTGAGAATTTTGTTTGTATCATTGATCTTTTAAAATTGCATTTCATTTTGAATTGTCCGGTTTGAGACCATAATTAAAATATTACTATTACAAACAGAAAACTCTAATTACTAATAAAAATATCCTGCAAAATATCCTTGAGGTTCTCTGAGTATCTTTTGAAGTCTTGGTAGTATTCTGTGAATATCTTTTGAGGCGCTGTGAATTTCCTTTGAGGTTTAATAAGTATCCTGTGAATATTCTTCGAGATATTCATCATGTCTCTGCAAATATCCTTAAGATGCTGAGAGTATCCTTGGAGTTCCTTTGGTCACATTTTGTGTTAACGTTGCTCACATTCTTTCAGTGTCCTTAAATATCCTGCGATTGTCTTTGACCAAAATTTTCGCTATTAAGTGTGATGTACACGTGTAACATATATCGAATGCTCTGCAATCAACTTGTGAGTATCCTTAAATTCGTTTGATGTAACATGAAAGTGAGACCTAAATAGTATATGTAGAAAACATAATTTTTATTGAGACACCTGAGGCTCTATCGCTACAGCCGAATTACCGTAATTTCAATTGATTTTCTACTGCCACAAGAAAAATTCGGTTATTTTTACAGAAACGTTTGTTTCTTTGCGTAAGTCACACCCTTGGAAACTCATCGTTGCAAATCTAAGAATCTTTAAGAAAGTATTATAGAATTTTAAGTACACTCAAAAAAATAAGTTAGTAGAAAAGTTAGTAAAACGTCTTGTAAATCATGTATACTATTTTTTTAGCAAATTTTTTGCTAAAATCGTGTTTTCAGCTAAAATTTTTGTTATACTTATTCAGCACTTAACTTTTTTATACTAATGCTTTACTAATATACTAATGTTTTACTAATTAATTTTGCTAAAAAAAAATTGTGCTGATAAACACATTAATAGTGTGGACGACAACCAGATTGAAAGATATGCGCAGAATGAAGCAGATGTCGCGGCATGTCAAGATGTAGTAGAGAAGAGGAAAATGATACTAAAAAGTACAACTCTAGTAAGACATATAAAAAAAGATCAACTATGGAAGATTTTTGTATCTGTTTTTCATACATAAAATAAAATTTAGAATTAAAACAACTTAAATTTTGCGTTGTCACCGGCTTGTGAAAATAATTGTCTATTAATTAAATAATAGACAAAATAAAATATTTAAATTTAATATGTATTTCTAAACTAAATGTTTATACAATAATAATCTAGTGTGGTCAAATTGCAAACAAACATATACAGACAAGTTGACAGAGTAAAGCGAAAGACAAATACACACATCTTAAGTAGATTTGTAAAGGGTTGTTTTTTTCGTTTCGTTTCTATAATTATCTTCCGCAGTTGCGTCCTTTAAAAGATAGCATCATTTAGACAATCATTGATGTAAGTGGTTGAAAGAAAATTTTTGTTATGTTATATATATTTATTTCTATATATTTTCAGATATTAAATTAATTCATGTCGTCAATGTGGGAAAATGAAAATTTTTATATTTAGTAATTATTGTAAATTATTTTTAAAAGAATCACAAAAATATGTTTTATGATTTTCAGCAAATAAATTAACTAAACTACAATTTTTCTACAAATTTTTTGCGTTTTTTTCAGTCTACTAAAACTCAGCAAAAAATTTATTAATTTTTAGCAAGGATTTTTTATTGCTAATCCACTAAGTGTTAGCAAAACTTTTGCTGAATCTACTAATTTTGTTGCTAAAAATCAGTTCGCTGATTTTCAGCAAAAGATTTTGCTGACATTAGCAATTTTTTTGCAAGCACCCTCCTGACTAAAATTTTGCTAACTCAGCAACATTGTTTGCTGACTTTACAAACTTTTTTTTTTGAGTGTAGTCTCATGATTTAAAAATTGGCTTTGCAATAGGAAAATATCGCACTACAGGAATTGAGAGTTTGTTTGTTTTAACAAATATCCCAAAATCTGGAAATACGCAACTTTTCAAGGAAACCGATAAATTATCTTTCTGAAACAAAAAAAAAAAAAAGACATTTGTTTAGAAATAGATTAGGTTGTCAGTACGAGTTTGTTCTTATGTGTTTAACTAAACAAAATATTTTAATACAAAACTTTTTTAAATTTTTCAAAAATTTCATATTAAAATTTGAAATACAAGCTCTAGAATAAATTTGGTAATACTGTTGTGGAAATGAACAATGATTTTATACAAAAAAAATTATTTAATTACCAAATTTATTCTTTTTAAATTTTAATCTCCCCAAAAGATATAATACAAAATTTTATTTAGTCATATAAGATAGATCAAAGAAAAATCGTAATTATTTTAAAAATAACATCTTATGCAGTAAAAAAAAGGATTATTAACCCATTTTATACCAAACATAAAATAATTGATGCAAATTAGCTTGAACTTAATCAATATTCAGAACTTCAGTTCACAGAAGACATTATTAAGGTAAACATTATATGTAATTCTTGGTAAAAGTTTGTTAAATTACAATAATTATAACTACAAAATGTGTTTTGCAAAAAAAAAAAAAAAAAAAAATCAAATCAATTCTTTTAATAATAATACAAATTTTGAATTTAATTGAACGATTGCCGAAAAAAAATTTAAAAATAACACCGTTCAACAAAATCAGAAAAATTTGATGCATCGGCATTGTGACCTATGCTTTCTAAATAACTTAAGGACGCAGATCACGACTATGGCTTTAAAATTTTAAAGTTAGTTATAAGAAATATTTGCATACAATGTTTGCAAAAAATTTAAAATTGAAAATGATAAAGTTACTTTTTTGCAACGTTCACATAGTATGCCTTTTAATTTGCTATATTACAAGTTTTGAAAAATACTATAATATTGCATATGCAAATTTGGACTCATGAAATTCCAGATCTTAATGAAAGTTGTATATAATGATAGTAAATGGAAAATAAGTTATAACATTTCAGATATTTGTAATATTTTCACTTTTTATGATTTTATTACCAAAAAAATAAAAAATAGTCAGAATATCGCATCACCCAATAACCAAAAATAGAGGTAATATATATAAAAACCAAAATATGTGTGTTGCGAAGCATTTTCATTTTTACTTAATATCTTAGTAGTTTGTTTAATAACTTTTTAATTATTACTTCCTAAAAATTGTAATTATTTAAAAATTAGAAAATTTTTTTTTTTTGGAATCACCATTTTTTAATTTTTTTTTTTTGATTTTCTTGCCACCAAAAAGAGTATATTCCAAATGACTTTATCGTATTAAAAAATGTGTCTAAGTTACTTATATCAGGAGCTGCATTTATTTTTATTTTATTATTTTTTTTTTATTTATTCTTTTCTTTTGGTACAAGTAAGACTTAGAGTCTCTTAGGGCACCTCAAACATTATAATATCAATTTATAAAATTATATATATACCTAAAAATACACTAACAATAAAAGTTAAAAATAACAATTAAAGTGAAATTAAAAAAAAAGAAAATAGTTGCTACTTATAAAGCTTAAAAACCTCCGCTTTGAAAACCAATTCACGGGGATCGGATTTAAGTGGGTTAGGTAAATAATTCCACAATTTCACAGTACCAACGAGGAACATTCTTGAGGACGATAAATAGTTGAAATCAGGTATATTAATATTGCACGTACGACTAGACCGAGAAAGACTTAGTTTTTTATATAAATAATCAGGTTCTTTCTTGTAAATAATCTTGTGTAAAAATATTAAATTACGGATGTTAAGATAAGATGTCAAACTACTTCCTAAAATTCGTATGGAGTAATGAGATATGCTATCAAATTTTCTTTTGTTAAAGACATATCGAGCGCAATTGTTAATAACCAATTGTAATTTATTAGTAGACAAATACGATAGCACTATAAGTGATGATGGGTATAATGAGGGTTTTCACCAATTTTAGTTTAGTATCATTAGGAACATATGATGCAGAGTGCCAAAGTTTCCTGAGAACATTATACATTCTCATTATTGTATAATTAATGTGATTCTTGCAGTTAAGCTCTGTGTTGATTACAAAACCAAGATTTTTCACTTTACTAACATAATTTATCAACTTATCTTGCAAAATAATTTCCGGTAAAATACCGTTACAAATGCCTTTATAAATTGGAAGGACTTGCGTTTTCCAAGCATTAATCATAAGGTTATTGTTCACAGACCAACGAAATATATCACCTAGGTCCTCATTTAACCGACATCCTTAGTCCTCAATCAATCCTATTTGTCTCGAAAGATACATTTGTGCATCATCAGCATAAAGGTGTATAGTAAAACTTTTACAGCAGTATACAATATCATTTATAAATAAACTAAATAATATAGGGCCAAGAATTGAACCCTGTGGGACACCAGAAAAAACTGGTTTGAGGGTTGAGAAAGCATTACCTGAACTAACTTTTTGATATCGATCTAACAGATACGAACTGATAAGCTCTGAAGCACTTCTACTAAAACCGAAATATTCCCTAAGTTTTAAAAATAAAACATTATGGTTTACGGTATCAGTCAAATTGTTCGCTGAATGTATATAACACCATATGTTCATATGAGGTATCATATATGTTCATCTGTGTACGTTAACGAAAATTGAGGTATGCGTATATATATAATATATGTATAAGCATACATGTCTACACATTTCCATACATGGTCATATGTGTACATTAACGAAAATTGAGGTAATATTTATATATATGATCACATATGAACTCTTATGAACATATGTGAATCCTATATTGTGGTATATTGACATGTATGACCTCGAATCTCTTCATATATGAGCACGAATGAGTTCATAAATGTTCATTAATGTATATTAATTTTTAACCGGGACCTTAAAATTATGGAGTCTTAATTAATAAAATTCAGATAAAAACATTCAAGTATGTTTTATTCAACCCGAACTCGCATATATTAAAGAACTTTGTATAAGAGCAAAAAAAGTGACGTTTAAGAAATAAAAAATGGGGTTGAAACTCATTTGGTTTTGTATGAAAAGTTTTATTTAATTTACGGAAATTATGTTTCTTTAGACATGGGGTGAAAATACTTGATACTGATATTGACTATATATTGACCTGAGTTGCCACATGTTTGAATTATTTGAAATATAAACCGAACGATTTTGATATCGGTAAATACTCAGACACTCGCTCGATTAAATTAAATTGCATGCTATGCATTGGTTATACAATTATAATTCATTAATAAAATATCAGATTTAATGTTACTCAAAACATATTTTTTTGAAAAACAGAAATATTTAAAAGACTTAGGACATAATTTGTATACCAGAGAATGTGTCTTCAAAAAACCTTTTATTTGATACCAAATTTGTCTTAAGTTACTTAAAATACAACGAAATACACTGTAAAATGGGGTTATTTTTGACCTCACTGAAAAAATATGGTGCCCTTAAATTTTTATTCTCTACAACATATCCGAAGTTCATTTAGATCTACCGATCCGGGTCAGGATACCTTCGTTGTAAGAACAAATGAGAATATAGATTATCTCTGTTAGCCTATAGTTTAAAGTTGGTAATACTATTAAGAGAATGAGAAACAAAAACTGAGAGAATACATTTTTATTCTTGACATAATATCCGAAGTTTATTAATATCTGCCTGTCCGGATCCGAAGTTAATTAATATCTGCCTGTCCGGATCGGGATATCTCCATTGAGAGAACAAATGAGAACATAGAGTATCCCTGTTAGTCTTACTTATAATATCTTTAGAAAATCTATTTTAAACTCGGCAACACTGCTAAGAGACTGAGGAACTAAAAATGAGAGAATCCCAGCAAAACCACACATTACCAAATCATGGTTAAAAAGTAATGTGTCTATAAATAGATTTTCATACAAAAAATGCATAAAATTTTTTTTTACAGATATTTTTTTTTTAAATAAATAAATAACTTTTTTTTTTATTAAATAAATAACTTGGTCATGCTGGGATTCGAACCTGGGGTCTCTGGTATTTAACAATTAGTTGGGCGAGAACTCTACCAACTAAGCTATCGATACATACAATATTTCATTGCTTAAAATGTAAATGAGTTGTTGTGCTTCGTGTTTTCGTTCGTGATAACAAAAATATACACCTTACCCTCATGCTTACAAAAAATCACAAAGTAATGTGTCTATAAATAGATTTTCAAAAATATATATTAATAATTACTTTACGTTTATAATGCATGCATTATGTAATTGATGATCGGTAAGTCATTTTTTTATGTTTTGAAGTAATGTAAAATGTTATGAGGTATCATTACAAGGTAATATATGAGTGTTCAATTATCGGTAACTCATTACTTCTTGTTGGCAAATAATGATACACGTAAGGAGTACACATTACAAGGTAATGCATTAATTTATCGCACCCATTACCAAAGTTTTGCTGGGATATGAAAAAAACGTTGTGAAAATATAGTAAACTCTTTTTCACAATTGTAATGCTCGAAGCTTTTTAATGTAAATTTTTATGGAAATAAACGACGAGCTCGTATTCTCTTTCAACACTTAAAGCTGAAATATAATTGCCTTAAATCAATAGGTCTCTATCCACCTCAGACTCTCTCAATCTGTCCTCTTTTTATTTGTTTGTAAACTCGCATCGAAACATGTTGCAGAAATTTAAACAAAGAAAGATACAATTAAAATACAGAGAAACACGGTTATAAAGAACACCGGTTTTAACGAACTTTTTTTATAACGAACGATTTTTCTGGTCCCAACTCATTTACTAACATATTCCATACATAACGGTTATAACGAACATTTTATATAAGGAACTAATTTTTGGGACGCTTTTACGAATTTTCATACAAATTTTTACGCTTATAACGAACACGTTAAAAAAATCTAGATTTTTAAATGAAAAAAGAGCTGCAAAATTTTAAAAACTTCAGCTTTTTACTTGAAAATTCACAGAAAAGAATTAAAATGTATGAAACGTAATTTAATGGAAGAATTGTTTCAAAATTACAAAGAAAAATTTAAAAAATAGGAGAATTAAAAAAAATCCTATCATTTTATTAATTTTTGGAAAATGTTTACCACGCCTATAGCGAACATCGCTTATAAGGAACTGAATTGTCACGTCCCTACGAGTTTGTTATAACCGTGATCGACTGTATATTAAATTTTAACATAAAATAATAAAATAAAAGTGAAATCATGTTAATGTTGAAACCGGAAACCTGTCCAGCAACAGTATCCACCTAACGATATTGCGCCGTACAAAACCCTGTGATTTCGTGAGCCAAATTAATAGCTGAATATATTTTTAGTGTAATATCTTTAAAACCTTTTTAATTTGTATTTATTAGATTAAATCTGCTCGTTAGTAAGTTCCGACTAGTCGTAGAATAATAAAAAAAAAACAAATTTTGCTAGCCCGAATTGGGTCATTTGCTACTGAGAGTTGTATAAAGTGTAGTCTCTCTATTTGTATATACTCTTTGCTTAAATGTCTATGTCAGGTGTTGATATGATACGGAAGTTAAAAAATTTTTAGATTTAAATAAAGGTATTTCGAAATTTTTGTTTCATACCAAAATCTGACTTAAGCCAATTATTATTATTATTGTTATTTAAGTTGCACAGTGGTTCCAAACGCAAAAAATTGTAATAATTATGGATCTGATAAGCCACAGGTGCAATCGGGAAAAGTTGTTTACAACAATAGTTAGAGGGGACTTAGCCTTTGAGAAATTTGTTTCTATAGTGCCCCTGTTTCAACACAGGGTGTGCTAAGGGTGTGTTTAAGTTTAACATCTCTGGTCTATAAAATCTGTATGGGCACCTAACTTTTACAAAATTGGACCGAGTTGATTTTTTTTTTTGGAATCTAGGATACAAGATAAAGAAAAAACATACTTTAAGTAGCTCTTATAGTTTTAAAAAGATTTGACTTTGAATTTCAAAATCTTAATTTTTTACCTTGACTTTTTTTGATTTTTTTCAATAAGTTTTTTAATATCAATAAGGAAATGTTTAAAATTTTTGTATAATAGTTATGAATTTTATTTTGCTTTTTACATTTATCAACATTTATTGTTATTTAGATTTTTACAATTATTTTTTTTTTAAATAATAAGTATGTTTGTGGTTTTATACATAGTGTTGTATAAAATGGGTTAATTTTTAATGACCACAAAACCCTTCTGAGTAAATATTTTAACAAAAAATTAAGGAAATTGTGTAAACCCCCAACAGAGTTTAGTTGATACTAAAGGGAAATGATAGCATTAGGATAAACTTAAAAATTGTTTGGTAATAAAAATATTTCATATCAATTGCATGCTGTGCTAAATAACTTCCGCTGGTCATATCCTAGCATGAAGTAAAGTCAATAAAAAAAGTTTATATAAATGAAATACTTTTACACAGAGACATAAGAAAATATATGTATATTTACACATTTATGTTTAAAAACATACTCATAGATTTTTATAAACATTAGGGTTATAACATTGGACTATAATAAATTCATACCTTCGAAATCGGAAGCTTCATTGTAAGCATTCTTTACTGTTTCAAAAGAATACCTTTAGGGAAGCACAACAAAATGCCTTTCCAATTGCTTTATTGTATGCAAACTTTTTGTAAGCGCTTTCTTAAGCCCGTATGACACTGTATAGTTTTTGTATTGACAATCTAAATTAAAGCAGTACAAATATATTGTTACTCAATTTTTTAACTAGTGTAAAGAGTACGAACACATAGTGCTAAATTGTAGTAAATGTCAAAACAAATTCTTTTGTTATCGATAAATCAGCGAAAAATTGGGATATCTGTCAAAAGTGCAAACGAAAATTTTGAACTTTATCTTGACATTTCTCACAGGCAAATAAGTTTGTTGTCAGTTTTTTGTAAACAAATAATAGTACAATTAAAAAAAGAAAATGAATAAAAATATTGCACTTTGTGGTTTTGTGCACAATTTAAATATGATCCAAGTTTAAGTTAAGTTATATAAAGGGTCCGCCATCTAACGTTTTTTTTTCAACTAGTGCTTATTTCGTGAATGGTGACACTTAGCTCATGTCTGATTTGACAGATAATTAGTTATATCCTTCCGCTGAACGAATGTGGTTGTGTATACGCTTGAACAACGCTGGGAAATATTGCGACATTACTTTGAAAATCATCGTAATGTTGCAGAATGTGTGCGAAAATGAATGATGCCGATTTTGCCAAAAAAAATCATGTTTGTTATAATTTTTATTAAAAATAAAAATTATGTTTTTTCGACCTTTAATTGTGCAATGAAAATGAAAATTATTCAAGTTCGAGGCCATACTCTATATTTCTTCATTAGGATATTGTCCTAACAAATAATCTATAGAGTTTTTTTTGTTTTCAAATTTATTATTTGACCCTTTCAGGAATGTGTTGATAGATCTATTTCGGGAATTTTCTAGGTTCCCATCATCAGAACACGTTTTGAAAGCGGTAACAATCCCATGTCAAACATCAAACATACATATGAACTAGTTTACTCACTACATGAGAACTAATATACATATGAGTTTGAAGTTAAAGATTATAACCATTGATCAAAAAATAAATTGAAAACTTGTTTGATGTGCAAGATCCACCTCTGGTGGATATTCAATACACGTTTTTTGTTTCTCTCTTCTTTTTATATTTTGTTTACATTGTAAGCAAAACAGGGGAAGTAAACTTGGCGGTACTCTGCCTTTTTTACAAGTTTGTTATAATTTTTATTAAAAATAAAAATTATGTTTTTTCGACCTTTAATTGTGCAATGAAAATGAAAATTATTCAAGTTCGAGGCCATACTCTATATTTCTTCATTAGGATATTGTCCTAACAAATAATCTATAGAGTTTTTTTGTTTTCAAATTTATTATTTGACCCTTTCAGGAATGTGTTGATAGATCTATTTCGGGAATTTTCTAGGTTCCCATCATCTTTTCAGATGAAGCTCATTTTGATCTTGGCGGGTATGTAAACAAGCAAAATTGTCGCATTTGGGCACAGAAAACCCGCACGCATACATTGAAAAGCCGATACACCCAAAACGAGTCACTGTTTGGTGCGGATTTTGGTCCAGAGGCATAATTGGGCCATAATTGGCCCGATCGTTTAGGCTACTGCATGGCCAGCCGAGGCAGCAATTTGAATGAAATTATTTTCCATTATTAACCGGAAAGATTGTACTTTCAAATAAAAAAAGAAATTTGAGAAAATATTCAGTAGTTTTTTTTATTTGGCGGACCTTTTATATAAGAATGTTTATAAAAAAATTAATAAAATGAGATGGAAAAAGCACATACTTTATCTATTATGTTAAAAGTAAAAAATAAGACAATATAATCTATACTAATATTATAAAGAGGTAATGTTTGTATGTTTGTTTGTATGTAGAAAGTAATCTCCGTAACTAATCATACGATTTCTAAATTTTTTTTACCAATATTTAATTTGGTCCTCCAGGATGGACATAGGCTATATATCGTTCCGAATTTTTTTTTTTTTAAAGTTATGAGCGGAAACATAAAAATAATCTATATATATAAACTACAATGTTTGTATGTTTGTCCTCTATAGACTCTAAAACTATCCAACCGATTTGGCCCAAACCGGTTTCATTTGAAAGATTATAGTCCAAATTAGGTTTTCGGCTATATATATTTCAAGTGGGCGTGGCACCTCCCACATATATTGAATAACATCATATATCTTGACTATTATGATAGCAAGAGTTTGAAACATTGCAGTATCCCATATGTTACTGATTTGAATAATCAGGAAAAAAAAAAATGGGTGGGATCGGACCAGTGGGAGTGGCAGCTCCCATACAAAGTAAATATTTAATATCATATATCTACAGTACTATAGTAGCCATAGTCTTAGAAATTTGTGCACGTTGATTATTTGTTAATGTGAATAGTCATGGGAAAAATGGTCGTGATCGGACCAGTGGGCGTGTCAGCTCCCATACAAACATTTCGGAGACATCATTGAGACGAATTTTGCATAAAGACCTTGGTATGACGCCATACAAAGTCCAATTGGTTCAGGAGTTCAAAAAAAAAAAGTTATTTGGCGGATCCTTTATATAGATGACATTGATCACAAATAAATTCTTAATGATGAGAAACTCGCTGTATTAAAAAAAAATGGAATAGGACTACGTAAACAATAATGTAAGCTCATATTTCATCACTATGAAATTTAAAATTATCCTTAAAATAACATCAATTCACTTCCCAGTAAAAATTGTTCGTGTGGTTAGAAGCAGAATAAAACAAATGAGCTGATGTAAGTGCTTACTATTAATAATAATAATAACCAAAAAATTGTTTGAGCTTACTGTTCTCCGTAACAAGCATGCAGGTTGGAAGCAGCTTACCCTAATCCCATATTATGATGAAGGTTGTAATGCAGAAGAGCTAGTACGTAAAGCGTTAAAAAAAATGTTATTATGTTATATGTCTAAAATTTTAACAACAAAACATTAATATCGGTAGAATTTTATGTAAAATAAATTATATTCATATTATTACTTTTAATCTTAATAATGTAGACATGAAATATGATTTTACTGAAAGCCATGAAATCACAGTTTTTTATAAGCGCTAAAATTCGCGCTTATTTTGACAAAAAGTAATGCTTCCAGGTGGGAATTCGTCATATAAAAATAATGGCATATGTAAGCAGGTTTGTAAGGGATTCTTTTTGGCTTACTCCCTTACAAACCTGCTTGCTTGTAAGCAACGTTTTTAACTGTTTTAGTTTAAATATTTTTGATCTATCAAACTACTACTAACGTTAACAAGTTTTAGCACGGTGTTGTTTCAACGTCATACAGACAGTAGCAATTAATACTTAATTAATATACATTAAACAAATTCAATTTAGAAAGTTTGAGGTTAAGAAGAATAAAAACGTTTTCCTCTAAAAATTATAAACGCTATACATTTTCAAATCAGACTAGACTAGTTTCTGCCATTTTAATGGATAGGCGTCATCAGTGATGTTCCATTTCAATTGTATTATTATTTGTGTCTTATAATTAGCAGATTGTCCCTATATGACAAATTTTTCAACAACCTATCGATAATATTTTCAACAACTGTTTGAACAGTTTCATATCACTTCTGCCCCTATTTAGGAACATATCCTGCAAATGGACATCAATGCATATTTTAAGTATTTTTCTTCATTCAGTTTTTCATCAGTTTTTTATTTCCACATTTCATTTGGGCTTTAATATAGTATTGTCCGTCACGTGGTCATAAAGTTATAACCCTAATTAACCTACAAACATATAATGCAAATAATAACATATGCAAAGTAATACATTCGACTGCACATTTCTTTCGATGTAAAGAAAAAAAAAAACTAAACAAATTTTTCAAATGTTACGAACGAACAAACTAAACACATCTATTGCTTATTTCCGCTTGAATAGAAATGCATTTTGGTCAACCAAGCATATAAAATATATCCTTAAGATATGTAAGTTTTAAATTTAACATGGGAATGCAAATAAAAACGGCAAAAGGAACAATATTCAACAAAAAAAAAAAAGTAAAAAGTAAAACGTACAAAAAAAAAAACATAAAGTTAAAAAGAATCTCTGTGCAGAACGGGGAAACAAACAGTTGGATCTTAAGTTATGCAGATTTTTATTTCTTACTTTTGCTTCGGTTTTTTTTTTCTTCTTTCCCATACAAAAGTAAGCAAATAGTAAAGCGTTAAAGCGTATTTGCAAGAAGATGACATAAGAACATGCTATAGATTTTTATACGATTTTTATGTAGTTTTATTGCCTTGTAATCGTTCCACTTAGTAGTTGGTTGTATGTAGTACCATTCGTAGTACTGGTGTCATAATAATATGGAATAATATGTAATAATAATTGCAGTAGTAGAATTTCAATAACACTATCATCTTTAATGTACCGACAAGGAAGACAAAGATAAAAAAAAATAAAGAAAGACAGAAAGAACAAGCATAAAATGGTGAGGTATGGAAAGTCGAATAGTGGACACCCTTTTATTTAACACAAATTTATAGTTTACTCGAGTTTTATTTTTGGCAAAAAGTTAAATTGCTAAAATTTAAAAATGAATACGCCCGCTTTCAAAACTGTTTTATTTAAAAAATATAGCCTGGTATCGTTAATAATAATAATGTAATTAGTAACAATCAAGTCAGAAATCGAATTAAAATAATGTATATTTTCAAGCTAAGGTGGGATTTGATCAAGCTAAATCCCACCAGATATCAAAGTAATCAAAATAATGTATCGATTTTATGTTCAATTTGCAACATTAATGAAAATGAGAACTTAGTAAATTTTTTGATTTGCTGTTCAGCATTTAGGGAATTTAAAATGTTTTATTTCGGAGAAGTATTACACTTTATGGTAACAACAATAGGATGGAAGGCTTTAGCTAATTTTATAAAATATTGTATAAATTAAAGAACTATGCTTTTACATGTATTTTATTATCGAAAATTTATAATATTCGAATATTTAAATAATATTTATTAGTTTTTGTATTATACAGGGTGTCCGCCGGGAAGGCATACTACTTTGTTTGTTTATAATTTTTGATTAAATAAAGAGAATGGATCTTATATTGATAAATGTTTTATTTAATGTCAGCAATTATGTATGGAATACAATATCAGATAAATGTCCGCCTCTGTTAGCCTCACAAATGCGAGCCCTTTTGAGCACATTTTTCATTACATTCTCACACATTTCACGCGGTATTTCATTAATTTCATCACGAATATTTTGTTTGAGTTGCTCAAGCGTTTCTGGTTTGTTTGCATAAACCTTGCTTTTCAGATATCCCCACAAAAAGAAGTCCGTAGCAGTCAAATCAGGCGACCGTGGAGGCCAATCAACATCACCATTTCTTAAAATAACTTGTTGTAGAAAGAGGTCTCGCAGTAATTCCATTGTAATCCTGGTTGTATGCGATATGGCACCGTCTTGTTGATACCACTGAATCTTAAATGGAAACAAATGCAAATCCTTGTGCAAAGTTTTGGCCAAAGTTGTTGTTTGAAGACTAAGCTCCTGAGCACGGCGTCGAATTGAGGTTGATGGATTGTTTTGAACACTTTCTTGAGCAGCAGTAATGTTTTCAGTACATTGTGGTCCATGCTTGCGCCTATCACCTACAGACCCTCTTTCTTCGAAATCATTCACTACACGATAAATAGTGCGTTTTGTTGGCATGTTGTTCCTCCCAAAAATTTCATGTAACTTTCTCATCGTCACAGTAATCGATGATTGATTTTGCAAAATTTTGGCCAAAGTTGTTGTTTGAAGACCAATCTCCTGAGCACGGCGTCGAATTTTGGTTGATGGTTTGTTTTGAACACTTTCTTGAGCAGCAGTAATGTTTTCAGTACGTTGTGGTCCATGCTTGGGCCTATCACCTACAAACCCTCTTTCTTCGAAATCATTCACTACACGATAAATAGTGCGTTTTGTTGGCACGTTGTTCTTCCCAAAAATTTCACGTAACTTTCCCATCGTCACACTAATCGATGATTGATTTTGATAAAATGTTTTAATGATTAAAACACACACGTTGGTTTATCGAATATTTTTCCATAATGAGTTTGCCACGTGTCTACTTCACGACTGCCAAATATGAACTGTCAAACCTAATGTTTACCAAAATGGCGGAAAACAAAGTATTATACCTTCTTGGCGGACACCCTGTATATATTGCTGAATAATGAAAATAAAGAATTACTACACTTAGAATACTATGTAGGTAAAGACCACTGAATGTGTAGTTAAAAACAAATGAAATTTCACTTGATGAAAGGATGACTTACATTTCAGTAAATTCAACTATTAATTGTTTTTTACTGTTCAAAAAAGAAACCACGATTGTAGTAAAAATGAACTACATATGTAGTAAAAAATAAACGAACATTTATTTGTTAAAAAAAAAAAAAAAATACTGTATAAAATGAATGTAATATCATAATACAGTAATCTGATATGGTTTGCTTTTTTATATGAACTATAATAATTGTCAAAACTGAAGTTTCTTCTACAAATGACTGTTTTTTTTCACTTAAAAATAAAGAACTACAAATATTTACAGCAGAAGTTCCAGGAGTGTACTACTAGTTACAATGTAAAGCTTTTCATTTGCCACTGGCCAAAGGATCGGTTTTGGATGACACGCGGGATTGGTTCCAAGGTGATCCTTGGTCGGACTTTTTAGATTTTATAATTGTCAAGGTAAAATATATAGTTAATATGGCTCAACGTAATTTGTAATGGAATGTGCGGGCAAGATACGGTAAATCTCTATCTGTAGTGCTGTTCAGTAACTTGTTTTAAAGATAATCGAATCGTTTGAAAAAGTAAACAACAAAAATATCGATTTTGGTATTCCGTAACTTGTTTTTATGATAATCGTATTGCTTAAAAAGTAAGCTACAGAACTAACGATTTTCTTTCGGTTACATTTTTAAACGATATTCGCTATTGTTAAAGTAAGTCAGCTGTTGTTGTTATCTAACCGATAACAATTTTTGTGTTGTTTATTCAATCGAGAAAAAGTTAAAATTTAATAGAAAAATAGAGTTGTCGACTATCTTTAAGGTGTACGTAGAGAATCACTTAATCGTTAGTGCAAACAACAAAAGTTGTCGATATATTTTGCGATTGTCGGATCGTTAAAAATTACTGAATCGCATTTCCGGTCTCACTTACATACTAGGAATTTCTACTCTCATAATAATCCATGCTAAAAATACAAAAAAAAAGTAAAAACTACGAAATACCACAAAAATATGTATTTTTACTTTGTTTGTTGAAGATATTTAAAAATAATATTTTAATATTTTAAAATATTTGAACATGAAAAAAAAAAAAAAAAATTAATAAATAAATTTTTTGTAAAATACATACCAAAAAATTTCGATGTAACATTTCATAGTATTAATGAAACATTTCATAAAAAAATTCAATGTTATCATATTTATGATTTATTTCAATATATATATGAAGAGTATTTTGTACTAGCAAACACTAAAAATTTCAATGCTTATTCAGTAGAAGTGCGAGCAGACGCTGAGCCGATACATAATTTTTATTTTAAGGTGGGGTTTAAAGTGGTAAAAAATACAAAGGAAAGTTATAACTAAAAATAAAACTTTTAAAAAGTGGCAACATAAAGAAAAAGTAGAGTAAAAGAACATTTACCATTAAACCATTCAAATCCGCCTACTAGTTTTAAAACTACATACACTTATATGTATATCGACATGTTGAACATTATTTATATTTATATTTTTTTTTTTTTTTTTTTTTTTTTTAATTTTTAAACACAAATAAGTTTTTAAAGTTTCTTAATTTTTTCCAAAAATATGTGTCAAACCTTTTAAAAACATAATAATACGTCTGACAAATTTCAAAGCAAACAAAAATCGTGATGTAAAAAATCGTTCGGTTTGAGATGGAATTACTCATATATAGAATCAGTCATTTACACTGTTGTTTTTTTCGGAATTGTTATACCATTTATCATTAAAGTTAGATGCAAAAAGCAATTTATTACTCTTATTTTTTGTATAAAAAAAAAAAAACAGATTCATTGTGACAACCGAATTATTTTGTTATCGCAATCAAATGTATTTCTTGGCTAATTAAAAATTTATATCCCAACCGACATTATTTTGTATTTACCGAATATAAGTCGCAACAAACAAAAATATCGATGACATTAACCGATCCATAAGCTTGGCGAAAAATTCGGTAGTCATAATGAACCTGTTTTCTGTATGTAAGAAAAAGTAAATTATATTTTTGAAAGCAGTTTTTTTTTATTTTTTGTTAAACTAATCGCAATAAAAATTCACACGAAGCTAATTTATATCGGCATTTCTTTCATTTTTGTGCGTTTGATATTAGATTGTCAAAATTAATTTTTTTTATTTTATGTATTTATGTATTTTATGTATTATTTTTGCTGAAAAAATTTTGCACAAAAAAACTATTGTTCAATTGTGATTATCACAACAGAATTTCTGTTATCTGGACAACAATTCAGTAGTTACAATTGATAAATTCGTTAACCGCAACCGCATGATTTGAGTGTCAACAAATTGACTTGTTATATGGTTTTGCGTTTTGTCATTGTGAAATTATGTTTGTACTGGTCACTGTACGTATGAGTGTTATTTATTAAAACATTGAAATAATAACACTCATACGTCTGAACCTATAACATACAAATTGTATGACATACAGGCAGTGCCTACCGAAATGATATTTTAAAACTTAACATAAATATAAGAATGGCAAATTTTAAATAAATGTTCAATAAAGGGTGTTTTTATACAGGTATAAAACTTGAAGTTGGCAACACTTTTTTTAACTGGCGGACATTTTGGCAATTGTCCAATGATTTATGTTTACTTTGGTTTGGCATTTCAACATGAATAGATAGACGCCTGAACAAAGCTTCCAAATTGTGCAAATTTATTTTGAAAATCATCATGGATATGTTCGAAACACGTATCGCGCACAAAGTTTTTTTTTAGCGATGAAGCTCTCTTTTGGTTAAATGCATACGTCAATAAACAAAACTGCCTTATTTAGAGTAATGATAATCCTCAAGTGTATGTTCAGACACCGTTACATCCAGAAAAACTGACTGTTTGGTGTGCATTATGGGCTGATGGAATCATTGGTCCGTACTTCTTTAAAAACGATGCTGGTCAGAACGTTACAGTCAATGGTGACCGCTATAGAGCCATGATTACTTACTTTTTCGTTCATAAATTGAACAACCATGATGTGCAGGAGATGTGGTTTCCACAAGTCGGCACAACATGTCACACAGCTCGTGCCACAATTGATATATCGAAGGACGCGTTTGGTATCCTCATAGTTTCAAACACGTTTGGTATCCTCATAGTAAAAAACACCCTTCACAATTATGCTGCAATAAGAGATGTTTTATTTTTTCCTAAAGGTGCCATTTAATGAATATATTGGCACCAAAGCTTGAAAATTTGGCATAATATTAACAATTTTGAATTTTATATAATTTAATGCAAAAATCTTAATTCTTAAATATATAAAATTAAAATCTTGTTTAATGTTAACCGATTTTTTAAATTTATATGCAAAATATATTTTTTACAATTTTTTTATCCTTCACTTGGACGTAGAATGATACATGCCCCATTTTTGTTTTTTCTATTTACGAAAACTTGCAAGACGATTTTAACAAAACTTGTTCTGATTGAGACTTGCGAAATGTTTGTAGACTGATATTCTCATAGCCCCACAGGTTTTGGAGTTTTTAGGTTTTTAGGTTTTTTTATACTAAAATGGTTACTGTTTTTGAATTAAGCATAATTTAAGACAAAATACAAAGTTAAAATTTACACAAAATCTTAACCCATTCAGAGCCATAGTCCATTATTATTTTAGCTTTAGTAATATATTTATCCAACAGGGGGAGCAGTAAAGCCGGCAAAAGCTGAAAAAAAATTAATTTTTAGTTCGTTTAAGTTCGGTCGTCAAAGGGTTAAAAAAAAAGCAACTTGGACATTATTTTTTGGTTAAGTGTGACTACACAAAAACTTACCATTTTTATGTTTTAAATAAAAACGTAATGAATTTTTGGATATTCTCGACTTTATGTATTTTAAAAATGTTACGATCCGATCGGTCCAATTACGCTGTGCAAGAAATCTGGGGTCACCGATTGTATACTGAATGGAACAAACGGGAAATGAAAAAAGACTATCAGTAGATCAAAACCCACAAAGCGGTTTGAAAACTTGGCTCGCATTTTATTTTTATGGTCTTTTTATGTTGGGACTTTTTCTGGCCGGTTTTTCGGGTTTTAGTGTACTGATAGTCTACTTTTATTTCCCGTTGGTTTTGTTAAGGATACAATTTTGTTGCTGCACACTTTTATAAAAATTATACACAGTAGCTGATTTTTAATTTTTAACAGATAAATACATTTTTGTGCTTTCACATCAACATTATATTCAAAAATATTAAACTTTAGGCTGTTTTATATTTTTAAATAATTTTTGAAAAACTCCTATCGAAAAACTGTAAAAATAGATTTTTTTTTCAAATAAATATTTGGCAACTTTCGAAAATAAGTTAGTAGGAAATTACCCATTTTTTTTAACAAAAACTCGAGTTTTACTAGTTTTCTCATAAAACAATTTCAATATGTTTCTAGTATAAAGAAACATTTTAGTACCCATCATATTGTAGCATTTAAATGAAAAAATACCCAACTATTGTATGACCAGTTTCTTTGGTAGTTTTTCGTGTTTCTATGAAGAAAAAGGATATGCTTGCTGAACATTTTATTATCCCGAGTAAAAATATGATATGGTGACATATCTAATTAGATACGGTCCAATAACTTATTAGATACAATTTAATGCGAAAATGGTGAATACAATTGTATATACGTGGATCAAATTGGATTTAATTTGTTCTAATAATATACAATTGATTCTGAATTTTGACAGGATATTATTGTACTAAATAGTACCATACTACACAAAATTTTATACAATTAGGTCCAATTTCGAATAAATGGTTCAATTTGTAATTTTGTTAATTATAATATGTAAATTAAAAAAAATATTAAAAATATGAACTGATTATGGAACAACCTATTTTTGCTTAGCACATTATTAAATTTTTCACTGAGGGTGAGATTTGCATTTTGAAAGTGAGAAAAAGTTCCATATAATTGTAGTTTTAATACAATTTATTTTTATATAAAATTAAGTTCACACTTTTGATTTGAAATGAATTAAGAAGAATGAAATTATGCATGAACTGTAAAGTTTCAAATCGTGTCGAATGAATGTTTTTTCAAGAAAAATTCAACTGACACTGTGTGATTCATATTAACCGAAGTAAAATTTCTATATAAATTTTTGTTTTATAGTCTCCTAAAAAATCTTTCAAATTTAAAACTATTTTCAAAATTGAAAAAATCTTTTATTCGATTTCTTAAAAAAAAATTTTTTCAAAACATTTAATCAAAAGTTTTATATGTTTTAATTTTAAAATTGTTCAAAATTCCAAAACGAAATTGATGGGAAAAATTGCAATGCTTTGGAAAGTTTGTATTAAAAATGTAAAATTATATGAAAATTTGTTTGTGAGACTTCCAGAGATAGTTCGTCTTAGCCAAGGGTTCATATACCAAAACATCGGGACTTTCAAATATCTATATTTATAAGCCTAATTCGCTGCAGCGTGGACCTTGAAATTCGACATGGTGGTCCATCCTTCCGCATGGACGTCCGCTAAGACGGAATTTTTGGAAATTCCTACGGGTAGTGGGAATAAGGGTGAAATCTCCCCTTGGCGGCCTGACCAAGCCAGTTGGGATAGAAGCTGATATTTTTGTGTTCTTTCGGATATGACCCGGCGAAAAGTCTCCCCTTGGTGGCCTAGCCAAGCCACTAAAGCGAGATACTTGAATAGATATCTCCATTGAAAGTATTTTTGGAAATTTGCAAGGGGTAGGGGCAAAAATGGGAAAAATCTTCTCCATGGCGGTTTGGCCAAACCGCCGAAGCTACGAACTTGAATTTTGTTATGTGGGTCAAATATCAAAAGTAGACATTTTTATAGATTGTATTTGTGGAAATTCGAACGGGGAGGTCATTAAGGGGAAAAGTCTTCCCAAACTACTAAAGCGAGGAACTTTAAGTTTGCTTGGTCAGGAATTTTAAAATAAAAATATTTGTTTTCGTCGCACTAGCTCAATTATATGATAGTTTTTGGATTTCTGGCCAGGAACGTGGTACAAGTAGTGGTTAACGTAGCGAAAACTCTGCCCTTTTTGGCCATGACAAACCGCCGAAGATAAGAACTTAAAATTTGGTAAGTGTGATAGTCTTCCACCTGACGGCCTGACAAAACCGCCTAAGCGACGTACATGAAATTTGATGTGTAGGTCTTTAATGGCTAAATGTTTTAAATTCAAATCATATATTCCATGGTAAACTGGTATTAACCTACTGTTAAGGTTCTTAAGAATTTTGACTAGGAACGTAAAAAAATTGTGGTACAAAGGCGAAAAAAAAAATTTTGATAAGTTTGTTCTTCCCTCCCCTTAGACTGGATTTTTGGAAATCACCACTAGGAGGGGCGAAAAGATTCCCCTCTGACGGCATATGAGAATTTTATTGAGAAACCTAGATTTGAAATATTTTTTGCACTGTTGTATGGGCTACTTCACTGATATGTTATATTTTGTAACTTTTCGTGAAGGCATTCCCTAAAAATGGGTATTAAAATATGCTCACAGGTCTTCACCTTAATGCCCTGCACAAACGATTTAGACAAAAAGCCTGAAATTTAAAATATATATATTTTTATTTTTTGAGGTATGGGATAGTTTGTTGAGTAAATCTTTTGGTTTTTTATAAGATCTTGTTATAAATGGGGAAAAAGAAAGAAATTCCACCTTTAATGGACCTAGGGAATTCCATTAATGTAGATATATGAAATCTGAAATCACAAAAACATCCACCTAAAAATGAGAAACTAATTCATTGAAACAAATTCTTTAAAAAATAATTAATTCTCCATCGTAATATATTCCGATACATAAGACTACCGGTAACGAAGTATCGGGATTTTAAGCTCGTTTTAAATAAATCATTCATATTTGAATGCATAAAGATATTATTAAATGTTTATTTGAATTAAGAAAATTCGACAGATTTTAGGAAAATGGATTGCCGCTTGCTTTAAGTAAATTAAAATGGAATTTATAAGTAAATTGTTTTTCTAACAAAAACCAAATAAATACACAACACTAAACACAAGATTTATATGATAGTTTCCACAAGAAATTTTCAAACAACATTTTCAAATTATAAATGGAATGTAATTGATTTCAAATAAAAATAAATTTAAAATTGTATTTGGGACTGGATTAAATTCTATGTTACAATTAAAATTCTTCGTGACAGATCTGATTAAATATGGGTCAATATAAATATTAGATATGGGTCAATATAAAATATGTTAGAAAAACTAAAAATTATATCTTTTTACATATTGTGCTATACAAAGCAAAATATAACGAGATATAGTTATATTAAATAATATAACATCATGTACAACTCGCCTAAAATGCACTTTCTGGGGCGTTCTAAAAAAAAAAAAAAAAAAAAGAATGGGTACTTTAATGAAGGGATATTTCTTTATGATTTAAAAATGGTATTATTTTTATTATCTATGATACGTAGCGGCCTCTACACCCGTTGCCTGCAGCGCTATTTTCGAAAACACTTACAAATGCATCGAAATTACAACAAAATAATTTATTTTGATAAAATCGCAAAATGGAAAAACTTTACTCAGCCAAGCCGATAAACTGCCTATCACATAGGAGAAACCCCTTAAGACCGTCCGAAGGCCGGTCATGCTGTAAAACTGTCTTCAGCCAAGCCGGGCTTTATACGGACTGGAGTAGGAAACCCTAAAGCTAATACATTTTGTACTATCACCTCCACGCGGTTATCCCTGGGTAATGCAAACGATAGCAACTAAAAAAAGTTAAAGTTCTGCCTATTATGGAGGCTCTAGCTTTTCTAAAACTTCGGGTTCTGATGAGATCTTTAGCCAGATCGAAATACTAGTATCAACCTAGCTAAAATGTTTGATTTGCTTTATTTTTGTAAATATACAGAGGTTGAAAGCTCGTTATAAATTGAAAATAAAAAGTCATATATTCATATAAAATTCATTATTTGAACAGTAATTCTTACAAAAATAACCAAAAAAAACACTAAAACTTTCTCTACATTTTTGTACAGAAAATAGCATAAAAATAATATTACTTTTGAAATCTTAAGAAATTTGCTTTCATTTGTGTATCCACACTTGTATGTTTCTACGTATACCGGTTTTTAGTGGCCGGGTCCCAGAAGGTGTTTTTTTAGGAACGTCCCGTAAAGTGCAGTTTTGCCTATAACTCTTTTTACTCGGGATATCATGTTCAAAGCCAAAAGAAATAACTATCTAAGGAAGCTATAAGACTTATAAAAATGTTAAGAATATCATTCTAAAGAAAAGAACACTTTATATATCTCAAATATTTTTTTTTTTAGATATTTCTTTAAATATGATAAAAAAAACCTTCCAAAAATGTAATAGAAAATTGTTTCTATTTAAAAAAGGAACAACGAGCCAGAAAGGAAAAAAAAAAAATAGTAATTGTAATAATACGTGTAAGTCCTTGTAAGTTGTCACAATATCAAATCTCTTAAAACGGCCTTTGGAAAAATTGTTATTTTTTTCAGTTTAAACAAAATATTTGTAAAGATTTTTTATATTGAAATGTTTTTGTTGGCATTTTTTATTGAAACTATTCCTTTTTGTATAAAGTAATAGATTTGTTTTTTTTTTAGCATTTGTTAGTGTCAGATCTGGGCATTTTCAATTATTTTGCTCAATCATTAATCCTTTCAGACATCCTCTCACGCCTGTGACCTTAAACGCTTCCTTGGGACATGGGGCTTAGTAGCAACATTTGGGTATTTAATTACATGACAATTACTCAATTCAGGAGCGGCTGACTGTAATAGGTTTTCAATTTATTTTTTAATCTTTTTTACATTTTTGTATTGAAAAATATCATTTTGGGGGAGGAAATTTTCCATTTTCCCTCCCCGCTGTAACCGCGCCTGACTCAATTACATCCAATTAATTGTTATTAGAGATAATAAATAAAATAATTGTCCTGTAATTAAAAACACAATTATTGTCATTATATCCCATTTTGGGTAATTTCTCAAGTAAATGATTTCAAAATGTAATTGACATTATCCAGTTCTGGTTGGTATGAGAGTATTACAATGATTGCCAACGATTAAATTGTTATTTGATGCATGTTTTTTTTAGATTTAAATTTTTCTTTTTTTTCTAGTCTCATTTTCTCTTGCGTTTAACTTTGCTTCTCTGTAGTTTTAAAAGGATACTTTTAATGCTACATTATGTTTTGTTCTCTCAATATTATTGCTAAAATTGTTTCTGTTTGTTGGATTGTATTTTTTTAGATTTGATTTTATATTGAAAAGTTTGTTGCAATTGTTTAACATTTTAAGTTGTACAAGATGAAAGTAACAATTTTAGTTTTATATTTTGCATGTCAAGTCCTTTTTTGTTGTTGTTTAGTTGCAATTATTTGTAAAATATTTGCATTGTATTTTAGTACAAATTGTATTTAGCATTATTTTGTGCAAATTGATTTGACAGCAAAACAAAAAAAAAAGAACATGCCTTTGAAATTAAACAATAATATTTTATACATTTTCCAATGAATCCTTTAAACGGAAGAATGGTCAATAAATTCAATTATATATTGAAAATGTTTATAAATGTGTATTGAACAAAGTAATTGACTGAATAATGAAAAAGGTTAAATTCATTAAAAACAAAAATTTTGTTAAAATTAAGCGATATTTTTTTAAAGCTGCCGAAATGTATAAAAATTAGTTGTTTTATATCAATTAAAAACTATTTAAATAAACATCCTTTATATATGGACCTATTCTGTGATTGTTGGAAGCAGGAGTTATAGCAAAACTAGTACAATTTGAAACTAAATGTTCCACTTTGCTACCCCTTAATTCATAGATGTTTTACAAAGTTTATTAGTGTAGTGTCCCGACCGAACAATTCGGTCGAAAACTATATAATTGGTCTGGTTTTTGGTATCTAGTGGCAATGCGAGTAAATTTTTGTATTGGAAACATTTTTGTTGAGCCGATTTAATTCGATTTTGTGTATAAAATTTAAGGAAAAAAAGCCGAAGTTTAGCTATAAAGTTAAAAGTTACGCCGAAGTATTATCGATTTGGCCAAACTTTTGGAAGCCGAACAGTGAATTCATCGCTTAAATACGGAATTTTCTTTACATTTGCCATTTGCCAAATTACCGAATACAGACCAAATGCATTTCCTTGCCGAACTGTTCGGTCGCACATTATATATTAGTTTTACGAAATAAAGTGCATATAAAAGATTGTTTTGTAAACCTCCACAATTCATTCAAATCAATTTTGAGTATTTCGTAGATTTACTTATCTGATATCCCAAGCTCCCTTTTTTTGGTGAACAAAGGTTAATTTAAAAATCATTTTTACAGAACACATTTAGGAACTTAAATAAATTATATTAAAAAGCAAATCATTTTTACACAGTTTGCAAAATAACTCGATAAATGTTTGTTTCAATTACCATCAATGAAAAGGAATATTAAATACCAGATAGCCAGTTTTGACGCTGTGTAACTCACACTGTTTAAAATAGGGCGCTCTAGATATTTTATTATGACTCTATGACAAATTATTTAAAATCCTCCCATACATAGGTAATCAATCGGTTAAATAGTTAAGGATCTAGTCCGTAGTCCGTAATCCGTAATTTTAATTCATATGATAAAATTTGGTATATTTTTTGCTGTACATTTAGTGTTTAAGTAAAAATCCAACACCACCTCAAAGGATCTATTCCGTGACAGGTTTACCGAGGACATATTATTGTACATAAATTAAAATTTGTTTTCTTCTTTTAGATTTTTTTCTTTTAATTGTTTTGGTGGTTACTCGTTGTTTTGTTTTGGACATCGCTCATGTAAAAAATATAGCTTTGCTGTTAGCCAGCCACTTCCATTTTTTTCTTTATTTGCTTATAGTGTTTGTTTCTTTTTCTTTTCTTTTTTTGTATATAAACCAGTGAACGGCACTTTTGCAAATCCTATGTACGCGTGCATAGGAAAAAAATGCTGCTGTACGTTCGGCTGTTGCTTTGTTGTCATTTCGTCAAAGTTATTTAAATCAGTTGCAGATCGGCACTTATTGAAGTAAGGTCTCGCTAAGCAACTTTTTAATTACACCCAAAGAAAAATGTTCAATGAAAAATGGGAATATAATTTTTTTTATAGAGAATATGGATGGTTAGGCTAAATGCGTGATTTGTTATCGCGTTATAAGTAACAAAAGTTTATTTTATTTAAGAAGACATTACTACTCTTGCCATTTAAATTACGATAACCTGAGCGGGGGGTGATCGATCGCTGAAACTATTTCAATTAAAAGCAGAATTTTCTTAAAATTTATTTTTGATGAAACTAATATTCATCATCATACTGGCTGAAAAATGTTTCGAGTGTAGAACTAGTGAGTGTCAATCGTTTTCTGCTGCTTCCCACACAAGCATAAATGTGGTAGTATGTGTGTTGCCCTTCACTGAAATAAAAAATATAACTTCTTTATTAATATAACTTCTTTGTTAACTAGTTAGTACACATAAGCAATATAAACTCTTATAGCGTCTGCTTTGTAAGCAAAACGTGCTGTGATCAAAATGTGATTTTTTTTTTAATTTTGGTTTTTTAAATTTCGAATAAAAAGTGGACCATAGAAAGTCCACTGCAACCTTGGCATATGTTCTGCGTGTCATCTGATCATATGTGTGGTTAAGTGACTAGAAAATAATTTTCTAAAAGCCTTACTGGTAATCGGCAAAAGCTTTTCCCCAATCTGGCTAGTAGGTAAACTTACTTATTACCTAACAAAGGAGCTATAACGATGGATTCCCTCCAATCCGATATGTAATAGAGGAGAAAAATGCGAAAGACATGTATATCTTCTTATCTGGTCAGTAGGGTTATAACTTTTGAAGCTTTTTTGCTAATATCAAATTTTACCTATCCTAGGCATAAAAGTCCTTAAAAATAAAAAGAAACATATTATTTCTTTACAAAAGAGTTCCAGCTACCTTTTTGAAAAAATTTGTTTATTTGTAATAAGACTCCAGCAGTGCGTAGCGATATTTAAGAACGCAAAGCTTTTAAATTTGAATGTTTTAAGCGTATTTTGATAGGAAATTATTATAACTTTATGTCGCAATATGCGCAAAAAAGTTGGAGAACAACAAGAATATTACTCAAAAAGTATTTAAAAAATAATAATAAAAGCGTTAAAAATTGCATTTTTAAAATTTCATTTTATGTGGGAGACTTTTGTTTCAAAATTTCCCGAAAAAGCAATTTTTATTATTATTATTATCATGGGTCGAAAATAGCTGTTATTTTTAAATTTTGAAAGAAAAAAGCATAAAGAAGGAAATATTAATAAGTTTATCATATTGATTATTGTGGAGTTCTCTACCGGTGGTGGATCTTCAGTCCCCTACCGATTGAAGTTACCTGTTGTGTTGCATTTTGACCAACAAAGTTTGAAATAAGGAGTAATTTTGGTCCACAAGAGGATCTTTTAGTTTTGAGCAAGTACAACAGTTTTATGTTCAAATTAAAAAAAAAAAAACATAAAATATGGAAAAAATCTTCTGGTGAACCAAAATTAAAATATTTTTCCTGTAGAAAACAAAAATTAAATTTTTTTTTTTTTGTTCAAAACGCAGTAAAACCGTAAACTTTAATTGCTAGTAGGGAACTAAAGACCCACTTCAACTTTTATTAACTTATTTCTCTCACATCCAGCACATTAATATGCATCGATTGAGTGGTGTTCTTTCAAGCAATTCGAAACAGTGCCCTATTTGGGACACCCTATGTAGACGGATTTTGAAATTTTTGATTTGCGTAACAAAATTATTGGTTTTTATATAAAAAAATTGTCCAACAATTAAAAAATATCTCTACGCCATAATACAAAATCTGTATACAATAAAATAATATCTAAAGACTGTAAACCACTTAATAGATAAAGAAAATATGAAATAAATAAATACTCTTATATAGATAAGTTGTAAAAATTATAACATGTAATAAGTTTAAGTGTATAAAGATGTGAAATATCTCAACAATTTAAAATTTTCCCTATTTTTTATTTTTTTTTTGTAATTTTACTTTTCAAAAGCTTTCATAGTGACCACACAGTTTGTATCATTTGATGAAATACCAACATAATGTTTCATTAAGGCAATTATTTTGTGGTTAATTTGTAGATAATGAAACTTTGTGGTTTACATTGATATTAAAGGGATTGTTTTGTTTTTTTTCTGTTGCTGTTGCTACTGTTGGACTTTTGTTAAACAATTAAAACACAAACGCAACAAATGAAAACACATATATACAGAAGTAAAACCAGAGAATTGAGAAGAAAAGATTTTAAATTAAAATTAAATGTATTAAATATATAACTTTTAATGAAAAATTAAAAAAAAAAAAAAAAGAGAAAGACAAAAGGAATATATAATTTAATATATTTATATATAAATTAACTCCTACACACTTTTAGAAAACAATTTATATATATATCTCAAGGTTCTTCAAAGTTCTAAAAGTACAAATTTTCCAACTATTTTAGGCTCCATCAAGGTGACTTAAATATTAAAAGTTTAAATAACCAAAAATCGATGAAAAAAAAGTTTTTATGATATGGTCGCATAATAGCGATAAAGTTTCGACTATAGCACAGGTGGATATATCACAAAATTGTTGGAAATAATGCGGCCATTATTTATAGACATTGCATATTGGTACGATTGCAATGAAATTTGGATAAGGCATATATTATGATATAATATCGAAATTAAATTTTTATGTTGAACTTCCTAGACCCTCCGCCTACGGCAGTGCGGAGTGCCCCCTTAAGTAGGACACCTTTTGCATTAAAAGTTTTGAGTGCTGGTTTTTTTTTTTTGTTTTTAATACGATTTTCAAATTTTCAAAAACCGACAAATATGAAAACCGCAGTTTCGGTTTTTTAAAAATTAGGAAAATCGCAGTTCCGGTTATTTTTTCGGGGTTTTGGTAATATTAAAACAAAATTGTAAAATTAATTTAAAATTACTAAAAAGTAATTACATGTTAGCAGATATTTTTGAAATTTAATTAATGGCATTAAATCCATTTTATAACCTAATAAAATAACTTTAGATCGTATTAAATTATGGTTACTTTTAAAGAAATAAGACAACCAAAAAATATATAATACACAAGGTGACCATTTTTATTTGACATGGAATAAGTACACACACAGAGAAAAAAATGCCAACCGAATTGAAAAGTGTAGTTGAATGGTGGCAACTTATAAATTCAGTTAGTACAAGGATATTTATATTAGATTTCTGAATATTTTGGTTGTTGCAACTAAAATCCAGTTGAATTAACCGAACGGTGTTGTGAAAACTAATGTTCAGTTGTACCTACCTACTGAAATTCGTAATAACCGAATTTGAGTCGTAGTAACCGAATTCAGTTGGCAAATAGCTAAATTTTTTTCTGTATGCAATTATAATTTATGAAGTTGCATTCGAAATTTGTATTTTCCAGGCGATCTATTTAATAGATCTGTCTGAAATTTAGCATAGGTGATTAAAACTAAAGCCATTTGCAAGAAATATGTTTAATTTTGATTCGCAACTTACACTGCAAAAAATTTAGCGATTAATTCAAAAGTTCAAAAATTTTTCAAACATCTTAGTCGAGATTTTTTTTTATAAAACTTATCTCATTTCGTGCTCTACCGTTATCATTAACCGCCAAATGTAGGTATAAGTAAATCTGATTTATGATATGGACAAAGTAATATTAAAAATAAACATTTGTAGGTTAACTAAGCCTAAATATTACCCGATTTCTACAAAATTTGGCATATCATACTGAAATGTGAACCAATAATCTTACTTTTGTCTGAAACGAATGAACATTTCGGATACATAACTAGAAATTTTCCGGCACACAATTTTTAAACTTAATTTTTATCAAGTTTGATATAACTTTTATTAAAAATAAAAAAAAAGCAATTATATTATGTTTTATCTAGCTTTAATTGTGTAACGAAAATGAAAATTATTCAAGTTCGAAGCCTTACTCTATATTTATTTATTAGAATATGGTTTTTATTATTAAATATTTTTATACATTGATGCTCGAAGTTTCTCAGCAACTTTTCCAAATTCTAATTTGTTATTATAAGACAACGACAACATAAGCAAAATGAAAGATTTAGGTAAAGAAAAGTAAATTTCTTTAAAATATTTTTTGATTATATCTGCTGTAAAGCGGAATCGGAAAAAACAACGATTTAACAAACACAACGATTTTCAATAGACTGAATATTATTCCGATAAAAATCATGTCAAATTTTGTTGCAAACTGGAAAAACAAATCACCGTCCCTTTAAAGAGATGGTAACCAATGCCAACTAAGTAAACGGCCAAAAATTAAATATAAATTATGGCTAAGAAGCTATGTTTAATTTTTTCAATAAAATCGTATATTATAAGAATTATTGTAAATATTCAAAAGTGAAAAAATTCAAAATGAAAGTGGTTGAAAAAAAAACTGTTTAAGAAAACTGGTTTTCTTTAAGGAACAAGTACCACGTAGCACAATATATTCCATATTCAAACTGTTTGAAAATGGAGTGGCATCAACCGGCATCAAAAACAAAGGACGTCAAACAAAATTGACCGTATTTGATGTTGTTAAATTGGAAAAATCCGCAGTTAATCAAATTGGGGCATCAAATCGTAATTGGCAGGAAATTTAGCATTTCCAAGGAAACAGTTTGCAAAAACTTACTACAAAAGAACGCAACACACTACCAGAGGAAGAGAGTTCCAAATATAGTAAAAAACAATTGGTATGTAGACATACCAACAAAATGTAGACTATTGAGCAAGAGCTTCATGAAAAAAAAATTTCAAATAATTTAAAATAATAAAAAATACTTTTCTTTGCTTGGAACAACGGAAGTATCAATTCTGGATTTTGTTATGATGACTTGAAAAAAACTTCAGACAAGGTACGGTGTTCGGCGAAAGCGACAATTGTACCAAAATTGCTGGCGTGCAACTATTTCGGCAAAAGGTATATCATAACTAAATTGATATAGGTTATCACTAGTGGGTTATATATAGAATAATAGTGGAAATAGCACACATCCATAAAATTTAACTTATTTGTGCATTATTATTCGATAGTTTAAAGAATAATAATGAAAAGTTTATAAAATTTTTTTTTATTGAAATCTCTATTAAGAAATTCGAAAAAATGTAATACATGTGAAATTAATTATTGTATACGCAAATTTCGAATGCAACTTAAAAAATCTAGCAAAATTGATGATTACTAAGACATTTTTTGTTAAAACTATGCCTATTCTGGAGGCTCTAGCTTTTCTAAAACTTCTGAATCTGATGATACCTTTAGCCAGATCGAAATACATATATCAACCTAGCTAATATAAAAAAATTGCTTTATTTTTGTGAATATACGGTTGAAAGTTATAAATTAATTAAAATAACACAAAAATAATCTCGATGTATATACAAGGTGGCGCAAAAATAACTTTCCGATGTTTTTTGGCTGTAATTTAAAAAAAAAATGAAAAACTTTGATTCTTCTTGTGGATTATTTTTATTTGGTATTTTAATTTTTTTTACATCAAGTCGAGAATATGATGTCATGTAAATGGCCGCCGCCACAGTTGATTGTCATTTGAGCCCTTTTTATGGCATTTTCCATCACTTTGGCCAAAACTTCCGGCGATAGGTCCTCACATTCTTGACGGATATTGTCTTTAAGAGCTGCAAGAGTCTGAGGCTTGTTGACATAAACCCGCGACTTCAAAAAGTCCCACAAAAAGAAGTCTGGAGCGGTCAAATCAGGCGATCTTGCTGGCCAGTGCAAATCGCCAAAACGGGGAGATTAGGCGCCCGGGAAATGCATCCTTCAGCATATCGGTTGTGGCACGTGCAGTGTGTGCCGTTGCATCGTCCTGTTGGAACCACATGTTTTCCGATCCCAATTCATCAAGTTGCGGCAAAAAGAACTCGTTGATCATTGCTCTGTAGCGCTCACCATTCACAGTAACCGTTTGGCCCGCGACGTCTTCGAAGAAAAAAGGTCCGATGACTCCTCCAGCGAAAACAGCACACCATACAGTGACTTTGAGCGGGTGTAATGGCTCTTCGTGGGTTACACGCGGATTTTCAGTGCCCCAGAAGCGTAAATTTTGCTTATTTACGTACCCGCTAAGATGGAAATGGGAATCATCACTCATGATTATTTTTGATGAAAAATCATCTTCCTCTTGGTGGTGATTAAGGATGGCTTGATCGTATGTTACACGCGATTGGCGGTCAGCAGCTAACAGCTGATGCACCGTCTGGACTTTGTATGGAAACATCTTCAAATCTGTTACCAAAATTCGCTGTAAAGACCGTCGACTGATACCCATTTGCGTGGCACGTCGTCTGGTCGATGTCGACGGCGCTTCCATGACATCCTCGGATACAGCAGCAATATTCTCTGCAGAACGGCTACTCCGGGGTCTGCCACGCCTGGCAGCATCTCGTGTTGTGCCAGTCTCTTCGAGGCGAGCGGCTAAACGTCGCAGTGTTTCACCAGTAGGCGTTGGACGGCCAGGAAATCTGCGACGAAATTCACGTTGTGTCAAAGTCACCGACCGATTATTGGTCAAATAAATAGTCACCAATATTCCGCGTTCTGGAGCAGTGTAGCGTAACATTGTTTATTAACGTGTATTTCGCATGTGTTTACTACACAAATGTCAAAACAGAACTGACATTAGGGGCCAATCGCAAAATTTATAGCATTTTCTGATAGGAGGATTACTTTTGCGCCACCTTGTACGAATAAAAAAACTGTAATTGGCAATATTTTATGCAAAAATTAAATTTGTGCAAAACTAGTATGATATGATTTTTATTAAAAATAAAAATTATGTTTTTTCGACCTTTAATTGTGCAATGAAAATTATTGTGCAATGAAAATTATTCAAGTTCGAGGCCATACTCTATATTTCTTTATTAGGATATTGTCCTAACAAATGATCTATAGAGTTTCAAATTGTTTTATTTTTTAAGTATTCCGACCTAAAAATTGTATTTTTTCGAAAAAATCTCGACTTTTCAAAAATCATGGACTCCTTAGTTTTATTTTGACCCATAAACATTTTTTCGTAGATACTGGCTCTTAAAATAAAAAAATATAATAAATTTTCTTTCAAAAGCACAAAAAAACACGAATGCCAATAAAACCGTTACAAATTTATGGACGGTTTGTTCTATAATCTTAATAGTAATGAAATTTTGATTTAGAATTCGGAATTCATGCAGAAGTCTTCACATTGATTGTAAACTTTATTTTAATTTGTATGTAAATTTCCATACAAACTATTTGAAAAATTTATATATAGCGACCTTGAAACGTCATTCGAAATTAGAAACATATGTTGATGTGGTCCATACACAACGATCCATCCTTGAGGAAGCCCACATCGGGCTACGTCTAGTTTCTTCATACGATTTTGAAAGTTCCTAATGTACCTAAATATGTGAGTTTGAGTTTATTATACTTAAATATTATGTATTTAACCTGAATATGTGGGTTTATTCTGTTCTTGTTTTTCATTCATTTGCTTTATCAAAAAGTAAACAATTATTTTCATTTTATTGACACTTTCAGATTTTTAACGCCAAATGTCAATAAGAGTAGAAAAACACTACGGAACTGAGAATATAAACAACCATTAACACTTACGATTGAGTTGAATAAACTTTTATTTATTTGTTATATTTTTCTTTATATTTCTTAATGGGTATGTGGAGTGCTCATATACTCCAATGCCCTTATGTGTGCGTGTGGGTGTGAGTGTGAGTGTGTGTGTGCAAATGTGTTTTTTGTGCAAATATGTAATAAATTATGACGCCACAAATTTAATCTAATGTTTACTTCCGTTATAAGTTATTTATGTCTGTAAAAGTCTTTTGATATTCCTTTGTGTATTTGTACATACACACTCACACACACACACTAAAACGTCTACATAATTACAAACATGCAAACGTTGTCTCATGTTGTTTACGAGTGCCAGTTATTTTGAATTGTGTGGGTTTGTTAAAGAGAGGACATTAGTTAAAATTATCCCACTTGAAATAATTTCAAAACATTTATTTATTTTTCGTTGTTAGATGATTTTCTGTTGTTGTTGTTGTCTTTAATAAACCTCTTTAAATATGAACAAATTTGAAGTCATTCAATGAAATGCTTATGAAGTTAAGAAGTGTTGAATTATTTAATATCTACAATATTTGCATGAGTGTTTTTAATAAACCGCTGAAGTTTCATGATTTATTTTTGTTCAAAAAAAAAAAAAAATAAAAAAAAATAGAGGCAGTATAAGAGAAGACAGAATTTTGTAAAACATTCAGATATAAAAAATATATTATATCAAACATTTAACTCTGAAAATTTGTTATTGAAAAGTATATTTTTCCTTCTGTTTTATCTTCAAAAGTGTTCATTGATTTGACAATATTGAAATCACTTGATTCCAATAATTTTAAATTGCCACTGTAGTAAGAGTGAATAATTTTTGTAAATAAATTAAGTGTGTACAACAACATTAAATTTAATATATAATCAATTTTTAATATGTGTAAATTTATGATATAAGCACATACGTGCCAGTTTCCGTTTCCTGATAATAAAACCAAACAAAAATTTAACTGTATATAGTAATTTTCAATTCATATGTATGTACTAACTAGGGCGGCATTTAAAAATCAACTTTCGATTTTCGGTACTTTTTGCACAGAACATTGTGACAGTTCTTATAAAACGGTTAGAAACAAAATTTACCGAAATCAGCAACTTTAAGCCCCAGAAAGGTCAAAAGTCAGATTTTAGTGTTCCTGTATTTTTATTAAGGGATTTTATAAAAATTTGTTTTTTGTTTATTTTTATAAATTAGTATACTGGTTCTTTCTAATGTTCTGTGTCCTAAGGGCCCAAATGACCATTTTTATAGCACTTTTAACGTATAACAATTTTTATTTCTTAAATATTTCGCCTAAGACATGTAATATAAAAAAACTTTACATTAAGTTAACATTAATCATTTTTTTGGGGTCAAAATTACCCCAAAATTCTAACTCAGTAAAAGTAATAATAGCGTAAGTCTAAGTGTAACAGTATGTATGTATGTACAATAAGGCCTAGTTTTTGGGATGTAGATTATCTTTAAATTTAGATTAACGCAGTTTCTGAAAGGAATACTGCTTCTGAACTGCGGTTTATTTTATTTTGTTATAGTAATGGCCAAAATTCTAAACAAAATTAAGTGGTTCCGACAATTTTTTGTTAATAAACTTGGGAATGACAGACAAAGTTCGTTGTCGGTTTAGCTAAACCGAGTTTAACTGTCATAACAAAAACTCGGTCTAAATGTATGTACTAGTAAGTACTAACTAGTGTGGCATTTAAAAATCAACTTTGGATTTTCGGTAATTTTAGCATAGAATATTGTGAAAGTTCTTATAAAACGGTTAGAGACAAAATTTTAGCGAAATCAGGCAACTTTAAGCGCCAGAGAGGTCAAAAGTCAGGTTTTAGTGTAATAAGTAATTTTATAAAAATTTGTTTATTTGTTTATTTTTATAAATTACTATACTGGTTCATTCTAATATTGTTATGAATTATCTACAATACTTATTGAAAAATTAACCCTCCTGTGTCCTAAGGGCCTAAATGACCCACCGTTTTTTTAAGCCCATTTAGAACTCAACATACAACACTGTCTTTTTCTAAAATATTTGTCTATAAATTCGTCTAAGAAATGTTATATAGAAAAACTTTACAATAAGTTAACATTAATCACATTTTTGGGGTCAAAATTACCCCAAATTTCTAACTCAGTAAAAGTAGTAATAGCTTAATGAAGTGTACCAGTAAATTGAAATTTTTATGAAAACTTCCGGTTTTTTTACTACTATTTGAACTCAACTCCAAAACTATACATTTTTAAGAAGTTTTTCCTAAAACACAATCAAAAACACAAGTCAGTCTGGGTTTTTATCAAAAACCAATTATAAACTTTAATAAAGATATTTTGTTACATCCTGTAGCTACGAAATTAAATATTAAGTTGTTAAATATAAATGCAAAAAGTATTTTAAAAGAATTTTACTATTTAAATGAAAAATGTGTGAGTTTTGCTTTATATGACTATGGAGCTAATACATCAACTACACTGAGACAATTCTCTGCATGATATCAATGATTTTTTGCATTATATCTATGAAATGTCACTAAAACTCGTCCATTGAAACTTTTCAATAAATTAATGCAATTTTTCATAAAATTTAATGGAAAATTTCATTTTGTAGCGGTCAGTATGAATATTCTTACTTTACACAATTGAATATTTACGTGTACGCAAACCACTGTACGATTTAGGATGGGGAGAATTTATATCATGCGATATTTTTTTTTGTTGGGTAAATTTGCATTATTTTATACCCCTTCATATAGTTTTTGTAAGTATTTCAATTGAGTGTAATCTATAGAGCATAGCCAAAATCACCAATTCTCTACCTCATTAATCCATGGATATGCTTAAGTATTATTTGTTTTGTCTGTCTGTATATTTCTGATAATCTCTTATAAAGTAAATAACGGATCAATACATTTATTTACTCACCAAAATTTCAATGTAACATTCCACTTGCTTGCTTGTTTAAAATTTCTGTACCTTTCAATTCCTCGTGTCATTTAAATTGGTAAAGAACAAATTGCGTGTAAAACAAGATCAGATCAATTTTTTTTATTAAAGTGTTACAGTTAAAATTTTTTGTACAAAATATCAAAACGTGTAATTAAATAACTAGGTATGAATATTGACCTCAGCCATTCTGAAATAGTTTGGGAATCTTAATTGTAAGATGTTCCTTGCTAAATTTCAGATTTTTTTTTTTTCATAATGGTGTCTCAATTTTAGGATTCCTAACGGACCTTACACTGCCTCTTGTCTAATAGGAGGTTATCTGAAATTTGTTCTTTGTTGGAAAGTACTAGTGAATATTAACTCTTGAACTTTGGAGTGTTAAGCAACCCACCAAGGAATGCTAATGGACGTAAGTTTTGGCTGTATAGCCACTGACGCAAATCCATATGATTTTTTTTTATTTGAGAGGAAACCCATTGTCAATTGCCGTTCATCGAATTTTTAATTTTTTAAATTATTGCTGGGTCTAAACTATTTTTTGGTTATATTGGAAGCTGGCCTAGTTAAAATACATAACGTGTAAAAGGACAAGTAAAAGAAAGAACAGGAGTCCAGGGTATTGTATTTTGTAATTCAATATTTTGAAAACATTGTTCTTTGGACATTTGTAGAGGTATAGATCTTGTGGTATCCTAATTTTTTTAGCCAAATTTTGGAAACTCATCGACATCCAGAGGACTGGCCAGCTGATGGACATTAATAACACAGTGCAGCATTTTTAAGGTCATCGTTTGGTTCCTCCTTCATACCCGTTTTTTTTTGAAGTGTATATCGAAACTAAAAAAAATCCGCAAAGGACTTGGCCAGATTACATCGAAATTTTTTTTTTGGACACCCTAAGTTTTTGCACCCAAACATGATTTTTTTAAAAAAGGAAAATTTTTATGGAATCCATATATCATAAACCGTTCGGAATTTTGTTTTTATGTCTGTGGCAAAGTTGTAGATCCAAACCAAAGCAAAAAAATTCTCATATGGACCGACCCAAAAAAATTGCATCCACTGCATCAAAATTGCAAAAAATAGGGAAAAAATGCTATTTTTTATGATTTTTTCATGATTTTGTCCTGAAATGGCTTAAATACTGGGAATTTAAGAAATCTTTCTTCAGCTAAATTATATCTAACAACAATATAAACAACTCTCTAGTACATGTCATCTTAATACGAATATTCCTTAACCCTAGAAAGCACATCTTTTTGCTCACACTTATTTTGCATAGCCAATGTTTGTCGTTTCGACAAAGAAAGACTATATAGGTTAATGCCGTTTTTGTTGTTACTTGTTTTCAAATTTACTATTTAAACATTTTATTGTTGTAATGCTGATATGTTTTTGAAAAAATGAATATATTTATTTTATTAATAAAAAGTATTTATTTTATAACGCAATTAACAATTTCATAATTTTTTTTTTATTTTTTGTTTAAGTTTTTTTGTTTATTTATACAAATGCAAAACATGTGTATTATTCTGCTACGATTTTACCCAAAAAAAAGTATAGTAACTTCTTGTAAAATGAGAAACACAATTACTTTCTTATCACGCTCTCATTTACCGAATTTTTGTTAATAAAAACCCTTTTTGGTAAGATGGAGTCAAAGCGGGTTCGCGAGGTAACGTTTGTCGAACAGAACTAAAATAAGAAAATATATAATTTTAACAGAATAAATAAATAACATACCATTGCTACTCACGCCTGTTAAGGTTTAAATATTTTTGGTGGTGGTTCCAGGTCATGATCTGACTCTGCACTACTACAAGAAGAAAGAGGATCCAAAGGCACATCTCTAAATCCAGTGTCTCCTGGGTCTTCCATATCACCATCCTCACACAGGCACACCTTGTGGCTCCACCAACAAACCTCTGCAAGCATTGCGTCGAGCTTCTTGCCTTGAATCTTTTTTCCATTGGCATTGTGACCTGGTGGAATCGCTCCCATTGCTCATCTGATTCGGTGGGCAATTGTTTTAAAAAAACATCAATATGATGATGCAAAAAATGCAATTTCAGCGTCATCGATACATTTATATTTTCAAAATATTGCAGCATTGTTGCCACTAATTTCTTTACTTTATCTGGCTCTGCTCGATCCTTTCCTAAAACATTCTGAATTACAGCTTTGAGAGCGTCCCATGCGTTTCGGAGATTAAAATTTACATTTGTAAGCACAGCTGTAAATGCATCGTTTTTCATTAACTTCCTGATATCTGGGCCGTTCAGGACACCTGTTCAATGTAAACAAATTTATTACAAACGATTAAGATAGGTATAGATAAAGCGGGACCCGCGAAATCAGATATAAAAATAATTAAAATTACATAATTACCAGCTTTAATTTTTGCATCGCTGAGTTTCGGAAATATAGTTTTCAAGCAATCACAAACTTCATCACTACTTCCAACAGCAGTTTTGATGAACTTTGAAGCGATTCCTAGTTTTATGTGGAGCGGCGGAAGTAATATATCACTACTCTCCCTTATGAACGGCTCATTTTTCAGTTTAAGTTGTTTTACGTTTTCGGCATCTCTTGCACTCCAGTTTGTGCGCTTATACTGATTGCCCGGGTATCGTGAGTCCCAATCGCAAATAAAGCAAAAGAAGCTAGGGAAGCCTCCTTTTGAAATTATTCCTGAAAGAAGAGCACTTGAGAAAGGATACTACTAAATACAAATAGAAAATAGTACCTTGCATTATGTTCACGACTTTTAAATCGCAACAAATTTTCCATTTGTGCTCCTCATATTTGATTTTCTCCAATATATTACCTAAAGTTTCATAGCATTCCTTCATATTAGTGCCATATGCTAATGGAATTGAAGGCTTGTTGTTAGTTTTATGGAGCAGCACAGCTTTTAAACTTGATACTGAGCCATCAATAAACAATCGCCAGTCATCAGCAGCATACGCCATTCCCAACCGATTCACTAATCCTTCGATGTCAATGCAGTGGGTAAACGTGTTCGCTGCATCGACGGTGTAAAATGTTTGGAACTCTGTTTGACGGCTCCGGTATGATGAGGCACTAACGGTATGCTCTGTAAGCTTTCGGCGCTTCAAAAATGAGGTTAGAAATTCTGCATTCCGCTGTGATAAGCCCATCTTAGCCACAACATAGTCCATTTCGTTTTGTACGAGCGGTTTTGGTTTATCGTCGTCAATATCAGGCTCATAATCGGCATCTTGGAAATCTGATTGATTTGTGAAAGTCGTAGTGGATGACCGTGTGGACATAACATCCGGACTCGGAGGCTTAGGTGGTTTGACACCATCAGGCATTGACACCGGGACTATGCCTGTATAAGCGGCCACATATGTTTTGCATTTTAACATATGTTTATTTAACTTAGGGGAGTAATTGATACATGAGTAACACCGGGATTTGTCGTGTGAATTTGGGTCTTTTATCCACACCATTGGCTTCATGAAACTTAAATTTCTACCTCGTCGATGATACCAATCCAAAAGGCGGAAGTAACAAGTGCCACACACTGTATTTGGAGTGTAATCTTCGCCGCTGGGATCAACCTCATCGAAATAAGATGCATAGGCTAGCTTAAATTCCGGAGTAGACCTTTTCCTTTGCACACTTGTAGGCACCGTATGACCACAAACTAAACAAAAATAATCAATGTTTGGACACCGGCTATTTTCCATATTGCGCAATAGTTGAATTGTAAAATTTTGCACAAAACACGGATATAATTAGACTTTTCACTTTCGAATACACTTGTTGAATGACAATGAAACGATACTTGAACTGTTATTTATACTGCGTGCTAGTCTGATTGTCAAGTGTGTTTTATCTTCGTGTTGCACTTTGCAGGTAGAACTGGGTTTTTACAACACCCTTTTTTAAAAACTTCTTAAAAAATGTTTCTGAATGGGTGTAATTGTCATGTGTGTTTTATCTTCGTGTTGCGGTTTTTAGGTGGAACTGGGTTACAACACCTCATTTTCCTAAACAGGATTTTAAAATTGGATTTTAAAGTTTGGCTATTTCCATATTATCATAAAAATAGCATTTTTTTCCCCAATTTTTTGCAATTTTGATGCAGTGGATGCAATTTTTTTGGGTCGGTCCATATGAGAATTTTTTTGCTTTGGTTTGGATCTACAACTTTGCCAAAGACATAAAAACAAAATTCCGAATGGTTTATGATATATGGATTCCATAAAAATTTTCCTTTTTTAAAAAAATCATGTTTGGGTGCAAAAACTTAGGGTGTCCAAAAAAAAAAATTTCGATGTAATCTGGCCAAGTCCTTTGCGGATTTTTTTTAGTTTCGATATACACTTCAAAAAAAAACCGGGTACGAAAGAGGAACCAATTTATGTGTTGCACTGTGTAAGTGAGTACTGTAAGTTAAATTATTTTGGGTCTTGGGATCAAAGTTTAAGTATTCGAATAGATTCTGGGTCGAAATCATAAAAGGATTTTGAATCTTGGATTTATTTTGTACTAGGCTAAGATTACAAGACACATTTTTTTTATTATGTTACCATAATATTTCCTTTGCTAATATAAAAATTCCAAAGTAATGCCTTAGGTTTCGTAAAATACAATTTTAAAATTTTTGATATTAACTAAAAAGCCCTATATCTTTTCCTTTCTCTTACTCATCCTTTAATTTGACGTCGAATATTACATTTTATACATTACCGTAAAATTAATTAGATTTAAAATTATTGCATTAAGTTCTTAAATTTTCTATCACCAGTTCCTAAACACACAAGTCAATTTTTTTTTGATATAATGTTTTAAAGGCTTTCTTACTCTCTATTGAGAATTAGTTTAAACAAAATAAGTTTCTGTTGTACGTTTTTTTTTTTTGTCATAATAGTGATGTCATAACATTTTTTTGTTATGGATATTTCGTTTGCTTTCTTCAAAGCAATTACATTTAATATTCAAGTAAAGTAAAAGTTTTTTGTTGTAATCATGCCTAACTAAGTTTTTTTTCTCTCGATCTAAACCGTCGATCATTGTTATTGTGGGATTCCTTAAATATATCTTTATGGATAAAGTGAATCTTATGTAGGGTGGGCAGTAATAAACAGGGCGCACAACATCTGGCCTTTGGTCCATTATATTGTTTACAAAGGATATGTTAGATTCAGTTCGGGGTATTTAATAATTGCAATAGTAAAATTTGTTATATAAACATTTTATTTAAAAAGGCACGTAGTTAAATTTTGTTAACGGCTGCAAAAGACGGGTTGCAAAGACTCACCCCGGTTGCCGACGAGCTAGGCCCTTACCAGTACGCGCAGAGTGCTTCTAGATCTTTTGCGTAGTAGGGTAACCGTTACAATTTATTTATTTAAAATTTCATACTACTAATGAAAAAGTTTTATAAAAAATAGTTTCATTACAACTATGAATCCTTTTCATTAAGTTAAAGAAATTTTTCATTTGCATTGTGAAGAAAACTTCATCAGTTTAATGAAAACTCGTCCAAGAAATTCTCTCTGTGTACATAAGATGAAAATCTATAATATGAAGAATTTCCTGAAAAGCTAGTAATAATACAGCATAATTATCATCTATTTTTAACACCCAGTGGCATTCATTAAAACTCCGCGCAAAATTCATTAAAATTTGGAAAAAAAAATGTCGTCCCTGTAACGTAATGCCGCCCTAGTATGTACTCTTATGACAACACCAAGTATATAAAATATTTATTATATACAATAAAAACTGTTTTGGATTATATATTTAGCATGTTTTTTCAAGTGTTTAAATATTAACTAAAAAAAAACACTGCTTTTAAATTGGTTTTATTAATTTCATAAAGTTTATGGGTTTATTTGAGATTTTGCTGTTGTCTAACAAATTCAATTAGGCAATTCAAATTTGAACTATTTTTTTTTCTTTTGGCCCAACAGAAAATTGATTTGTGTGGACAACCAAATTTATTGTTCATCGAATAGTTAGATTAAAGTAAACAAACTAAAAAAAACTAAAAAAATTTGTTACCATCACCTAAGAATTTGACTGGTAACACATTTATTTGTCTGTATGAGTCAGTTTTCTTTGTGTATATATCAATTTTTTTTTTATAAAAGTATTAATGAAATTTTGCAGTTTTTAAACTAAATGTTTTAATTTTAGAGCAAAGAAAAATTGTTTTGAATTTCCCGGTTAAAAATCAACATATATTCATCCTTTTATGAACATATATGAACTTATTCATGCTCATATATGAAGTGATTCGTACATGTCTACATTGGACCATATTCATATATGTTCATAAGAGTTCATATGTGATCATATATATAAACACTACCTCAATTTTCGTGAATGTATACGATTTTTTGCTATTAGTTCATTCACCCCTCCAGTTATTCTAAATAACCCGTGCCGTAAGACAGCCGAAAATGGCCCATTTTGGAAGAAAGTGTATTTTTATTAAAAATTCCCAAAATTCGAAATTTAGAAAAATTTTTATTTCAATTGCCTATTTAATATACTCAAAATTATTCAGATATTTAATTCTGGCTTCATGGGATATCATTAACCCACTTTCACCAGGAATCCAAGATGACAAACGAGTTTGCTAAAAATAGAAAAATGTTTTTTTTTTGAATTAATTATAAAGATTTTTTATTTGCCGATGTCGATTGCTATTTTTATAATATAATAGTTGTTATTAAACAAAAAAAATAAATAGAAAAAATGATAATTCGATAATTCGCTGCTTTTCAGGACATTTTATAAAAATAGATTATTTTGTCAAAAAATTAACAAAATTTGAATGTTTTCATCAAAAAATGTTGCTTTAACTTTTATTAAGACTATAATTATTTTTATTGTTATTTAAAAAAAAAATTAACGCTTAGTGGCTTGGTCACAGAAAAGACCCATGCAACTTAATTTTAATTATGATTACAAAATTGTAAAGCTTTTAAATTGATATAAAAAAATTTCAACTTGATAGAAATAATTATTTTGTGTAACTTGATCCATATAGGGTTAATTTTTTCACTTTTGACCAAAAAAGACTTACTAGTACATTAACAGAATACACATGTAATATTTTCAGAAAAATATCACTTACGTTTGATAATACTACACTTAGAATACTATGTAGGTAAACACCACTGCAAATGTAGTTGAAAAAATGTTTCGTAAAAAAAACACAATTTTAAAATTTTTTTTTTGTTACTAAGTTCTTTTTATTTACGTTGATAAATTGTTCTTAATTAGTTCATTGGCAATTAGGGCTTTGTTTGGTTTTTTTAACAATACCCAATTTCTGGCTGGGTACATAAAACAATATGAAGTGATTAAAATTTATTTTAATCATCTTCCTCTTTTTATTCACTTTTCATGTTTCGAATTTTATTCATATCGATAGAAATCAAAATGGATCGCATGCCAGAAAGTGTTGGCTAAAGGATCCCTGAAGGATGTGAGCTGTATGGTACTTTTCTTTATCAAAACTACTTTAAAATACCTGTTGTTTCTTCATTAAAATTACTGCATGAATCTTTTTTTTAGTCTTAATGTACATAAGGGTGTACTGAAAGTGTATAATTTTTGCAATAGTGCTGAAACGAAGAGTCGATTGTGGAAAAAAAAATCGAGACTACTTAAAGTTCGCTATTTGTATTTTTTAAATTTTTGTACAAGTTTGGCAATGCTGAGAATATTTTTGGAAATATATTTATAAAAGTTTCATAGAGTAATTTTGGTAATAAAAAAAATTACATGTTTCGAATTAAGTGATGCTGTGGTAGAGCAAAATTATTCCATGGACATCCCAAACTTTTACGCCTCTATTTATAAAAAAATCTAAATTCAGATTTCAAATACATTTTGGTTGAAGGACGTGACGAAATTCGCAGATTTTTGATATTCTCGTCAGACTAATATATAGTCATCAGACGGTAATATGTAGATGTAAAAGAAGATGTAAATTTTTCTGGTTTGGAAATATATATAACTATGAATAGGTCAAGATGAAATACATTTGTTCGAATATTACACCATATTCTAATTATATATAAGTTTGAGTTGTGTTATATTTAATATTTAATTATACATATATTCATACATAATTACGTTAACCATATATAATTGAATATGTCATATACCATTATATATTAGTCGATATGTAATAAGATGCAATTATATGTGGCATGGTATTAAAAAATTTTGAGAAATAACATTTTATCTATGATATGTATTTACATATAAAATAATGCAATAGCATATGTATTTATATAAAATAATACATGAATATATGTAAACTTTTTTACTCGGGCAGTTATGGTTATATAACGTACAACTTATATACCAAATTTGTTAGAAATTGGATGGGTGAAGGATATCGAGTACTTCAAAAATGTTCGGCAGCTGTTGAAACAAAAATTTAAATATCTCTTATTTCTCCAGGTTTTATGAAATGAGAGTAACGTTGGACAGGGTTAGGTTGACTATACCGTAAACCTATGACGTGCAAAGTTTCATGTTCAAAGGTCTGCATCAAAAAGTCATTTAAATGTCCCAAAATTAAAAAAAAAAATGATTTGAAACTTACCAGAGAAAAGGTAATTTCCATATCGATGCTTGGTGAAAAGTTGTATGGTGGTTTAAAGTAAAACCAAAATTATCCGATTCCTTAACTTTCGCAGTATTTTTCAAAGGGGTTTTGAGCCGTTTAACGGAATTGAGTTCTGAGAACAGTATTTACAAAATGGTGTACTTTTATATAGTTTGAGGTATGCCAAGTTTCTGTCAGTGCACAAGGTGCTACGATCATTACCAACTTATAACGAGTTGGAGTAAATTATTTGAAAATGTATGTTTTTTGCGTCGGACACTCACAATTATATATGATTAGGGTATTGCATATTAAAAAGGGCCTTTTAAAAATCCTAAACGAAAAATTTTTTGAATTTTTTAAAATTTTGCGAAATTTAATTATTTTGTTTCACAACTTTTTATAAAAAAACATGCCTTGAGAATAAGTTAGGCATCTACATTGAATCCTTATGACGGACTTAATTAATAAAAAAGTCTTATTTATTCATTCGTAGCGGCTACAATCAGAGAAAAATTTTTTTTCATATTGATGAAATCATTCATAAATCGTTTTTCATCAATTATTAATAATAATTTTGAAGTTTTCATAGTTTTGATGAAGAGTTTCAAAAAAATGTATGTCAGGTGTTTTCATAAATCTTCATCATTTTATAAAAAAGTTTCATAACCAAGTGCAAATATTTTTATGACTTTTCTATCAATTGAAATTCAGAATTTCTATTGAACATTTAGAAATCATCAGCACAAATTTAGAATTTTCATTTGATATTAAAAAAATTTTATTTAGATTTTCTATTTAAAATTAAGAAACTGTTATAGCATCAATTGAATGTCAGAAATTCTAATCAGTTGATGGAATCCACATTTCACATGTAATTTTGTGAATTAAATATAATTTTTATAAATTTCAGTAAAATGGAAATTATTAACGTCAATTAATGTTTTCAAATGAGAATTGAAAACTTAATTTATTCTTTCTGAATTTTAATAAAAATGAATATAAATTGATATGTTCTGAATTTCAATTTGAAAGTCTGAGTTTTATGATATATTGTGAATTACAGTTGTAAAAGTATTGGGTTTTTAAAAAATTTTAACAAAAATTAATTTTCGTAATTGGCTGTAGCCTCTATTGTGTTTGTAAGCGACCAAAGAAAATTTTTCATTTCAAAAAAATTTATGAATTTGCTTTGTGCGTCTTTTAACATATATGAAATATTTCATGAAAAACTATGAAACTTCTTTATATTCATGAAACATTTCATAAATTTGATGAAGCTTGTCATCAATTTGAACTTTTATGAAGCGGCTTCATCATATTTATGAAGCTGCTACATTGGACAAAAATCAATGAAGTTTTTCTTCATATTTGTAAAGATTTCATAAATATGATGAAGCTTGTTGCGGCAGTTTTTTCAAACAAAATTTTCATAACCTCAAAATCATCCTTATATAACATTTTTAATTTTGCGAATTTAAAAGTATTTATTGTGGTTACCTGTAAATAAGTCACCCTGAACCCAACTAAATATCATTAAACTGGCAAAAAGTGCGTGTTTTCCATAATAATTGCGATTTTCTTTTTAAATTATAAAATATAACAAATATTTTTTTGTCTGTATTTTATATTTTTTCGTGGTGTAGTTTATGTTTTAAAATGTGATCAATGCAATGAGATCTGTAAATTGATGTAGCTTTTATTTAATATAAGCAAAAATTTAAATTTTTATATATTTAATTAGCTTGAAACTTAAAAATGCCTTAATTTTTGCGCAGCTAAATATAAATGATTAACGCGAATGTATTTAGCATGATTAAACATACACATAAACGGTTATTTATGTGATACAAAAAAAAAAAATAAATTCAAAATAATTTACCTCACATGGTCGTAAATTTTTGAAGTTCCCCATATGATGAATTTCATATCAAAAACATATATGCATTGAACTCGCCCCTCTCACATTTTGATGAAATTTTGCATACAGCCACATTTTACCTATACAAACACAACCTCAACACAAATCTGCATGTGATGGTATAGGTGGGACAATAAAAAGAGGTGCTCGGAATTATAGCATTGCAAATAAAAACCAAATTCAAACGCCGAAAGACCTTTATCATTGGGCTTCAAAAACTTATAAGACCTCCATAGTAGTTGCTTATGCAGACGCTGACGACTGTAACAAAACAAAAGAAGAGCTGTTTCAAGGTATAAAAATGCTAAAACTATTACAGGAACTCAAAGTTTTCATTCTTTTATACCTTTAGATGAAACTTCACTAAAAGTAAGCAAATATTCCGAAAGTCAACAGTATGAGCTGAGCAAAATTATATATTAAATCTGAAAGAAAAAAATTTACCAAGGGTAAGTCCATATTTTTTTGGGTGTCTGAAAAATTTGATAATACGATTCTTGTTCTAATCTATTAGAATTACAAAAAAATCTGTATAACTTTCAAAGTATAGCTACTTTATTTATTTTTTTTGTCACACAATGATATCAAAATATAAGGAAGTTAACAAGAGATGCATTTAATTAAAAAAATTTAAAAAAAAACAACTCCATTTTAGTTTTTAGATATTTTTTTTTTTTTATTAATTAATAATCATATCATTACAAATTATATACTATTACCCTAACCGAGCACTAGCTACTATGGCCTTCGGCGCGTTATAGCGAAAACAGACCAGTGCCTCTGGTGGGAATCGAACCCACGACCCCCGCACTGATAAGCCAGCACGTTACCAACTACCCAGCAAAACTTTGGTAATGGGTAGGACTTATTTCAGACCTTCCAAAGTAATGACTATCCATTCCAGTTTTTGTTATTTTGAAGGTCCGAAATAATACCTTACTAATATGAATATATGTAACTGCTTATTTGTAAGATAAAAAACAACGCCTTACTAATATTGTGTTAAATATCTGCTTATTTGGAATAGCAGAAATAATAAGTTACTTATTATCACTTATTTCAGACCTTTCGTAGTAATGACTATCCATTACATTTGTTGTTATTTTGAAGGTCTGAAATAATACCTTACTGATATGAACATACATCACTACTTATTTTGGAAGCTAAACAATTATGTCTTACTAATATTGTGTTATATACCTGCTTATTAGGAAGGGCCAAAGAAATAAGGTACTTGTAAGGTAATAAGTAACTACTTTTTTGTAAGGTATATTTATAAAGATTCATAATATATCATAATTAATAATTTAAATGCAATTTATTTAAGCAAACAAATATATAGTTATGCATAAACGACTCTCACAAAACAAAAGTTCCTACACCAAAAAAATAAGTTTGTAATGTTAGCAACTCGTACTCGCAAGTTTTTTTGCTGAGTTTAGCAACTTTTTTGCTGATGTTAGCAACTTTGTCTGCTAGGATCCTCCCAGCAAACGAGTTGCTAATATTACAAACTTTTTTTTTGGGTGTACTAGTATATAAAATTTTTATTTTTTATAGTGAATTTTTTTTGTTCTTTTTATGTTTAATAAATGTTATTAGAAAATAATAAACAAAGTCTTTTAATTTTGTTCTTGAGAAAATATTAATCGCTGTTCACCACTTATTACACTTCTTCCTGGTAAGCAGTTATTATAGTGATTCCTTGCAATGACTAAAATCAGTAGTTATTTTAGGACCTATTAATAACTAGTTATAATTGTCCTTATTAATAACTAGTTATTTTATTGCCTATTAATACCTTCTTATTTTTGCACCTATAAATAACTACTTATTAACATCCTTACAAGTAATACGTCATATAATGGCTTTAAGCATTACTTTTGATGCTACAAATAGGAAATGAAATAAGTACTTATGTGTAACTGGTGATTTCACTACATATTTTGTAACGTCTTATTTTTGTCCCTATATGTAAGCACAAGGCAAGGCCTTGCCTCCTATGACACCCCCATGTTAAAATCAGGTGTTCTTGGCCTCAACTATAAGTACTTCTGATTCTTGTTTTCTTCTTCCATTTCCCATTCTATGGTAATAGCAAGTTTTCCTGGGTAGCCTACCGGGGCGCACAGTTTTTAGATATGTTATATATATTAAATAGACCTTTCTAAAAAATTTTTTTTGAAAAAAAAAAACACTTGGCTTTGAAGTGTTTTCCAAGTTTAAAGTTTTATTTTTGACAAAAAAAAATTTCAGTGTAATATAAAATTTTTACAGTCGATGTTTTCGAAAGCTAATTTAAATACCTTTCTAATGGTACCAATATCTTTGAAATCGATTTAACCATTCCGTAGTAATCACAGAAAGTACATATTATCGTCATTTTTCAAAAACTTCGATACCTTGCCAAGCCCACATATTTTCAAAAATGCAATTTCTAAAAATGAGTTTTTTTTTTTTTTTTTTGTATAGGTAACATGTGGCTGTATGCAAAATTTCATCAAAATCTTAAAGGGTTCAAAATGTGCCTTTTTTTATAGGTTTTGATATGAAATTCATCATATGTGTTCTTAATTGCATTATATTGTTATTACAGAAATCTCCTATTTGGAGACAATTTTCTTCAACATTATAATACTTTTCCTTTTTTTTAAAATAAACAAGGATGTTTAAGCCTTTAATTCTTCTACTTAATATTAAATAGTAAGTATTTTTATTCGATTAATAGTAAATGCAATAAAAAATTAGCTTCTGTTTAACTCAAAAAATCAATGAATATATTAAATATTTACTGGCTTAAAGCGAAAAAAGAAATGAGGATAATTATTGGCATTTGTTTTAAATGGAATCCCCCTTAATTTAGTTATAAATAATTCACAAAGAATACAAAAAAATACCACACGCTAACATTTTATGAACAGTAAAAATTGTTGTCTGTAATTTGCATTTTATTAAAGGTACAATACAAACAAACTCTTACAAAAAAATGTAGAGAAACTGTGGGTTAGTTTGCATTTAATTTATTTTTTTTTTTTTTGAAAAGCTTATAAGGAAATAAAAAACCTAAAGGATAAATGAACAAATATTAAAGAAAAAAAAGAATCATAGAGGAGTACAAGTACTTGGTTAAAACTGTCATATTGTTATCATCCATTTAATATGTAGAATGTATAAATAGTAGTTACTAAATATGTAGTTAAAACAGTACTCTATGGATAAGTGGAAATCAGGAGAAATTTATAAAAAATATAAAGGAGATTTATAAACGTATGTGTAGATATGTAATGGAATAGTATTAGAATTCAGGAGCATTTATCATTGAATGACTGTTTAGTATTTTGTAGTACACTGCGTTGCATAACTATAATTACAAATGATTTTTGTTATTTTTTTCTAATATTACAAACATTTTTTAAAATTTATAACTGTTTTCAAGAGTGTGATAACTGATATCTTATTGTGTAAAATTTAAGGGATTACTAAATTTATTTAAGAGAAAAATTTTATAATAACATTTTGTTGATGTTTCATAACTTCAATTACATTTAACGGTAAATAAAAAACAATAGCAAATATAAAATAAATTAAAGAATTATTTTTGTTTATTACGACATTTTAATCAATTTGAAATAAAATATTAGTGTTTCATATCTAAGTGATTTTGAAAAAGTAAAAATTTAAGTATATTTAAAAAGTGGCTTAAGTTTTCAGGAAATTACTAGAAAAATAAACCTTTCACATGTGGTTGTCACAAATTTTGCAAATAATCCGAGTTGTTACTCGCCAAAAGCTGAGGTTATTACACTACAAAACTACAAAGCTGCTCGACTTGAATTCGCAAAATAGAATTTCCAAAAAAAAACGGGGAAAGGTAAGTCAATAATTGCTGTTGCTGGTAGCACTGTTTATACATAAATTTCTTTTAAAAGTGATTCTTTTCTGCTGAGAAACAGGTCAATCTTGATGGTCTACGAAAAAAGAAATTTCTAAATCGGATCTTTAATGGTTTGTTGCGCTTTTTGTTTTTGACGGTATGGTTGATTTGGCATTTCCAAGCTCCATAATGAATTCTTCTGAGTACATTACATTATTAGAAGAGAAATTGATGCCATTTATTGAAAATAGAAACGAAGAAACTCGTCTGACAATGGAATGGCTATCATAAAAAAATATCAGAGTATTGGAATGGTCCGCAAGTTCTCCAGATCAAACTCCTATTGCGAATATTTGTGGAGTATTAAACTGTCGAGTTTACGCAAAAAACCGTCAATATGAAAGCGGGTTTCATCTAAAAGAAACAGTTATTGATGCGCAAAGAACGGAAGAACTTCGAATAAATTTGGTAGACAGTATGTCCATTCGAATTTTCGAGTTGGTTCAATTTTCGAGTTGATTAATTTAAAACAGAGAAGAAGAAGCACAAAACACATTAAAAAATGTTCATTTATTGATTATTCTTCTTCTTTATTTGCATATCCACTTCTGGATTTTAGCGATTACATACATTTAGTTGTTTTTTTTTTTTTTTTTTTACATGTTACATATTTTTTCGAGCATTACTTAAATATTCTAAAATATTACATAAGTATTCTAAATACATTTTTATAACGTACATTCAATTAATATTATTAATTATAGTTAAAAAATCATCTCTATTTCTAGTAGTGCTTATAAGATCATTCATTGTTCGTAGCCCAGTCCAATTTCTTATATTTCTGAGCAATGATAATTGCTTGCAACCGATTCCACGTCTTCCTTCAATCTTTCCTTGGATAATGAGCTGTATCAATTCATATTTGGTCCTCTTATTATATGACCGAGGTATGCTGTTTTGTGACGCTTGATGTTTTTTAGGAGCTCACGGTCTTTGTTCAAAGCCTGTAATACTTCCACGTTTCTTACTCTATCGGTCCATTTTATACTTAAGATTCTTCGATAGCACCACATTTCAAATGCTTCGAGTCTGTTCATGGTATCAACTTTAAGTGTCCACGTTTCTACACCATACAGCAAGACTGACCAAGCGTAACATTTTGTAAACCTTAATCTTAGGTTGATGTTGATAAAGCGGCTACTAACAATCTTTCTGAACCTGCAGAAAGCACTTCTGGCCATTTTTATGCGACATTTCACTTCCTTATCACAGTCCCAGCTGTCATTGAGCCAACATCCAAGGTATTTCGAACTGTAAAACCTTTCTATTTGCTTGTTATCTATATTAATAGATGAACTTGCGTAGGGTGTATTATTTCCTCTACTAACGATCATAAATTTAGTCTTTGAAATGTTTATATCGAGACCATATTGCTTACTGTGATGACAGACTTGATGGAGAAGATGTGTAGATCTTGTAAATTATCAGCAATTAAAGTCGTATCATCAGCATATCTAATATTGTTTATATATTGGCCATTTACTTGATGCCCCAGTTCTATGTCATCAATAGTTTCGCCAAATATTAGCTCTGAATAAACTTAAATAATAATGGTGATAAGATACAACCCTGTCTAACGCCTCTATTTATTGGGATATTGCGAGTAACAATATCTCCTACACGGACTTCTGCCGTCTGATTCCAATAAAGGTTATGGATCCATATAATTATTTGTGATTGATGCCCCATGTTTTCAAAATATCAATTAGCTTATGTGTTGTACTCCTTAATCACAATCCTTACAGTTTTAAACAAGAACATGGGCACTGAATAAGGCTTCACGAGTACCCATAGCTTGTTTAAATCCGAATTGTGTACGACCCATTGCGTTTTCGCATTGGTTATATATTCTTTGGTGTATCACCTTTAAAAATATTTTAATTGTAATTTAATTTATTGATTATATTGCAATTAAATTGTTTTTTTTAGTAGTTTTGCATGTACAAACTATAAAAATGTAGAAAATTTAATAATATTTATGCGTTTTTTGCAACAACTTTTCCTAAATTCTGTGATATTTGTTGTAACTTTATTTAATTATTATGATATAATTAAATAAATGTTAATTCAATAGAAAAAATGACTTTTTTCCTAATGCAAAAATCTTGCAAGACAAAGAGACAACAATTTTGTTTTTCAAACTTTATTTTCTATATTCTGCCGGAGTTGATTTTTTTGCAGTTTTATTGTTGAAATTAATTAAAAAAATCGAAAAATAGTTAAAAATTTAAAGAAATTTTCTGTTTAATTAAAAAAAAAAAAAATTCTTGTCAAACACGTCATGTTGGCGACGAACAAAAGTGATGAAAATGCACATCGAGCGCGTAATATAGAATTATCACAAAAACACATATATTTTCTTCACATCACTAGCGTATTATAGAATAACTACGATACGTATTTATAGTAAAGGTGACTTCTGAAATAGACACTATTTTTTTAACTTACGAAATTTAATTAATGTGTAATTATAGTTTTGCAACGAAGTGTATTTATAGTTATGAAAAAGTAATTGATTTTTTATTCCTTTTATATTGTAACTAAAACTGAACTCTTCTACTTCTTTTTTTAACTTACGAAATTTAGTGAATATATAGTAAGGGAACTCATAATAACGCTTAAAATTAACATTTGTGCAATTGGGCAAATTTGCTAGCAGGGACCGTAAATAATGATTATTATTCGTTTTTTAAATCAAAAAATCAATCACTTAGAACAGACATAAAAAAAATTTATTGCACCATTATTATTATTTTTTGACAATCTTTGCATATCCGTCATGATTTTAAAATTTAAATTTTTAAAGTTTTCTTCAATGGTAATGATTATTTTTGAGTGATAATAAAAAAATCAGCCATAAGCATTATTTTTGAGCAAAAAAAAAATAAAACTTAAAAATATTTGACGCACTTTTGGACGACGCAATCAGAGAACTGAAGACTAAAGATGTTGAAATCAAACTGATTTCAAAATACGTTGACGACCTATTTGCAATAATAAAAAAAGAAGACGAGCAAATAATCCTAAAAAACATTAAATGCTTACCATAAAAAGCTACAATTCACCATTGAAAGGGAAAAAAATAATGAAATACCATATCTGGATATGAAAATAATAAAGAATAAGGACACGTTGATTACTAATTGGTATACGAAAGACACTTCTTCAGGACGACTCATAAACTACAACTCGACGCAACCACTGAAAATGAAATTGAACACAGCAACAAATATGATAGAAAAGATACTCAATATAAGTGACAACAGATTCAAAGCCGAAAACATCAATAAAATACGCACCATACTATTCAAAAATAGTTACCCCTTTTATATTATAGAAAAATTATTAAATAATCACAGACAAATTTAGACAAAGAAAAAATAGTAAAAGAAAACGAAAATATTTTTTACAGTGTACCGTTTATACCAACACTAACCGAGACAAAAACTCTAAAGAGTCTAATAAACGACGAGAAAATACAAATTGCTCACAATCAAACCACACACTAAGGCATCTATACAAAAGGGAGAAAACAGAAATAAACAAATTAAAAACAACTGATTGTGTTTATTCTATATATGTGATGGTAATTCTACGGAGGAGTGCGGAAAAGAATATGTAGGGACTACGAAGAGAATGTTGTCTACTCGTCTAGGAGAGCACGCTAATGACATAAGAAAGGGGAGGGAAAGCACAGCATTATCACAGCATGTGAAAGAATGCAATCATAAAATCAATTTTGACAAAGTAAAATACTAGACAAAGAGAAAAATTATAATAAAAGATATACGTTAGAGAGTCTCCGAATACAACAACGAATAAAAATAGCTATGAATACAAAAGAGGACAAGGATAACACGAACTTACAGTACTCAGTTGCTATAATTTAGTTTACCAAAGTTTAGTTTAGTAAAGCTCTGTGATTCAAATAAGATAGTTTTATACTGTGATATAATTGTTGTGTCGTAAATATTTTTTAATAATTATTAATTTTGTGTCGTGAAGTCCCGTTTTTAATTTTAATTTAATGATATTTTCTGACAATGTAAAATAAAATCGTAAGTTTAAACTGTGATATTAGTTTTAAAACATCTTTATTAAAACATAAATTTTGTATTCCACATATTTAAAAATTAATTATCTAATAAAAAAAAAACATTTTGTATTTTGATTTTGCCAGAATTTAACAATAAAAAACTCCTGAAGAAATTGGAAATAAGCCAAAGAAACGTCGAGTAAAAAAATGAAATAAATTGTTTTTATTTTAATTTAATTATCAGACAATTGACCAAATTAGCCCAAAGGAAATACCTTACAAACAAATTATAAACAAAATAAAATTGGTCACAAAAAACAACAAAAATCTAAATATTAACAATCGGAGGGCCTGCCGAAAAATACGAAGAGATTAATAACAAACGAGTTTTTAAATTCTGACATACAAGAGTCAAGATGAAACACTTTTTTTCAATATATTACAACAAAATACAACAGAGAAATTTGTTTTAATTTAAAACAATACTGTAGGCAAATAGAAAAACTAGCAAAGGCAAAGGAAAGAGCAATATTCTTACAAAAATGTAGACAATTAGGAATAACTCCCAACCACATAAAAAACACAACACAGAGAATACAAAACCTTTTCAAAACAACGACCTGTCGAAATACAGTAGAAAAAATAGAAAGAAACCTGCAAACAAAACTTATTAACGTTGAAATTAAAGAGACACATATAAACACAACAACTATAAAGAGAACCATAAGAGAAATTGAAACAAAGATAGGAAATACACTTAACGAAACGGAGTTTACAAAATTTAAAATGAACAGTGGAACAGATATAACAATATCAAGCTGAGAACAAAAATGACACACTCATCAAAAATAAGAAAATTTGTAACGGAAAAATTTCAAAAATTCAATATTAAATTCAATGAGGATTGGTTTATAAATTATACCGATGTAGATTTTGGATTAGGTAATAGATGGCTTCTCTCATTGGGAAATAAATTCGCGATACCTGTCACAAAGAAAAACTTCGCACCTATACCACTGGTTGCAGATATTGAACAATGGGTTCAAACCATAAAAGAAGATACCGAAAAGGAAATAATAAGGTCAAAAATAGCAAATAGAATAGTAAGCTACAAAAGAAAAATAAGAAATGATGAAAAAGAAAAATTTATAATCGGCATATATGAAGAAACAAAGGAAATTTTAAAGAAAAATAAGAATAAAATCATGATCACGAACGCGGACAAAGGGAACAAAACAGTGGCGATGTACAAAAGTGAATACAAAACAAAGATGAACTTGTTATTAGATGACAAATCAACATACAAAATCATTAGAGAGGATCCAACGATAAAATTACAAAAAACAAACAACAATCTAATAAACAAACTCAGAAAAACAGAACATATTTCGAAAGAAGAGAAAATAAAAATGACATGTCACGCCGCTGCAGCACCGGAACTATACGGCTTACCAAAAATCCACAAGGACAATATGCCTCTTCGACCCATATCATCGTCACAAAAAGTACCTTGCTATAATATGGCAAAACACATTGGCGAAGTTCTGAAAAATATAATTTCGCCAGTCTACAATATTAAAAACTCATATGAACTTAAGGAAAAACTAAAAGAAATAAAATTAGAAGAAACCGACATAATAGTATCGTTTGACGTGGTGTCACTGTTTACGAACATTCCAACACACCTAGCTATCAAGAATATATTTGACAAATGGAAAATTCTAGACAAATTCACTTCGTTAACTAGAAAACAATTCCTTGAACTACTAGAATTTTGCCTAAAAGATAACAATTATTTCATTTTTGATAATAAAATATACCATCAAACATATGGTATGCCCATGGGGAGTCCCCTGTCACCAACAATTGCTGATATTGTACTTGACGCACTTTTGGACGACGCAATCAGAGAACTGAAGACTAAAGATGTTGAAATCAAACTGATTTCAAAATACGTTGACGACCTATTTGCAATAATAAAAAAAGAAGACGAGCAAATAATCCTAAAAACATTAAATGCTTACCATAAAAAGCTACAATTCACCATTGAAAGGGAAAAAAATAATGAAATACCATATCTGGATATGAAAATAATAAAGAATAAGGACACGTTGATTACTAATTGGTATACGAAAGACACTTCTTCAGGACGACTCATAAACTACAACTCGACGCAACCACTGAAAATGAAATTGAACACAGCAACAAATATGATAGAAAAGATACTCAATATAAGTGACAACAGATTCAAAGCCGAAAACATCAATAAAATACGCACCATACTATTCAAAAATAGTTACCCCTTTTATATTATAGAAAAATTATTAAATAAATCACAGACAAATTTAGACAAAGAAAAAATAGTAAAAGAAAACGAAAATATTTTTTACAGTGTACCGTTTATACCAACACTAACCGAGACAAAAACTCTAAAGAGTCTAATAAACGACGAGAAAATACAAATTGCTCACAAATCAAACCACACACTAAGGCATCTATACAAAAGGGAGAAAACAGAAATAAACAAATTAAAAACAACTGATTGTGTTTATTCTATTATATGTGATGGTAATTCTACGGAGGAGTGCGGAAAAGAATATGTAGGGACTACGAAGAGAATGTTGTCTACTCGTCTAGGAGAGCACGCTAATGACATAAGAAAGGGGAGGGAAAGCACAGCATTATCACAGCATGTGAAAGAATGCAATCATAAAATCAATTTTGACAAAGTAAAAATACTAGACAAAGAGAAAAATTATAATAAAAGATATACGTTAGAGAGTCTCCGAATACAACAACGAATAAAAATAGCTATGAATACAAAAGAGGACAAGGATAACACGAAATTACAGTACTCAGTTGCTATAATTTAGTTTACCAAAGTTTAGTTTAGTAAAGCTCTGTGATTCAAATAAGATAGTTTATACTGTGATATAATTGTTGTGTCGTAAATATTTTTTAATAATTATTAATTTTGTGTCGTGAAGTCCCGTTTTTAATTTTAATTTAATGATATTTTCTGACAATGTAAAATAAAATCGTAAGTTTAAACTGTGATATTAGTTTTAAAACATCTTTATTAAAACATAAATTTTGTATTCCACATATTTAAAATTAATTATCTAATAAAAAAAAACATTTTGTATTTTGATTTTGCCAGAATTTAACAATAAAAAACTCCTGAAGAAATTGGAAATAAGCCAAAGAAACGTCGAGTAAAAAAATGAAATAAATTGTTTTTATTTTAATTTAATTATCAGACAATTGACCAAATTAGCCCAAAGGAAATACCTTACAAACAAATTAAAAATAATCATTATTTATGATTTTTATTTTTTTTCGCTCAAAATAAAACTCACTTTCATTGCCCAACTCGTGGTACTATGCCAAAAATTTGTTATATCCCTAATATGCATGTACACTGGGCATGAAGAGTAGTAAACCTATACCCAATTAAAAAAATAAATAAAAAATCAATGTCACGAAGACTGCAAGCTGTTATAATTCAAATTGAAAGCAAACTAATACTAAATTTTTTCCATATCATTTTTAATTTTCCAAATATTTAGTCTTTTTATAAATTGTTGTTTAAATTGGGTACGAGTAAAATACTATTACTAACTCGGTCACTTATAAAGAATATTCTAAAGTGAGCAAAGTTATTAAAATTATTAATAATAATAAATTACCGCAACCAGTGCTTGTTGCAACTCGTTGGATTTCAACATATCATATGTGGAACACACTCCAAAAGTTCGAGGATTTTTGTGAAAGTGAGTTTTATTTTGAGCGAAAAAAATCATAAATAATGATTATTTTTGGGTTTTTTTTTGCTCAATAATAATGATTATGGCTGATTTTTTATTAATATTACTCAAAAATAATCATTACCATTGAAAAAAATCCTTAAAACTCATAATATAATCATTATTGTGTAATTTTTATTATAAACTCATAATGATTACGGTCCCTGTTTGCTAGACTTGATTCATGAAGACCCTTTTTAACTATTGTGCAAATTTTAACAGTAATTGTCAATTTGGTAGAAATGTCAAAACAAAAATTAATTCAATAAAAACAAAACATAAAAACTTAAAGAAATTTACTCTGCGTAGCTTTAAAAATTTCCAGCCATTTTCTGCTAAAACGAAAATTTTATTAAATTTGATTAAAATTATTTTTTTTTCACAAATTAACTTACTTCCGCCATTTTATTTAGTGATGTCAAAGCAGTAATTACTTGATTTGTTAAATTGAATCGTTATTCAGTTACATATATTTATTTCACAAATACCTACATGCTTTCATGTCTTAAAAAAAATTCTAAAATAAATTTTTCTAACATAAATTATTAAAAAATATTTATAATTAAAACTCAAACATAATTTTTTTTTTCTTTATTTTAATTGCAATCTATCTCTATACATTAAGACAATAAGCAAATTTGATGACTGTTTAAAAATGACATTTGTAGATATACTCATATGAAGTACAACTATAAGTCCAAAAAAAAAAAAAAAATAATATTATTTTTTTTTTCTTTTTTGATTTTCACAAAAATATACATTTTGAATGGACAGTATAATAATTAAATTTAAATTTAACTGTAAATTTAAAGAATTATTTACATTTATAACAAATATTTTACAATTACATTTTTTTTAATTACAAAACACAAATAAAAGTTAGCAATGCTAACAATTTAAATGTGTATGCAACATACAGATAGATAATACGTACTTAGCGTTAAATAATAAATAAATTTGAAAAGGCATTTTCTAATACTTTTCTAACTAGCTTCGGAAAGGAAGGTCTAAGATATGATATCTCCTCAGTCTCCTAATTTCGTCTGTTTCGTCTAATAAAGCGATAGCCAAGGGGTTTACATGATTGCTTAGTCTATTCAAATACTTTTCACTATAATATCTGATAACTTCTTTAACTGTTTGAGTTTTGAGATCATTATGGATAGCCTCGTTTGTAATATACCATGGTGATTGGACTATAAGTCTAAGTGTCTTGGACTGATATCTTTGAATTATTTCGATATTAGAATGGCTTGCAGTTCCCCACAGTTGAATTCCGTAGGTCCACACTGGTTTTAAAATTGATTTATAAAGCCTTAATTTATTTTCAATATTAAGTTGAGATTTTGGACCAATCAACCAGTAGAGCTTTTTATTTTGTATATTTAAATGTTGACGTTTAGCTTTTATATGCTGCTTCCAAGTTAGTCGACGATCTAAGTGCATACCGAGGTATTTAACACAATCCTTTTTGGGAATTTGTGTGTTATTAATAGTAAGATTTGGGCAATCTCCCCTTCTTAGTGTAAAAGTAACGTTTACTGACTTTTCTGCGTTGACTTTAATTTTCCATTTTCTTAACCACAATTCCAATAAATTTAATTCACTTTGTACAAGTATGGATGCATTGGTTGGGGATTCGTCTGCAGCTAATATGGCAGTGTCATCTGCATATGTTGAAACACTTATATGTTCTAAAATTGGCATGTCGGCCGTAAATATTGTATAAAGCACAGGACTTAGAACGCTGCCCTGAGGAACCCCTGCTCTTATATCAAGAATATTTGATCTTTCATCAGCGATTTTAACATAAAACATTCTATTTTGTAAAAAAGATTTTATGATTGAATAAAATGGTGCTGGAAGTAGTTCTTTTATTTTTGATAAAAGACCAATGTGCCAAACCCTGTCGAAAGCCTGTTGGATGTCCAAGAAAACAGCAGAGCAGTATTTTTTTTCCTCAAATGATTTTCGAATAACATGTGGCATTGTTCGGGTGTACCATGTTTTTGTCTAAACCCAAATTGATGCTCGGGAATAATTTTCAGACTCTCAAGAATTGGTGACAAGCGCTTTAAAAAAGATTTTTTCAAATAATTTTGAAAAAATACTTAATAGACTTATTGGCCTATATGACGAAATTTGGTTTTCTGGTTTGTTTGGCTTTTTGATCATTATAATCTCACTCTTCTCACATTTCCACTGGGATGGAAAGTGGCCTAATCGTAAAGTTGAGTTAAAAATCATTGTTAGGTATAAGATGGCCTTTTGATTAAAATTTTTAATGGCTTCTGAGTCAATATTATCATATCCGGGAGATTTTTTTGGATTCAGGTATTAAACATAAATAAAAATTTTGTTTTAATATAGTAACCATTATTTTTTTACATCACTATTTTATGTTTGTAACAAAAGTAAACAAAAAACAGCTGACTCATCAAATGCACAATTCGACAGCGCAAGTTTAAGAGACTAAATTGTCTTGAAAACTTACAAGGTTCGCGTAAATAAATTTTCAAAAAATTTTTTACTCTTCATTTGTAAGAGTGGAAAAATATGCAGTGTGCACAGTTTGCGAGGGTTTAAGCGTTATCATGAGTACCCTTAGTGTAATTATAGTTTTGTAACGTAGCGTATTGTGTAAGTAACGGATAAGTACTACTACTATTATCATCATGATTACTGAGAGTATGTAGTGTATACTACTACTAAATACTACTACCAACAACTATACTCTATGCATGTGTTTGTCTATGGCAGATTATGCGCAAACATGACAAGTTGATTTATTATGCAAGTAATTGTTTTGTTCTATTTCTGTTTTTTTTTTTTTTTGTCCTCAGTTAACTAAATGTGATGATACGTACGTTTTTTTTTCTCAAGTACTATACATTTTTTCAAAGACAAAAAAGAACGCACATACTTTGTCATTTTTATAAATTTATTCCAGATGAATAAAGTGTCTGGGTTAACTTTGTTTTACTACTACTACAACTGCAACTACAAAGTACATCTGTATATACGAGTATGTAACTAGTATGTAATATCTATGTACTCACTTTTGTTAATCAATATCAACTACATACTTGATTTATAACATATGAAAGTGTACAATGTATATATTTTATAAATTATTAAAATTTCTAACATCAATATTTGCTGTTTCTATAGAATCAATTTAATTTTTTTTTTGTTCTTCTTCTTCGTATTATTAAAAAGCCCAATATGATGTATGAGTAGTTTTAACATTGTATGCGTTAAGTGTTGATGTAACAAGAACTTTCACATTTTTCTAAAGAAATATTATTAATAATCATACGTCTATTTAGGGCGTCAAAAAAGGAACAAAAAAAAAAAAATCGAAATCAAAATTGAAATTGAAATTTAATATATAGATTGGAAATTGTTTATTCATAGCTTTTGCATATGTTGTATATATTTTGATTGATGTTTTATTTATATTATATAATAAACTTTAAATGTTTGGATTTAAGACTGTTTTCATTATAAATTTTGATGACATATTTGAAATAGAATTGTGACATGTTGAAAGAATTTAGGTAAGAAGCACTACTTTTATGTTAAGGCTCATTTCATTTATAGCAAATATTTATTGAATTGTTATTTTTTTGTGCGTGAATAAAAACAAATGCTTTTAAAATTTTTAAATTTAATTTGGTTTACCACATACAAATTTAAAACAGTAGGTCATCAAAAATTGTTGGCAAATTCGTAATGTAATAGCACTTAAACGAGATGCATTAATCAGTTAACCCAAATAAAAACTGTATATATTGTCGTAATGTTTTTTTTTCTTTAAATATATTATAATATGATATTATATATGCTGTCATGTTTAGCCATATATTATTATATGTTTCATATGTGGTAACATATCAAACGATATATTATTGTATAATGAACGATATTAACGATATATATTATTATAGTCAAATTAGATGTTAAGTATATATGATATACATAATAAAATATAATAGATCTATTGTTATATATAATAATTCATGTTCATATATAAAATAATATGTATTCATATATATATACAGGGTGATTCAATCACGACACGCCGAACTTCTTTATATTTTATATTCATTTGCTCATTTCATGAAAATACTATCCCCGAAAATGCAAATATGCGAAATTGCAGTCGTTTGAAAATTTTCGGAGTGGTGGTCGGAGGGAAGTACACTCAAAAAATAAGTTAGTAGAAAAGTTAGTAAAACATCTTGTAAATCAGGTATACTATTTCTTAGCAAATTTTTTGCTAAAATTATGTTTTAAACTAAAATTTTAGTTATACTTAGTCAGCACTCATTTCATTTTTGAAACTACTGTTTTACTAATATTGTGCTAATGTTTTACTTATTTATTTTGCTAAAACATTATGCTTATTAGCACATCAATAGTGTGAACGACAACCAGATTAAAAGTTATACGCAGAATGAATTAGATGTCAAGATGAAGTAGTGACGAGGAAAATTATACTAAAAAGTACAACTCTAGTAAGACACATAAAAAAATCAACCATGAAAGGTTTTGTATCTGTTTTTCATACATAAAACAAATTTGTGGATTGAAACAACTTAAATTTTGAGTTTTCAACGGCTTGTGAAAGTAATTGTCTATTAATTAAATAAAAGACAATATAAAATATTTAAATGTAAAAAAGATTAAATGTGTATTTGTAGTCAAATTGAGTGGCCAAGTTGATAACAAATATACAGCAGGTAGACAGACTAAAGCGAAAGACAAAGACATACATATTAGGTAAATTTTTCTGTTTCCTTTTCTTATTGCAAAAAAAGGGTTGTATATGTTACATTTTGTTATTTTTTCGTTTGGTTTCTATAATTCTCTGCGTCATTAGCTTTCCTTTAAAAGATAGGATCATTGATGTAAGTAGTTGAAAGATAATTTTGTTTATGTTATATATAATTATTTCTATATAACGTATTGTAAATTATTTTAAAAAGAATCACAAAAATATGTTTTATGATTTTCAGCAAAATAAGTTAACTAAAGTAAAAATGTTCTACAAATTTTTTGAGTTTTTTCAGTCTACTAATATTCAGCAAAAATTTTATTAATGTTTAGCAAGGGTTTTTTAATTTCTAATCCACTAAGTTTTAGCAAAATTTTTGCTGAATCTACTAATTTTGTTGCTAAAAATCAGCTCGCTGATTTTCAGCAAACGATTTTGCTGACATTAGCAATTTTTTCGCAAGCACCCTCCTGACTAAACTAACTTTTATATTTGAGTGTAGGGTAAAATTGCTAACTTCTGAACCAGTTTTCGGATCCTTTCAGGATCAGAATCAAAAACATTAGAAAAAAGACATACGAACGTGCACATAACCTCAACTTGCTCAGCCAGCTTTGCTTTGTTAAAGGCATTTTGGAAAGGTAGGCTATCTTTTAAGAGAAAAAAAAAAATAAAAAAATCCGACCACTAGTTCAGAAGTTAGCAATTTTAGTAAAATTATTTTACACTACTACCCTCCGACCTAAAATCCGAAAATTTTCGAACAGCTGCCATTTCTCACACTTGCATTTTCGGCGATGGTCGTAGTGGACATATTTTCATGAAATGAGCCAAGGAATACACTGGCGAACTTCAGTGGGTCATGACTGAATCACCCTGTATATAATGTTGTTGTATATAACATCACACACAATTATATATGAACCCAATGACTAAATTCTCTTATTTTAATTTAACTCAAAATTATATATTTCAGTAGATCCAATTAAATCTCAAAATATCGTATTCGATCCACCAAAAATTACTCACCTTTTTGGATCTAATGAGATCGAAACATATCTAAACAGATCCAATGTTATATTTTAGGATCTACCTGAATTTTTAGATCAATTTTGATCTAATTTAATTCAGTAATATGTTAGAGGGATACAACTGAATATTACTGCTCACAAATAAAAATTTAGTTATTTGCCAACTGAAATGCACTGAAGTACAACTGAATAGTAGTTTTCACAACAAAGTTCGATTAATGCAACTACATTTTAGTTGCAACACCCATAATATTCAGAATTTTAATGTAAATATCGTTGTACTAACTGAATGTATAAGTTGTTGCCCTTTTACATACACTTTTCAATTCGGTTGGTACTCTATTTCTCTGTGTGTGGCTATCTCAATTCTGAGATTAAGATATATATCAAAGTTCTGAGACTAGATAACCTAAATGGTGAAATATTTTAACACAATATACAGAAATCCTTTTTGTATGAAGTCCTTTTTGTATTTGATAATTGCGCTAACCTGACCAAATAATGTAAAAATGATAATCTAATGTACAGTGGTGTTCAAAACATTTGCAACTGAAATCATGGTTTAGGTAATTATAATTTTTTTGATCAAAAATATTTGTGGTATAAGTTTTTGTTTTTTTTTTATTAAAATCAGTTATAGCATATTATTTTACAAATCCAAAAAAAAATATTCATAACTTCTCAAAAATAAAAAAAAAGTAATTTTAGCAAAATAAGTCGATAGTGCAGTGTTCAAAACATTTGCAACTCTTAAAGTAATTAACAGGAATAACAAGCAATGGTTTTAATGCTCAGTATTTTGTAGCGTAGCCATTATTTTTTATAACTTCTGAACACCTCTTAGGCATTGAGGCAATGAGATTTTTAATATAATCGTCAGAAATTTCATTCCATTCTCCAACTCGACGAAAAGCTTATCACTTTATTGCCGATATTCCGTTTTAACAATCATCCACATGTTCTCAATCGGTTTGAGTCGGGGGATTGAGCTGGCCACGACATAATATTAATTTCTTTTTCCTGCAGACAAACTTTTACAACCCCCGCCGTGTGTTTTGGATCGTTGTCGTGCTGGAAGGTCCATGAGAGTGGCATTTCCCATTCAGCATACGGAAGCATAACTGAACTGGGCCAATCCCATTTCCTGAAAAACACCCCCACACCATATTGTTTCCATCTCCGTGCTTCACTGTGGCGGTGGTGTATTTGGGATTAAACTCGTGGTCTTCGAACATTGGCTCTTCCGTCTGGTCCCAGCCGGTTGAATTTAGACTCATCTGACCACAATACATTTGTCCATTACTGTTGAGTCCAGTTCAAAAGGGTGCGTGCAAAGTCAAGCCAAGATTTTCGGTCATTTTCCGACACAAACGGTTTTTTTGTACATCTATAACTTCTAAGACCATATTCTCGGACTCTCTTTAATGGTGCGAAGACTGGTATCTATTAAAAGTTCAGTTTTAGCATCTCTGGGAACTGCTATGGGATATTTCGAAAAAAAATTCTTGATTTTCCGATCTTCTCTTACAGTTGTAATACGGGGTCTACCATCGTTATGAGTTGTATAGATGTTACCACTTTTAACAATGCGGCAAATCGTTGATTTTTGGGAAAGTCAATTTTGAAAATCATTTAAAACTTTTGATTTAAAATCAGAATTGTATTTATTTCCTGCCATTTTTTACAAAAATTATTCTTACGATGTTTATGCTTCCAACATCTTATTACAACTATTAAAGAACAATAATTATAATAAATTTGTTTAAAAAATGTAACGGCCTGAATCTCATATTAAAAAGGAACGCGATTACCGTTATATCTTAGCATTTGTTAGTATAAATTGTTTCGTTAAGAGTAAGAATAATGAGAGTTGCAAATGTTTTGAACACCTGCATTTTGAATACATCTATTATTATTAATTTTTTTGTTGTTTTAATTTTTTTTATTTGTTTAACATAAAACAATGTATGAAGAATAGGTAAAAAATAAATTTTAGTAACTAAGTGTAATTTGAAGAAAATAAATCAATGAGAACAACAAATGCGATCTCAGTTCCAAATGTTTTGACCACTGATGTATGGTAAAAAAACAATATTGGCAAAGAATTTTGCGGATGGTACTGACAAAACACATGCATTGCAAACAAAATAGTGTTTTTCTAGTACAATTTCAGTTGTATGTGTGGTAATTTTAAACGGATTACAATTTCTACCTGGGAATTCATAGGTAAAATACACAAAAACTGTTGTTAATTTTACAAAAGTTTTTGTTATTGTGACATTACGAAAAACTTTGTAATATACACAAATGATATTTCGTTTCCAAAACAAACTTTTATTTGTATATTTTACCAAATTTTGTAAAAAAACCCAAAAAAAGCATTTGTAAATATATAATTATTTAGTTAAAATACAAAATAATTTTGTATATTTTCATATATTTTCCAAATTTATTTGTAGTATTTACGAAAATTAATGTGTAATGTTACAAGTTTATTGTACTTTGCGCTGAAAATAATTTACGAAATCGTGTTTTTATTGTTTACAAAATTTCTAAATTAATGAAGTTTGTTATATACGAAAATTTTGTAATATATACAGAATGTTTGTACATATACAGATAATTCTCTCAGTGTACACAAATTCTTTTTTGTCCATTTCTAATTAGTTATTAAGGTATTAGTTCGATTTTATTAGCATTTGTGAATGATAATACCAAATTATTTCATTAGCCTACTATATCAATATCAATGAAAATATCCCAAGTATCCCAGCAAAATCATGGTAATGACTATTTATTAATTTATACATAACTTTGTTATTAGTACTTATTACGCTCTGAATTAGTTTAAATAATAAAATAATGGGTTACAAATAAAAAACATATAATGCATTACTCTCATACAAAATATAATTGGTAAACTACAATAGGTTATTCATCTTATTACTTCCAGGCAAAATATAACAGTACAAAATTGTTCTACAGATCTATTTTAGACTCATTATAATTCGTCTCTTTGTATGCTAAAGCTTCAAAGTTTAGTAACGTCATGATGCCTGTTAGGAAAAGACCTAACCACGTGCTTGATTACTAAGAAGACAAGAATGGAGCAAAATTGATTATTAATAGGTTTTTGTTAAAGTTCTGCCTATTATGGAGGCTCTAACTTTTCTAAAACTTCGGGTTCTGATGAGATCTTTAGCCAGATCGAAATACTAGTATCAACCTAGCTAATATGTTTGATTTGCTTTATTTTTGTAAATATACGAAGGTTGAAAGCTCGTTATAAATTGAAAAAAAAAAAAAAAAAAAAAAAAGCTACATGGTTTATTTAGGCTAAGTTTGCTATATGAATATTTTTTTCGGTTGCCCTAGACCATTTTGACAAAATACAAAACAATAATATTTACGAATTTACAAAACGAAATAAGAAAATAAAATTCGGCATAAATAGCATATTTTTTATTTAAAAAATGTGCAAGAGTTTTGAGTATTTTGCGTTGTTATTGCAAGAACTCAAATTTAATTTATATTCTTAATTTATTGAAGTTTTAGGACCATTTGGTAAGATCAAGTGAATCAAATGGTGTACTGAATATTACGGTCGACCATGTCCATGTTTCTCCACTTTAAAATGTTATTGTTCTGAGTAAGATCACAAATAATAGTTCTTGGTAATTGGTCTATGATGTGTTAGTTTTGGTCATACATGGGACTAATAATTTAAAACAATGATTTATTACCTACTGAAATTATGATTTCATTACCATTACATTGATATCAATGGTAATGAAATTATTTTCATTATAATTTTTTTATTAATGATAATGATTTGAGGATTTAATTTCATTGATCAATGAAAATGGTTTTAAATTAAAACTCATGCTAATTTGAAATAAGATATTAATTTTTAGTGTGGTTTGTAACCAAGTAAAGCGGAACGAAATGGAACGAGTGAAAGTGGAACACTAAACACAAAACAGACAACATTTTTGCTCCTCAGGAGTATTAATTAACCCTGTTAATACAAATAGGCAAATTCTGCGAAGAATCCCGAGAGATTAATTTTTTATGTAACAACCACAGGGTGTCTTAATTATTTGTTTACTCATATACGTGCGTGAAAATTCAAATTTAAACACTCCGATAATAGAATGGAACATTGGTCCGAAATGGAACGTATGGAATGAAACGGGAAACGAGTGACATCGAAATACACATTAGTATTGTCTGTATGTGTTACGTAGCTCAAGTTTTCTACAAATTTTGTTCGTTTTTCGATATCTCGCTTAATTTCAAAATACAAATCATTTTATAAAATGTTGTTTTTTTAATGGCCGATACCTCCAGCAAGATGGAGCAAAGTGGACAACATTTTTGGGAGTATTAATACACCCTGATAATAAAATAGGCTAGGTCCGGGAGAGATCTGGAGAATCAGAATCAAAGGGTGTCTTAATTATTTGTTTACCATATACTTACATGAAAATTAAAATTAAAACACTCTGATTTGAACATTGGTCCAAAATGGAACAATATTGAATTCAACGTGGAATGAGTGGAATAGGAACGCTTAGCACATGTACATTATCGGTATGTGTTACATAGATCAACGGCAAAACGGACGAGATAGGGCAAAATGGACAAAATGTTTGCTCCACACTTCGATAATAGAATGGAACATTGGTCCAAAATGGAACATATGGAATGGAACGGGAAACGAGTGACATCGGAATACTTAACACTTCAGTATTATCGGTATGTGTTAAGTAGCTCAAGTTTTCTGCAAACTTTGTTCGTTTTTAAATATCTCGCTTAATTTCGAAATACAAGCCATTTTATAAAATGGTATATTTTTAATGGCCGATACCTCCGAAACTAAGCGAGATGTAGCAAAGCGGACAACATTTTTTGCGAGTATTAATACACTCTGATATTGTAATGGAACATTGGTCCAAAATGGAACAATATTGAATTCAACGTGGAACGAGTGGAATAGGAACGCTTATCACATGTACATTATCGGTATGTGTTACATACATCAAGGACAAAACGGACGAGATAGGGCAAAAATTACAAAATGTTTGCTCCAGGGGAGTATTAATACAAACTACTAATAGAAATAGGTTAGGTCCGGAAAAGATAGCTTGAATTCAATTTTTTACAAAGCAGCCACATGGTGAAAAATTTTTGTTTTATTTGTAATATAAATTTAGATACTCCGATAAAACAAAATTTTTTCCCAGCTCAATACAATTTCGGTACCTGTAATTAGTGTAAGAATTCCACTCGTTCTATATTCCATATCGTTCTTCATGTTTAGTTTTTAAATTCCACGTATTCTCCGTTCCATTAAATTTCGTTCCCAACATGAAACTTATAAATTCCACTCATTGCTTGTTTTATTAAATATCTTTCGAATTAAAAAACAATTCTTTAAAAAAAAATATATATTTTTACTTTCCAACCCTGTTTTCAGCTCAGGATTTTTTTTGTAAACAAATGTTTTTTTTTAACAATTGTAATTAGTTTTTTTTTATTCATTAGTGTGATATCATTATCATTAATAAAGATTTTTCTAATGGAAATATTTCATTATCATTAAATGGCAATACATTTTTTTTTCATTTTCATTAGTATCAACTAATGGTAATGACATTTCAATGGTAATGAAAAACTCCCCTGTCTGGTTTTGGAATAATGACTTAAATGATTTAATTTTTATTAGATTTTTTTTTTTTTATTTTATTAATTAATAATCATATAATTACAAATTATATACTATTACCCTAACCGAACACTAGCTACTATGGATTTCGGCGCGTTGTAGCGAAAACGGACCAATGCCTCTGGTGGGAATCGAACCCACGACCCCCGCACTGATAAGCCAGCTCGCTACCAACTAGCCTACCGGGGCGCACTGGTTTTGGAATATCTAGAACAAATTTACATAGAAGAAAAATTCATTTAGATTTTAAACTATCAAATGTTATATGCTTCGGTGACTTATTATATAGATCAGTCGCCTGTTAATCTGATGACACGCGAACGATTCCCGGCTCAACCATGTTTTAAAAACAATTAATAATATTTTTTTATTTCGTAATTTTTTTCAAAATCTATTTTTCGACCCATAATTTTTTCCTTTCGGTAATGGCGTATTATTCATACCCTTGTATGCATATACAACCAAGAAAACATATCGGTTGGAATTCAAAGAAAACCATTAACATTTATTTAAAAGAACGTTATTTTATTTGGAACTACAAATATTCGATTAATACTTCATAAATACTGTATTGGTAATCAAAAAAGAGGGAAAAGAAACTAAAAAAAGAAAAACAATAACAGCATCCAACTGTTGGCATTTCCAATCAACTTTTCAAATAAAATTCGGTTAGTTATTGTGTACGGCAGGAACAACCATTTATTTTGTGAGAATACAAGAAAGTGTGTATCATTTATCAAATTTTTTAAACAATTGTTTATTAAACAATTGTCAAAAGTGGTAACTGTAAATAGGGTTTTCACAATGAAATATGCCATTAAATTAGAGTTTCAGTAGAATAAACCGAATTGTGGATTGCATTGTTTATAGAAGCAACTAATGATTGGTATTTGTAAATTAATTTTGGACTATGTTTGTTTTCCTGACAAAATATTTAAACTCAAATTTAGCATTTAACATTTGTTAGCGTTTGGGGGCGTAATGGGTAGAGCGGCAGCCAATTACTCCGAGTTCAAATCCCGGAAAAGACAAAGGCAAAAAGTTTTTTTTTTTAATGTAAATAAAATTCTAAAATGTTTAAATAGCTAATAAGCCAATTCAAATTAAATGTGATGGCTCAATCAGTAGAACTGCTGACTATTTATAGGGGTAGCAAGGTTCAATACTTGAAAAACAAAAAATCGTTTTCAACTTCAATAAAATTTTGTGGAACGTAATAATATTAATTGTGGAATATAATATTGAATGAGACACCTGAGTATTTAGCATTCACGACCAAAAATATAAAGTAATAGTAAGATAGTTTTCGTAACAGCCAGAATTCAATTGGCAACGAATTCGGTGGCTCCAATTGAGACTGTTTTCTGGGTGTAGGTAACACATTATGATTCACATTTACGTAAGAATGCCTAAAAGTAATGCATAACTCATTACTTTTGGGACATTTCATATAAAAAAGGTTTGGGTTATACCTCAAAATCTTCGCGTTTAGATTACTAGACTCATTATATTGTAAGGTGTGTTTTTGCTGGGATGCTATATGTGGTGTTAATATTACCAAGGTGTTGCCTACTTATTAAAGTAATTATTAACCCACGCACAAATGTTATCAAACCAAAATATTATCTAAATATAAAAAAAAAAATAATATTTTCTATTATTTTACTTCCTACACAACAGCTAAATGGTGTTAGAATATTCATATTGCTGCTGCTAGAGAAATAGCGTCCACAAGTAATATTGTATCAGCACTTAAAGATATCAAGTGAAAGATGTGATGAAAATCTTAAATACACATTTAAAACAAAAAGATTTTACACGACTTTTCACTTTGTTTTAGTTGGCTCTTATAGTCAGAGCTATTTGACTTTATTTCCTTCGGTGAAATAAGAAACTTTTTCTGCTGTTTTTTTCTATTCAAAGTTTGCTTTTTTTTTTGTCCATGCAGGTATTAATGCCCTCAACTTTTGTTTGTATTTATTTGAACTTAAAGTTAACACCAAACTCTGAAATACAAACACATGCTTACAATGTAATCAAAAAGTATGCTGAGATGTTTCTTATAATAATTAAAAATAAAACAAATAAATAAATTATAATATTAATTATACTAATTTTAATTATAATTATTTCCAATGTTTCGTCTCCACATTGGCTGACTTCTTCAGGGAACAAGTATTACAATTTGATTAAAAACTTGTTTGCTTTACGTTAGACTGTCAAGTTTTTCAATCAAATTGTATGCAAGAATAACTTTTATATTGAGAATGCAAATATTCGCTTCGTCTCGCAAAGAAAGAAAGATGATACAATTTTTTTCAATTTGAAATATAAATTTTATTTACACTGCATTTACATTTTGTTTAATTAACATTTAAGTTTGTAAAACATTTTTCTTTTACACCCTTTAGTTCTGTTAGGTTTTATCATTGTTATTATTTTTTTTTTTGAAAATCCTTATAATTTCTGATCATAGTGTTAACACACACATCTTTCAATGGTCGTGCTATTATTTCTATTGTATTGGTCTACTCGGTTAGTTTTCTTAGAACAGCAGCTTGCTTTGAAACGCTCTATGAGTTTGTAATTGCCTTTAAACATACTAGATTGGAATTTTTTTTCTTCTGTTTGTTATTTTCGCTTCCAAGTATAAAAGTGAAAATATACAAAATAAAGTTAACGTTAAAAAGAAAATAACAATAGTATTAAATAAGTTTTAAAACTTTTTGTATTGTATAAAATTAAATTTATTGCCAAAGTGGCTTCAGAATTTTCTTAGATATTTTTTTTCTTTTCGAAAAAAAGTTTATCCTTGAGTTTTGTTTTGAATTACTGATATTAGAAATTAAATTTTCTTTAATAACATTGTAAAAGTAAAATAAATTACGGTTTCGAATGGCCTATGAATGTCATTATAATCTACTATTACATTAATTAACATCACTTGAGTTTGGTATTCTAGTTCATAGTTCATTTCATACTAGTTCATAGATCGTTCTTTTAGCTCATAAGTTTTTTTGAGATTTTTTTTAAGTGATATTTACAGTTTGACATTCTAGTTGAAAGTTAATTTCGTTCATTTGCATTTATTGAACTAGTCTATTTTTCATATTGCATAATATGAGAGAAAATCTGGAAATGAAATTAAAATGGAACTAGTTTATTTTTAACCGTTCATTTGGTATTTTTGGTTACACTGTGCAGATTTATTAAACAAACAATTGACCAATATAACAATATGAATAATTGAATAAAAATTGTCGAACAAATATATGAACTAAAAGAACGAACTAGTTTATTAAATGCAAATGAACGAAATGAACTATGAACTAGAATTCCTAACTCTAAATATCACTCATACGTAAGAAATTCTATAATAGTGTGCACTATGGGGGAAATTGAAATAAATTGGTACAACTGAATTCTTGTTATTTATTTCAATTACTTGATATATCGAAAACAAATTTTTTTTGTGTCCGAAATTTAATGAATTAAGTTAAATTCATGTTTTTTCGCAAAGCATTTAAATACTTTTTTAAACTCATTTCTTGAAAATATATCAATAATTTCTATTTTTATCCCATAGTATCATATTTGTTTGTTTTACTGGCATATTTTATTTAATTTTCTAATTCTTTTGTACTTGGAAATTTTATTATAGTTTATTTAGCACACAGCTAATATTTCGCAGTAAGACATTCCACTCATGGCCGGCAAACGCACCAATGTCAACACAGAAAAAACCAAAGAAGACACATAAAACGTTCACTGCATTTCTAAAAGGCTTTCATTTTAATTAAATTTCAAACACCGCCCAAGCATATTTCTAATAATAAGACTCGTTCCCACCCAGTCATGCATAAATGAATTAAAAAATCTCTTCATGAATGTATTTATATGTATGATGATGACGATGTCTAATGTGGGTAAATTGAAAATAAAATACTTACCATACGGTTGATGTTGATGATGAGGAAAAATGGAAAAAGAACATACATACATATGAGAAGTTTAAAAAATGTTCGAAATTTTAGGACAAAATATTTTCTAAAATTATTTTGCCTTGAAGCGCCTTCTAGGGGAAACATTATCAACCTTAGTTGAAACTTTGAGAGCAAAGCAACCCTACACTCAAAAAAAAGTTAGTACAAAAGTTAGTAAAACGTCTTGTAAATCAGGTATACTATTTTTAGCAAATTTTTTTGCTAAAATCGTGTTTTCAGCTAAAATTTTTGTTATACTTATTCAGCACTTAACTGTTTTATACTAACGCTTTACTAATATACTAATGTTTTACTAATTAATTTTTCTAAAAAAAAATTGTGCTGATAAGCACATTAATAGTGTGGACGACAACCAGAATGAAAGATATACGCAGAATGAAGCAGATGTCGCGCCATGTCAAGATGTAGTAGAGAAGAGGAAAATGATACTAAAAAGTACAACTCTAATAAGACATATAAAAAAATCAACCATGGAAGACTTTTGTATCTGTTTTTCATACATAAAACAAAATTGAGGATTAAAACAAATTAAATTTTGCGTTGTCATCGGCTTGTGAAAATAATTGTCTATTAATAAAATAAAAGACAAAAGAAAATATTTAAATTTAATAAATATTTCTATAATAAATGTTAATAGATTAATAATCTAGTGTGGTCAAATTGCAAACTAACATATACAGACATGTAGACAGAGTAAAGCGAAAGACAAAGACACACATCTTAAGTAGATTTGTATGGTTCCTTTTTCTTATTGCAAAAAAAGGGCTGTTTATTTCGTTTCGTTTGTTTTTGTTTATTTTTTCGTTTCGTTTCTTTAATTATCTTCGGCAGTTGCGTCCTTTAAAAGAAAGCAGCATTTAGACTACCATTGATGTAAGTAGTTGAAAGAAAATTTTTGTTATATATACATATATATTTCTATATATTTTCAGATATTAAATTAATTCATGTCGTCAATGTGGGAAAATGAAAATTTTTATATTTCGTAATTATTGTAAATTATTTTTAAAGAATCACAAAAATATTTTTTATGATTTTCAGCAAATGTATTAACTAAATTACAATTTTTTACAATTTTTTGCGTTTTTTTCAGTCTATTAAAATTCAGCAAAAAATTTATTAATTTCTACCAAGGCTTTTTTTTCTTATCTACTAAGTGTTAGCAAAACTTTTGCTGATTCTACTAATTTTGTTGCTAAAAATCAGCTCGCTGATTTTCAGCAAAAGATTTTGCTGACATTAGCAATTTTTTTGCTAGCACCCTCCTGACTAAAATTTTACTGACTCAGCAAAATTTTTTGCTGACTTTACAAACTTTATTTTTTGAGTGTAGACGGATGCAGGTATTTTAAACATTTATAATTTGTAAACAAATCTTTATTCACAAATGTTTTTTTTTAAGTCAAACGTTTTTAAAATTTTTTTGGAAAAATAACTTGTTTTTTGACCATTTTTTAAAAGAGCCATATGCAAATTTTGACTATATAATTTTTATAAGTTCAGTAGTATTTTAATAAAATTCATTCAGTATTTATATTTTGAGTGAAAACGGAATATTTTAGACAGAAATATTTTAAACTTTTTGTATTTGAAAAGTCCGATAAGTCCGATTTCCAAAAATTATATACAATAGATGAACTACTTTTTGTTAGAGAAATACATGTTTAAAGTTTCTCATCAACATAACAATAAAAAATATAAAGGACTACCCGATGAAAAAAGTTTCGATATAGGTATATATAGTCATGTATATAATACCGTATCACATCATGACGACATCAAAAAATGGCATACATAACCTCTCATAAAATCCCTTGGTATCTCATTTCATATAATTTAATCCGAAAAATGGCTCTATTTAATTTGATCAAGTTATATTTAATTTGATACAATTTGATCTTCATACAACTCTTTGAAAATCCACTCTTCAATTTTGTTTCACATTCCAAATATTAAAAAAAAAAAAATAAATATAAATCAATGAATTGGAAAATTAGACATGATTTCATTTTGACTTATACACTGAGCTTCAAAGCTATAAAGTCATTTTGTTTCCCAATTTGTTCTTAAAACAATTTAACCCTTCGCTTAAGTGTCTTCAGAAGATGAACTCATCTCTGCCTTAGCTTTTGATTGATGAAACATAGAAAGTTGTTATTGTACGTTGTAGTGTTGGTTTGAATATTATTTATTTCATTTCATCTACAGAATTTAATTCTTACAGATTACTAAACTAGAAGAAAACTTAAAAACTAATTATAATGTTTAAATAAACACATATGTTAACAACCCTGTTTTTGTAAAATAAATATAATTTCAGAGGTAATACGCAAAAATATATATAATAATTAAAATAAATGGAAAAAAATACATTAACTGAAATCAGGATAAAAAAAATGATTTTACATTAAATAAAAAAAATTCCTTACTTTTAACAGTTGTTCTCAAAATAGCTGCTGTTATTCATGAGATGAACAGGGTTTGTACTTCATTTGATAAATGGTGTTATGAATAAGAAATCCTTATTCAGTGGATATTCAGTGCCTATATTTTGCTTATGAATACTTCAGTAAGTCAGTAAGTGTTTACAATTATAACGTCATTTTAAGAACATTTTAAAAATATATATAAAATTTTTTATAAATTCAAATAAATTTAACTCGAGACTTGATTTTTCAACAATTCTACTTACTAGATTGAAGACAAATAATATTGATAGAAAACGAGTTAATTTTTGAAAAAGTTCCATCAAAAATCCATATTTTCAAATAACTATTTGCCAACGTTTATTTGTCTCAAAGCGAAATGTGATTGGAAAATACTTCCGCTGTAGTCGTTAGAAAAGAAAAAATTTAATTTTTTTTGCACTTTATCTATTAAGTCCGTCGTAAAGTTTTTTTCTGTCATAATCCAATTTCATATATAAGTATGTAGCCCCCTGATGGTGAAAGTTAGTAATATCAACAAAATTGTTGTCAGGAGGGTGCTTTGAGCAACAAAATAAGTAGATTCAGCAAAAGTTTTGCTAGCACTTACACTGATAGAAATTTATTGCGTAGTATTAATGAATTCCTTCCTTAATACAATCATTTTTTTCATAAAAAGTCCTCAAAGTAATGTTTTATTGAATCAATGAAACATGTTTCATTAAATCAATTTTAATGAATGTTTTCTTTGACCGAATAGAAATTTCATAAAATATATGAATTTCTTTTCATTACTTTTATACAAAACAAAAAATTTACTTCTTATAATATACTTTTTAAATTAAAAAAAATTTGTTGAGTTTCTGCAAAAGCACTTATACTTTTATGAGGCCGCCTCAAATAAATTGGTTTTCAATGTTTTAGTTGATTCTGTTTAAAAAAAAATTTATGTCATTTGTAATATTTAACTTCAGCGATTATTTTTTTTAATCCGAAATGTACTAATAGCAAATAAATCAAAAGATTACGCTAAACTTTTTTTTTTTTCATATTGACAATTTGCATATAACAATATTGCAATAAGAAAAAGGAAACAATTAAAAATTAGCTGAGATGTGTTTCCTTGTCTTTTGCTTTACTCTGTCTACCTGAACATATATTTGTTTCCAATTTAACCAACACGACATCAATAATCGCGATAAACGTTTAGTTAACAATCTTTATTAAATTTAAATATTTTATTTTGTCTTTAATTTAATTAATAGATAATTACTTTGACAAGCCGGTGATAACACAAAATTTAATTTAAAAAAAATATTAGTAAAGCAACACTTCAAAACAGTTAAGTGCTGAATAAGTTTAACTAAAATTTTTTCTGAAAACATAATTTTAGCAAAAAATTAACTGAAAAATAGTAAATTTTGTTTACAAGATGTTTTACTAACTTATTTTGTTGAGTGTATACCTCAAACTGTATATAATTACACGGTTTTTAACACTGTTCTTAAAACGCAAATCCATTAAACAGTGCAAAAAACCTATGGAAAAAACTGTGAAAGTTTAAAAATCGCATAATTTTGGTTTCACTTGTAAACCACCATACAGTTTTTCACAAAGCAGCGATGTGGCAATTATTTTTGTAATAAATTTATCTCCCAAGTTAAGTAATTGCATTATTTAATGGTTTGGATCTGAGCGTTATAAACTATGAGCAAAATATAAAATTCATAAAACAGCTCTTATAAGTTTCAAGAAATTTTTTTGATTTTTCGATTTTTAAATGGCCATCATTCTTTAGACTTTCGAAAGACTTTTCAACGTAAAACTTTGCATGTCATATTGATTTTAATTATATATGATCTACCTAAACCTGTCCATCGTATCTCTCAATTCAAAAATCGTTAGGAAATAAGAGGCATCAAAATTCTGTTTCAGCAATTGTCGAACATTTTTGAAATCACTCATATTTTCAAGTTGACTCTTAATAGTTTTAATAGCATACACTCGTATGCATCATAAAGTTTTATGTGTAAAATATTTTATAATGTAATTTGAATAATGGCAGGTGACATATATAGAAGAAAACCAAAAAAAAAAAAGAAAAACTTTGATAAAGAAGAAATCAAATTTAACCTTTAGTATGGAAAATTAAATATAAAAGAACACAAACTTTTCAAAAGGTAGTAAATATATACAATTTTATAGAAAATTAAATATAAACGTTAAGAATTACTGATTGTTTTAAATTTGTCTATAAAAGACCATAAATATTATTGAACTCAACTTTAGCTTCTGTTTAAAAAAATAAAAATTATTGTTTTTCTACCTTATGTCATGAAATGTTATTTATAAATCTGTTTCGTAATAACAAACTTCGTATATTTATAGAAAATATTTTAAGTACACCAGTACGTATACTTATTATAAATATCAACTTAATAAATAAATCATACATACAACATCATGTAGAATACACTGTAGCGTATGAGTTATACAAATTAAAGACCTTAATTAAAACTTAAATCGATTTTAAAACAAACTTGATTCTTTTTACAGATTTTTGTTTTGTGTACAAAAAGTTAGCTAGCATGCATGTGTTTGCTTTTCAATATCTTATTTTTAAACGTTGCTGAAAACATTTCAATTGGAACATTTTCATTTAATTATAACCATTCAAGGGTTAAATTACGTCTACTTATATATAATTTTAATTGTTAAACAAATTATAAAACTTCATACAAATATTTTCAATAAAGAATATGTTTGTATGCGTGTGTTTGCATATATTTGTATGTGTAATTAATCAAAATGCTTTTAGAAGTCATTTACATAAAATGTCATTAAACGAAACATTAAGCAATGATTGAATGAGAGAAATTTATGTTCATACATCTAAATTATGTAGTCAACATTATGTGAAATAATTAGAAATTATTACATTAAGTACATTAAACATAGAACATAGAACAAATAATTCTTAAGTGTTCGTTGTGTGCTTTGAGAAACTTATACTTATTATTTTTTTAATACTCTTATTTTTGAATTCATTTAAATTTGAAAAGTAATCAAATTAACACAATATTATTAAAAAGTACGAGTTCAAAAGACCGACACTCTGTTACCGGTAGTTTTACGTATCGAAACAAATAGAATTGTTTTTCACAAAAAAAATTTTGCTTTTAATAAATTTGTTTAACCTTTGTAGTGGATGCTTCAATTTTAAGTTTCAATTTTCTTCCCTAAGAAATGGGATGTCAAGTTAGAAACATTCTCTGTTAGTATCTTCCCGTAAACATTTTCAAATTCCAGTCTAAAGTGGATAACTACTTTCCAAATTTAAAAATTGTTGCTCCATTGGTTTTGGCTGGATGACTAAGGTGGATAACTTTTTCCTTTTTTTTATTGGATATTCAAAAATTGCTTTTAAATGAACCTATATATGAACATTAGGGAGGGTCGATTTGTAGGGAGGCAAAAAAATCGCTCAACGTACAAGGAATATCGTATTCTAGGGATCAAAATAAGAAACTTTGCCGAAAGAACCATACCTCTAAAACGAATTCTGATGTCCCGACTTTTGACCCATAGGGTCAAATTTTAAAAAAGCCCACTTCATTATTTCAGAAAGTAGGAGGAATCTCTCCAAGATTATGGGAGCTACTTCTTCTCCGGGAGACGCGCTAGCAGATTAATGCATAAATCATCATTCTAGGTGACCGTTAAGGGGTTCAAATTTAAGTTGAAAGAGGGACTTTTTAGCCGTGTTTTTATAGCAAAGTGTACAAATATCGGGATAGAGATATTTCAAAAAGTAGGAGGAGTCTTTCCAAGATTAGGGTCTGCATTTCTTCTCCGGAAGACGCTCTAGGAGATTAATGTATGAGTTACATTCGATTGGGTTGGATTCGATTGGGGCACTCTCAATGGGTCAAAGTGGGATTTTTTAAAATTTGACCCTACGGGTCAAAAGTCGGGTCATCAGAATTCGTTTTAGAGGTATGGTTCCTTCGGCAAAGTTTCTTATTTTGAACCCTAGAATACGATTTTCCTTGTACGTTGAGCGATTTTTAAATCGACCCACTCTAATTAACATGTATCTATTTTGAGCCTTAATATTTATAACGTTTCTGTCAAAAGTTTCAAAAAGTATTTATCTGCTCTTTAACTCATACACATTAAGGGGTCCACAGAGAGAAATTCTTGGATGAAGTTTTCTTTACAATGTGAATGAAAAAATCCCCAATAAAATATATCAAAAATTTGCTCCCTGGCAACTCTTCCATAACTACGTGAATAGCCAAACTACCGTATGTACAAAAAATACATCATAGTTGTCGCCAACTCACAAAATGTAGGAAATAGTGGAAATTAGATTACATATGATTTTCTAACAATTGTGAATTGTTGTGGTGTTTGTCTTAGCTATCTTCTGCTATTACAATTAAATGTAAAATCGACCCCGTGTAATTGAAACTGGTTTTAAGCCACAGCAAAAATCGACCTGACTTTAGATCAAGTGGTTAAACGCCTGTCTAAAGTGTAGTGCGAAGTGCATGTGGCAAAGAAAGCAGGTTCAAGCCACGGTCAGGATTGCATTTAATAAATAAACATTTCATATAGATGCAATCAAACAATAAAAACCATAACAAATAATTAAAGTATTGTCAAAAGGATTACTGATGAAGGTTGTGTTACCAGAAACTGGGCAGTCTAATTCAATAAAAAATTTACAATGTAGTTATGATTTTTAGAAAAGTATGCTTAATCTTCTCTACCACGCCTATCTCAAACAATTGAAAAATATGCATATTAATTATAGTATTAATTGCACACTGTCTAAGAAGACGACGAATAAATTCAAAAAATCCCCAAGAAAAATTTCTTAATGTTTATGAAAAAGCTTTATAGTTTTAATAAGACTGTTTTTAATGAAACTTTTTCATTAGGTCTATGAAATTTGTATTAAATAAAATTAAATTTTTTATTAAATTTATGAAAAAAAAGTTCTAAAGTACAAACAATAATCTTTAACGAAATATGCAGTTACTATGCAATGTTAAATCGAATAAGAAAACAATTAACTAGAATATGTTGTGTTTAAATATTAGTATACATGCCGGATTCCCAATTCGTTCCCCATTAATAGTAAAATTAGCAGTTAGACTGGTAACCCTGGCAAATAAATCACCAAATCACTGATCCCCACAAGATTTTTTCATCTTATCTTACATTTATTAACAATTAGTGTTTCTATTTGGAATAGTAACATTTAATTATGATCTCAAACCTGAGAATTCAAAATTAAATGCAATTTTAAAAAAGAAAAAAATTCAATAATACATACAAATTTCTCAACTGCATCAATATAATGAAAAATGTCAATGGACGGATTTCAGTGACATTTCATAGATCTACTGGAAAAATTTTTTGATAGACTGGCAATATATAATTTGATCGACAGAAATAAATTAATACGGGGGATTAAACAAAAATGTAAAAATAAAAGTAATTTTAAAGTTATAAAGAAGTGATATTTTTGTTTTGAAATTCATTACACCAACAATTTAATATCAACTCGAAAATTTTCATTGAAAATATCTATTAAAAATATCTTAAATGAACATTACATTTCAAACTCCAAAAATAATTACATATCATATTAAACTCCAAAAATTTTAGTTTGATATAAAAGTGTTTGATTGTGAAGCATTTAAAATTTATATTTAACTGTACGTTAATTGTTATGCATATATGTAAGTATTAGCAGTAAGTCTTAGTATACCATCTCTTTTATATGATAATTAATAAAGTGTTAGTCTTAAGCCAACCACCAAAGCTAGTGTTTCATTTAAACATATCAGTTAATAATCGCACCATAATATCTAGCCCCCTGTTTTCAATTTAACAAATTTATTTTCACCAGATTGAATAGTATCATATTATATCAAAATCAATGTAATATAAGCCATTTATTTATATACAATAAGATCTACCATTTGTCGGATCATACTGTATTTCAATTAGAAATGTGGCTATGTCTAATTTGATACATTTCTTTATTGCATCTTATTATTTTTTTTAATTGGGGTTTAAAAATTTCAGTTTCATAACCAAAGGGGTTTCGGCAGGCCGCCAAGGGGGAGATTCCCCATGTTTCCCTTCCTCAGAAGATATTCGAAAAATCCCGCCTAAGTGGACATAAACGTCGTAGGGGTAACCAACATGCCATATTTCAAGTTCCTGGCTTGAGAGTTTGAACAGATTGCCAAGGGCAGGCTTTTCCCTTTTGCCCATTTCCAAAGAAATTTAAAAAAGTTAGTCTATGCAGATGTCTTCTTCGCTTTAGTTGTTTGGAAAGGTAGCCAAGGTGAGAGTTTTTCATATGTTAACACCTGGCCAGAAAACCCAAAAGTATCATATTGAGTTATTCCTTAATCGAAGGCATGTACATTTTAAATTTCAAATTTTCGGCCAAAGATGTTTGGGCAGGATGCTTACTTTTAACATGTTTGCCAATCCCACATTTTTTTTTTGTTTTTTAAAAGAAGCAACACTCAGGAAATTTGTAATATTAATTAATGTGTTGCTTTCTTTGGAAGGGATAGTAGAGAGATGAAAGGTGGTGAAAGATGGATGGATTCAAACATGGCAACACTGTAATTGCGCGAGATGATAAGTCTTAGAACAGTTGTTGCTTGCCACCTGATGTAGAGTTGGCGAATTTATTGAAGCTTTTTGTTTCATAGCCCTGATTCATTATTTTACTTCGGTGGGGTTAAGTGCTATGGGAACATTGAAAGTGGGTGTAGCGATACATATAAGTGATAGAAAACTCATCCATATTATTTTTTTTTTAAATTGATGTTGTCGTCACCGGGAATCGAACCCGGGACCATCCGTGTAACAGTCCAACGCGCTAACCATTACACCACAACGCCCATGGAATGGAATGGAATTAAAAAAATCCCCTCACAGTAGAAATTTACAAAAACGCAGTTTCAAGTTCCTCGTTTAAGCAGTTTATTCAGCCATATGGAAAATATTCCCCTTTCCGACCCTCCCTGTAGAAATTTCCAAAAAGTCCCTCCTTCTATTCAGATATCTACTCCTAACTTGTAGTCCACATACCAAATTTCAAGCTCTTACCTTCAGCTGACTTTTATCCCCCATTTTACCACGTTTCTGGGGAAAATTTCAAAAAGAATCATACTTCATGGTATTGTTACGTTAGGTATAATCGGAATAAACACATATTGAAAATTTCAGCTTTCTAGCTTTTAATATTTAGAATATTCCAAAAAAAAAAGTTTAATTTTTATTTTTGTTCCCTGCGATAATTAATAGTACATTGAAAATAACACTAGACGTATGATTAATATTAAAGACTGAAAAAATAACTTATACGCCATCATGCCAAAACAAACTTTTAGATGGAGACGTATGAGCACATTATTTTAAAATTAAATGTACGACACAGAGTTTGTTTTAAAAAAGTAACTAAAATTGATGAAGCTACGAATTAACCGGTTAACTGATCAATTAATTTTTGGCAAAAAAAGCTATATTTACAAAGTCTATAATGACATTTCAACGAAATCTACAATTACTTTCGAAAATTTGTTTGAAAAATAAAAAAATGTATTACTGTTTCTTTTGTTTTGTTGTATCTAATTTTAAAAACTAAATAAAAACTTTTTTAGAAATGCTAAGGTTAAGAAGAAGAATAAACGTTTTTCTCTAAAAATTATAAATATTATTTTAATTTTAAATCAGACTAGACTAGTTTCTTTCTGCCTTTTTATGGAAGTCATCAGTGATTTTCCATTTAAACTGTATTATTTTTCGTGTCTTATAATTGTCAGATTGTCTCTATATGATACATTTTTCAACAACCTGCGGCTGTAAGAATCAAACCTGCGCTCTTCTTACATTACAAACGTAACAATACCAACTCATGACCGTTTAGCGATCACACTCAAGTATGGCCTCGAATGTAATGCAGCTAAATTGCAGTTTTTCTTTTCTATTAGCTTTTGTGATATTTTATATTATACTCAGAAGTGACAACACTAACAAATGCAAATATTCTATTTTAAGATTTTTGTTTATTTTTAGAATCTGTCTCTGGCGCTCTGAATCATATTTGGGACATCGCGAATAATTCTTTTTATTAAAATCTTGTTACGACATATATTAATAGTATCACTTTCTTTTTATAGAAAAACACTTAGAAAACAATTTTATAGAAAACACTTTTATAGAAAAACACTTAGATAACATTTATGGCAATTAAGGATTTTTTTTTGCAAAAATCCGTCAAATTCTGTAAACTTTTTTAGAAATACCTTTAGATCCAAAAAATATTTCTAGAGAAAAATTCTTAGATTCTGCAAACTTTTTCCTACAGAGAATCGCACAGATTTTGAGTACTTTTTCTCAATTTTTGAGGACTTTTATCATTAGAACCATTAGATGCAAATTAAATTTTCCTTTAGAAAAGTTATTTACCGCCACCTACCTGTACTCGATAATCGAAAAATTTTAGGATTAACCCTAGAATGGTATGTATTTGTCGAAACGACGAACACAGTTTTTCTGTTTTCTGTGTTTTCTCTTCTCTTGTTACTCGTATCACATTGATTTTCTTACAGCTCTTATTGTGAGATCTAGATCTCATTCACTATGACGTCTAAACGACTTCTCGACTTCGAAATTTTTTGAACTCCTATGATACTGATAGTTCTGAGAGTAGTGCACGTCATCTCGAGAATTCAGTACCAACATTAAATACTGATGAAAATGGCTGTGGGAATCGTTCTGTTCATGTTGAATGTATACAATATAGTGATACTGAAGATACGATTTTCGACAATGACGACCTTTGGGAAGATATTGGCCACTTCTATGACGAAGATAATACTTCGCTTAATATTTTGCAGGGAAGGCTTAGAATATCTAATATAATATAAAGTGAGTTTATATGGCAAAAATAGACACAAATGGTTATGCTCACGTAAAACTAATCGATGGCCGATGTGTATTTTTTATGGAATTATCAACATGGCTATCATAAACAGCTACATTATATATATCCATAATATGTTAATTACAAAAAACAAGCCTTTATCTCGTAAAGAATTTGCAAAAAGACTGCATAATGATCTCGTCAAGGACCATATTACCGCAAGGCTGACCGTTCCAACATTACCAACTGCATTACGGAACAATATAAATAATATAATTACTATTGAGGGTTCAGAAAAAGCTGAAACTGATAAACCTAGAAATAAAAGAAGCAATAGTAAGTTTTGTCCGTATAAAAAACGGCGAATGGCTTAAAGTGTATGTAATTACTGTAAAATGAGCATATGCGGCGAACACAAAATTGAAGTCTGCACAGCTTGCGTAAACTTATTGTCAAATTGAGTCTTTTTGTATTTTATAAGTTCATTATAACATTAATTTTAAAAAATAATTTAGTCACTAACATAATTTAATGCAGAAGTTTCATTTTTAGTTCCTTATTTAACCGTACCTTAAAACCGAGACAGAATTTTATATAAATTTTTATTTTTTAAAAAATTACATTAAAAAAACTTATTGTGTAGACTACAAATTATTTAAGAAAACAATTCAAAAAACAAAATCTATTTGTGTTTTATTTAAAAATGTGAACAGTTTCTTATAAATAACAATTCAAAGTAGCTGTTCGTCGATTCGACGAAGGTTACTGTTTAAGAGGTAAATAGAACCATACCATTCTAGGGTTAACACTTTCTATAAAAAATGGTGCAATTCCCATAATAAAAATTTCTTAACTTTCATAGTTAAAAAGTGGGCTTCTAACAAGAGAACTTATTTTGTTTCCAAATAAATATTAGTAACATGTTTTCAAAGTACGGTTTTGAGTATTTTTTGTAGTAGATCAAGAAATCTAATATTATAAGTTTCTATGATTACTTAAAAAATGAATGAACGATTTTTTTCTAAACCCAAAAAATGGTTCTTGATTTAAAAGTTCTTTTGATAAAACAACCTAATACGATATAAGCTGTTTTTGTCAAAAGTCTATGGAATGGTCGGAAACCTTGTTTAAGTATTTCTTTTTTTTTTATTTTGCTATTAAGCAATAACAAAGAAATGCAATCTAATAATGAAAAATGTAAATATAAAAAGCGAAGGAATAAATAAATTTTCCAAAAGAACCAACATGCGTACAATAAAGTAGGAAAAAATCTTAAAAAAATAAAACTCTTAAGTAGCAATGATGAGAATTCTCTGTTAAATAAAAATTAATTAACGACTTATAAGTAATTGCTGTATACAATTTAACCTTAACCTATTTTGCAAGGAAGGTATGACGGAGTTCAGTTTTTCATCTAAGTAAAAATGGGCGAACAAAATTATAAAACTGTTTTAAATAAAAGATTTTGAGCATTGTTTGTGCTAGTCAAGTACTCGAGAAGAAATAGTTTTGGAACTCCAATAATTCCATATGGTTCGAATACAGAGCTTTCACTTACTAATTTGAACTATTCAAAATTTAAATGAAAAGGTGTTTCGGGATAATATGGCTAACAGAAGAACAGGCACTAAATCGAAAAAAAAAAATTAACATTTGAACAAGTTTTTCAACTCACCTCTTTTCCTTAGCATAAAATTGGTGCGCTTGAAAAAAATAAACAAATCTGGTAAAACTGTCTCATCTGTCACATTTAGGATGCAGTCCCTGTTAGTTTTCTTTATCTTTATTCTGACTTAATATTTTCTTCTACTTGTTCTTGACTGTATGATTTTGACTAGTTAATTAAAATAAACATTTCCGTTAGTTTTTCAAGTTTTTCTTCCGTAGTCCTTTTGGCTATAAGAAAAAAGGAGAGAATAGAAAGAGAACATATTATATGTTTTATTTTCTTAAAGGCTCTGGAATTGTGTTTTCTTTACTGCATTTTTTGTTTGCTCTGCTTGTTATATTTTTTTTTCGGAGGTTTTATTAAATAAATACTGCAACAGTAGTTAGTGAAACAGAAAGAAAAAATAAGAACAAATAAAAAAAAAAAAAATTAAAATAAACAAAAACTCAAAACGAAAATATTTCACTTGAGAGTATAACAACCAGAATCATTTAAAGAATTTAACACTTTGTCCAGAAATTATACGCTTAATGTAAAAATTAATTAAGAGCTGATGTTAAAATAATATTTTTTTAAGTTATAATTGTTGAAAATTTGTTTAAAATTGTATTAACAAAATTAAACAAAACTTAATGAAATTTAAGAGTGTACAGTGGGATATGTCACATAATTATTGGAAATAATTCGGCCATTTCTTACTTTGTACTTCGACTGTAATGAAATTTGGACAGGCAAAAGCGACGTATTATGCAGTTTAAATTTAGGTGTTGAACCTCCGAGCGCCCCGGAGGCGGCAATTTTTGCATATCCATTTTTGAGTGCTTGCCATTTATGTATTTCTCATCCGATTTTAACAAATTTTACATATTTGTAATCTGCATATTTGTAATCTGCTATAGTTCCTCAGATAATCCTAGTTAATTCTTACAGCCGCAGGTTGTTGAAAAATTTATCATATAGAGACAATCTGACAATTATAAGACACAAATAATAATACAATTTAAATGGAAAATAACTGATGAGCCTGTCCATAAAAAGGCAGAAACTAGTCTAGTCTGATTGCTCGGTGGTCCCACCCCCCGGAAAGATTTCGATTTCAAGAAAAAAAAATTCTATACCTACTCTATGCAAAACCATTCCAAATGACTGGTGTTTTTAAAGATTCCTCAAAAATATATTTTTCATGCGATTATGATGGTTAAAGCAACATGTAAAACAAAAGTCTAACACTTCAACACTGCATTTAAAAAGTTTCGAAATTTGGTGCTGTTTAACCGATATTTGGAACATAAAGCAAGTATATATTTGGTATTTTTGATGAATTTTTAAATAGTTTGTTTAGTGTAACTTAGTTTTTAATGAATTTATATATTTTACATCAAGAATTCCAAAGTTACAAAATGGTATCAATAACTTTTTATTTATCTGGAACAGGTAATAAAATAATCTACCTTTGAACCCAAAACTAACAATTTTTTTTTTTAATACAAGTACAATATTACATTGTAAATTTCTGAATAAGTTAATACATAAATGACTATAATAAGATTAATAAAAATATTTTTGACATTTTTTTTAATGTTTCCAGGCATTTTAAGAGATAAATAAGCGATTATTGATGTAATTTTCTATTTTTAATAAAAATTATATCAAACTGGTATAAAAGACAAAGTACGGTCTTGTTTACTGCCTCTTTAAATTTTGTTTTCAAACAAAACAAGTGTGAAATAAAAAGAAGAAAAAAGCACAAAAAACGTGTATTGCATTGCTACCAAAGGTATACCTTGCACATAACAAACAAGATTTCCATTTATTTCTGATTAATGGTGATAATCTTTAACTTCGAGCTCATATATTAGTTCTCATTTAGTGAGAAAACTTGTTTATATGAATGTTTGATATTTTGCATGGGATTGTCACTTTTGTCAAAACGTGTTCTGATGATGGGAACCTAAAAATTCCCGAAATAAATCTATCAACACATTCCTGCAAGTGGTCAATTAATAGCTTTGAAAAAAAAAAACTCAATACTCTATATTTCTTATAAAGAAATATAGAGTATGACCTCGAACTTGAATAATTTTCATTTTGATTATTTTACTTTTATATAAAACTTTTTTTGTTGAGATGCTTTAGAGGTTGGTGAAAATGGTACAGAATATAAATCTGTATAAAATTTTAATCAATAAAATGTTGTATTTTAAGCTGTCTCTTAACTCAGTCTCTATTAATGTAACTTTTTCTATGTTAACGTCTATTTGGGCGCACACTTTATTAGCTACAGTTCCAAATATCGCTTAAACAACACAACATTTCGAAATGAGTTACTTGCAGTTTGAAAGTGTTAGACTTCAAGATTACATTACTGCTTAAACCGTAATGACCGGGTGAGAAATGTATTTTTATGAGTTTTTTAAAAACCACCAGAGTAGGTATTAACAAATTTCAATAATTTTAGTGTTAACATTAGTTAAAATTTACGCAGCAGAAAAAAGTAATAAAATTAGCCAATTTTTTTGGTAACTATTAATAGATAAGAACATCAAAAATAAAGCAGTTAAATAAACAATATTTTATAAATATTGGAGTTGAATGTTAGTTTAATTAAAATATGAATTTATTCTCTTAAAGTCGGCAAACACGTTGGCTAAATATTTGTAAACAAAAAACATCAAACAAAATATCGAAAAAAATTATATTTACCTTAAAGATAGTTGAATGGTAGAATCAACAGAAATATTGCTATAAAATTGTAAACTGCTCGAAGAAAACACTTTGATAATTTTAATTTTTTTGGTAATTTTTTATTTTCTACTTATTACTTTTAATTTACTAAAATTTAGTACAATTATAACAAAAATCTTTTAGATTTGATATATATTTTGTAGATATTCTTTCGTTAATAGTAGTTACTTAGCAAAAAAAAGCTTATAAATTTTGCAGTGCATCCTGCAACTTCATATTGAATTAAGTTTTAGTAGTTATAGCAAAAAATTTTTCTGACTTTTATTCTTAGTGCAATTAATAATAAAGTTTTGAAATTCAATGAATTTCCTTCTTTTCAAGTTGCAACGTAACAAATACGAATTTAAATTGAATTTGTTATAGAAATACAAAATTAAATTATTTTTTTTGTCAAGTTTTGCCATCGACAATGGTAATAACGGCGATTATGGTTTCGCCTTTGATTTAAAAAATGGCCGTCTCTTAATTTAAACTCCTTCTTGATGTTGTTAAAGTAACCGGCTTTTAGTTGTTTGTACATACGTACTATTTTGAGTTCAAACAAAATTTGTATAATGATGAATTGAGGGAATTTTCTATGATGGTGTAAAATGGCGAAAAATTGGAAAAAAATCCAATTTTTAATATCGTATAAAAATAGTTGACTTTTAGCGGCCTTTCTGGGGTCGCTGGTAAAATATCCTGTAGGAACATAACCGGTTAACCAACCCAACAGAAATGTTTCTCGAATATCCAAAGGTGCAAAATATTCGAAGCCGGTTTGGTTTTTGAAAATAAAAAAAAAAAAAAAACGGTTAACCGGTTTCGGTTACTGTTTTGGATACTCTAAATACAGTTAAATACAATTGATTAAAATTTATTAAAAAAAAAAACTAAGGTAAACACTATTATTTATTTAAAATTAACAAGGGACCACGGCTGATTGATGTGGTCCGATTACCATAAAATTTGGATAAGTGTTACATAAGAGAAAATTAAATGGCCAATTTCATGTTTAAGCGTTAAAATTGGGGTCAAAAATATCCCAATTTTTATGCTTTTTACAAGAAACCATATACGAATTTCGTATCAAATGAAATACAATATTAGCCTTCCCCTTGGCGTGCTAAAAATATTTAAAACATCTAACACAAAAAAGTTTCGGGCAAATTTGAAATCTGTTTTTACATTGAATATGCAATTGGCCCATTATGTTTCTTATCAACTTTTTATTACTTTTTGTCTCCTTGATTTTATAAACGAATTCCGATGACATTTTTAGGAATCGACCAACAAAAAATTTTCAAATGTGTATGTAGAGAATGTTACGTGTAGGTATTTTAAACTATCTGAAATTTTTCATTCAAATATTTGTTGGGCTCCCCCAAACCAAAATCCTTTGTACACCACTGATGGACACAGTTCATATTATTAGGTTTTTTTTATTGCAAATATTGCTTAAAATTTAGCTAACTTAAAATTTTAATTTTCAATTTATAACGAGCTTTCAACCTCCGTATATTTACAAAAATAAAGCAAATCAAACATATTAGCTAGGTTGATACTAATATTTCGATCTGGCTAAAGATCTCATCAGAACCCGAAGTTTTAGAAAAGTTAGAGCCTATATAATAGGCAGAACTTTAACAAAAAACCTATTAATAATCAATGTTGCTCCATTCTTGTCTTCTTAGTAATCAACCACGTGGTTAGGTCTTTTCCTAACAAGCATCATGACGTTACTAAATTTTGAAGACCAAAAATGTTCTATTTATATAAAAAATTTTTAGTGTGTACTCTGGCTCAAGTAATATTTTTTACAGTTATATTAGTTTTTTGTTTTTATATACATCGAGATTATTTTTATGTTATTTTCAATTTATAACGAGCTTTCAACCTCCGTATATTTACAAAAATAAAGCAAATCAAACATATTAGCTAGGTTGATACTAGTATTTCGAGGTCAATTCGTTTTCTTGATATTGTTGCACCGTGTTATTTGTATAGTTAAGAACTCACCACATGATTCATACTGCGTTATTGCATCCCCCTCCTACCCAAAGTTATCGGCCCTTAATGTAGATGTTGCTTTAAAGCAACGTCAGTGAAGAATGACTGTGATACCAATTAACAAAATATTTTTGCTTTTGGTTTAAATTAAGTTTGTTTAAATTTGTATTTTTTTTTATCAATTTTCAAAATTTTTTTATTTTAATAAAGGGTCCGCCAAATAACTTTTTTTTTTTGAACTCCTGAACCAATTGGGTTTTTGTATGGCGTCATACCAAGGTCTTTATGCAAAATTCGTCTCAATGATGTCTCCGAAAAGTTCAATTGTTGAGAACGACGGTGAATTGATGTTGATGGCGCTTCACGCACACTTTCTGCCACAGCAGCAATATTCTCGGGTGTACGCACTGTTTTTGGCTTTTCACGCTTTAGTTTATCGATGAGGATGCCAGTTTCTTTCACTTTTTTCACAAGATAACGAATATACGGACCATATTCGTTCAGCGGAATGATAAAACTAATTATCTGTCAAATCAGACATGAGCTAAGTGTTACCATTCACGAAATAAGCACTAGTTGAAAAAAAAAACGATAGATTGCGGACCCTTTATTATTATTTTTTTTCTATTATCGCCGCATAATTTTTTGGTTTAGTGTTGTTAATATTAGTGGCAGTAGTACCAACCAGTACTTGTTAGTAGTTTTTCCCGCTTGAAGCTTTTAAGTCAATCAATTATAATGTTTAAAATAAAAGCGCAACAGCTGTAGGAAGAACTTAAACACTTCTTCACTGCAATTTCTTGCGTTTTTTCCCTCCAGTTGTTGTTATACGAAATTTGGCTGCAAGTCCTTAGAATTTTAAGTTTCTTAAAAAAAAAAAAAAATAAAAAATACTTCACGAAGTGTTATTTTCACGTAAATATTTCAATTGTGTTTTTAAGCATAATTGTGTAAAAAAAAGTTTTTTCTTAAGTACTTTCGTTTTGTGAAAACAAAAAATAATACTATGACTGATGGTTAGTAAGATGGTTAGATGGTAATTTAACAATATCCCGAGTAAAAGGTTAACATATAAGCATGAATTATTTTACCTGAATATATATGTTATTGCATATGTAAATATATATGTTTATGTATATTTATATAAAACATTTTTTCATCTTAATTTTTAATTACGATACCACATTATTAGATAATAAAATATAAAATATGTACAATGTAATTACATAATTATATTATATTACATATCGATAAATATATAATCATATATGAAATATACAACTACCCAAGTATAAAAAATTTATGCAGGGCATCATCAAATTATATTATATATAAATTTTATATGTGATGACATTAAATTTGATCCGAAAAATTAGAACATATAATTGTATCTAAAATATGTCAAATTGTATCTAATTCGATGCAACTAAATATAAGATTAAATTTATTTTACAAACTTAGAAAAAATAATGTCTCAAAATAGATATATTTTACCAAGGTGTGATCAAAAACTAGCCAGTCATTAGAAATTGGGTTAAAAATATCGTTGTGCATTTGCACTACTTTTTTTTCATACATTCTGTATTAATTGAATCTTTTCTTCAAGAAATTTGCAAAAGTTATGAAATCTTATATATAGTCCCCTATTGGGTGTTGCCAGTGCAGCAAATCAAATTATTTATCAACTACTTACATAAATGGTTGTCTAAATGATGGCATTTTTCTAGAAACGAAACGAAACGAAATAACAAAATATGAAATATACAACCCACTTTTTGCAATAAGAAATAGGAAACTTACAAAGTTACGTAAGATGTGTGTCCTTGTCTTTCGCTTTAGTCTGTCTACCTGAACGTATATTTATTTACAATTTAACCATACTACATAAGTAGTCACTATTATCATTTAGTTTACAATTACACATTTAATCTTTATTAAATTAAAATATTTTATTTTCTCTTTAATTTAATTAATAGACAATTATTTTGATAAGCCAGTGACAACACAAAAATTTAAGTTTTTTCAATCCGCAATTTATATGTATACGATACACGTTGTTGGCAACTTTTTGTTTTATTATGTATGATAATCATATACAAAAATCTTCCAAGAGTTGTACTTTTTAGTAACATTTTGCTCGTCTCTACTAAATCTTGACATGCCGCGACATCTACTTCATTCTGCGTATTTCTTTCAATCTGGTTGTCGTCCACACTATTAATGTACTTATAAGCACAATTTTTTTTTAGCTAAATAAATTAGTAAATCATTAGTAAAATATTAAAAAAAATATTAGTTCAAAACAGTTAAGTGGTGAATATGTATAACTAAAATTTTAGCTGAAAATACAATTTCAGCAAAAAAAAAAAAAATTGTTGAAAAATAGTATACTTGATTACCGTTTTACTAATGTTCTTACTAATTTTTGTGAGTGTACATGTGCATTTAAATCAACTGCAATGTGTAGTTATTTTAACTGTTAAAAATTAACTGTCGATTGTAGTAGAACTCCAAAAAAAAAAAAAAAAAAACAAATGAACTTAAAAAAACATTACCACACTTAGAATACTTTGGTACTACTAGGTAAAGACCACTGCAAATGTAGTTTAAAACAATGAAATTTCACTTAACGAAAAGACGACTTACATTTCAGTAAATTCAACTAAAATTTCCATTTGTTTTTTAGTGTTAAAAAATGACTAACAATTGTATTAAAAATGAACCACATTTTAGTAAAAAATAATCAAACATTTACATTTTTTATTTTTTTAAACACAACAAAAAACAACTGTAAAAAATGAATGTAAAATCAAAAAACAGTAATTTGATGTTGTTTGTTTTTTTAAATGAACTACAAGGTTAGTAAATAAATTTAATTTGTTCTACAAATGACTGACATTTACATTAAAAAAAAAAAAAGTATTACAACCCAAACAACTACATATTTTTAAAGCAGAAGTTCCCTGAGTGCAGGATTTAAAAAAAAATATTAATAAAAAAAATTTTTTTGTAAATATTATTAATCAGATTTTATTATTTAAGCAACACACTATTGTAAAACTATATTTACTTATGATATCATGTTTTCATTTTAAATGTCAATCTTCTTTAATTTCTCTTTTACGCTAAAGATAGAACAGAAAAAATTGTATAAACAAGCTGCTTATTGCAAACGCCATGTTGGTTTTCTGTTTTTGTATCTTTGTCTAAAAGTCGAAACAACTGCATAACACAACTGTTACCGAAATACGTTAGTTTTGGTAGGTTGTTTAAAAAATCAACTCTCAAAAGCATTAAAAAATATTTTTCTAAGTAAAACAACTGAACTTGCAATTAAAACAACTGCAAACGTATTACAGCACAAATAACTGCCATATAGTAACTGTAGAACTTTTCTGAGTGTATCAAGAAAATTTGTAAATCACTCCCATACATTACCTAAAGATTATACAATTAAGTTTAAAGTCTTAAAGTTTAATAAATAAAAGCTCTTTAATTTGTTATATTAATTAAGTTTCATTAAAAATTTATCAAAAATAATAGCAGTGGCAATTTCAACGTATCCACTCTTTATTTATTTAACATTTTCCCCAAAAAATAAAAAAAAATGGATATATTATTTCATAAATAACACTCACTACAATATAACTTACTATGATTAATCACATAAATCCTAATTCAAAGCCACTTTAATCCACTTCAATTGCAATACAAATTGAAAACTTGAAAAAGTCATTGAATAAACAAACACTTGTATTTCCTGTTGCAAATAAATATAATTTAATATTTTGCTCATATTTTCAAAAGTTTTTCTTCAACAGATTTAATATGCCAAAAAAACAGATAAAAAACTAATAATTTATTTCGTTATTGGCAAAATATATGCTGAGAATTTTCCAATGCTTTCAGTTTTTATATTCATTTTTCTTTTTTTTTTAGCGAATATTATCATGAATTTCCATTTACACTTGACATATGCATTTCATAAAACTCCGAGTGTATACAGACACTTTAAATGAATTTTAACTAGAAAAAAAAGATATAAAAGGATGAGGAATAAATGAAGAAAAAATAAAATAAAAAAATAAAAAAGAAACTGTAAAGAAAATAAGTGAAGCAACCCAGGTAGAAATTTGGGATGGTACAAAAAACGAAGAGTTTTCAAAACGTTTGTTTTTGATGGTACTAAAATAAAAGCGTTTTCAAAGCGATAATTGCAAATAATACGAAAAAAAAGCATTTAAAAAACATTATTTTCCATTGCTATTCGAACGTTCGGACAAAGTATTTTAGGAATACTTTTTATACAAAACTTACAAATATTTGTGAAATAAAAACACTGTAAAAACATTGGTTCAAAGCGTTTTTCCAACGTTTGTAAAAAGTACTTTAGAAGTTCTTATCGTACAAAATTTACAACGGTTTATAAAATAAAACCAATGTAAAACCATTGCGTTAAAGCGTTTTTCTACCATTTGCCAATAGTACTTTAGAAATACTTTTTTTTTTTTTTGCGATTGCAGCTGTTCTCTCTGTTATAATGTCAAACGAGTTGCAACAACAGTTTAGTGGATGCGGAAAGCCAAATAAGGGTGTAGGCAAAGAAAATTTCAGTTCAACCCAAGTATATGAAGAATTAAAGGGTAATAAGTACATAACTTGTGAAAAAAGTATTTTTTTACAGCATTTATTTTCTACAGATTTTTTATTACATCAGTTTGAAACTGAAACACCATCCAAAATTTCGACACAGACAAGCCGCTGGTTGGCGACTGCTAAGTACAGAAACTGCTCAAAACAATCTATTTTCAATCAAATTTGTCTTTCGAGCGTTTTGACAATGTTCAAAATTACAACCCTCAAAGCGGTTATCATTTGGGTCGTTTTCATAACGCTTAATAACTGTAAGCCAAAATGTTCTGCAAGTACTTATTTAACGATTGAAAAATCATTTCAAAAATTTTGTTTTGCAATGTTTTGAGAACGTTATAAAATACCATCCTCAGACCGTAAATTTGGGTTATCATTTTGCACATTCTCAAAACGCTTTAAATTTGTAATTTGGTATGTTCTGAAAACGCTTGTACCATCATGAAAAATGCTTTTAAAACGTTTTAAAGATTGTATTTTTCTACCTGGGAATATACAATTTACGTATAAAATTCATAGCATACGTGTGCAAATCTTCTTTAGTAAATTGAATTTCTCACGCGTTCTTATTATACACTTACACACACACACACACACAGCACACATATCTACACACAAACATGAAAGCATACACACACACACATATGCTAGCACAGCAGCCATAAACTATTTTTAAGATTTATTGCAAAAGTTTAGAGCGTGTTACAGGAAAATTGCTGCTGCTACCTTGCCTTAGCTACTTTACACTGACAAAAAATTTGAAAAAATATACTTTTTTTTCTGTTTTTAAGAAAATGTATAATAAACCAGTTTTATACGAAAAATACTTTTTGAAACTTAATCGTTTTGAAAACTTTTCTTAAATAGTTTAAGAAATTAAAAGAACATATGAGGAATTTCAAATATTTTCGATTTTTTTAAGATATTTAACTGGGTTTAGGGTTACTTGTTTGCAGAAAATCATGTTAAATACTTTTAAGTGCGCAAAATTAAAAATTCTATGCAAGGATACTTTTAGATATTATGAAATTTTTCTTTGCACCATAAATTTTAAAATCCTTAAATTTTTTGATGCCTTTTCGATTTTAGTATCAAGCTTATTCAAATCTGGAATTGCTGCAGGAGCTGATCCAATGTGTGGTGGGGGGTGGTAAGATTACATGCCCCACCACCGTCGTAATTATTTTGCAACACATTTTAACGTAAAATAAAATTTCCCGATTTTTTTCACAAAATACATTTTTTTACACCAGTATCCATTAACCAATTAATTTGGACAAATAATGCTTTTACTGGGTATTTGGCTTATTTAATAGTACACTGAGAGAATTCTGTGTATGTTATTAATGGATTTTTGCATAGAACCAATGTAGTTGTACAGGAAACATTAAACTAAAGCAATTTTTTATAAAATTTTATGAAAACTATCATTTTATTTATTAAAACTTTAAATAACTCAATAAAGAAGTTCCTTTAAAATACTAGTTTCATAAAAATTAAAAAATTATCTCTGTGTAGAAGTTTGACAAATAGAAGAAGCAGGCCGATTATGCAGAGTACCGAATAAAGGCCAATTATTCTTGAGAAACGCAAGTAAAAAAATATTCATATACACAGAGAGTATTTCTTTATATGAAATTAACAATTTCTTAAAATTCCCTAGTAAAAAGGTTTAGATATGACCATATTTAATTAGATCCAAAATTTGAGTCTATTAAACTATATCAGAGTGCAGATATATTTATATATACCTTCAGATATAATTATATATAATTTAAGTTATGTTTATATATAAATATAAATAAGGTTATATATAAATGTATATGGAATCAGATATAAGTGGATAGACTCAAATTTCAGACATAATTTTATATGGTCATATATGATCATAAATAAAGTTTTTTTTACACGGGTTAATGAAAAAGCTTCATAGAATAAAACTATTTTTAATGAAACTTTTTCATTAGTAGCATGAAATTTTAAATAAACTTTATGTAAAACTGCATTAATTTACTGAAAAATTTCAATGGAGGAGTTCCAGTGACATTTCATACATCTAATACAAAAATTCATTGATATTCAGGTAATTGAAGGGCTTGTTGTAAAAACTTGATAAGCCAAATTTTATTTTATTTTCAGTTTGTGTTTGCCTTTTAAAGTTTTAAAAATACAAAAATATGACTTCTGCAGGACGTTTATACTCTAGGTACTTGCAATAAGTGTTTCAGAAAGGTTTCTATCAAATATTAATACATGGACGTCTAGAAAACTGCGAAAATCCACAAAACAAAATATATAACTTATCATGTTTTTACAATAAGCTCATCAATTTTAAATTTCTTTTTTAACTCGGAGGCACTAAGAAACTCAGTTCACGTAATGCGCTAACCAATTATGTAATATGAACACGAATCCAAAAGTTGAAAGACCCAAACAAAAAAAAAAAAATTAATCGATCACGGTTTTTTAGATTTGTTTTAATTTGCGTAACGGTCACAAAAAAAATATAGAGCAATTTCATATGAAAACGATCAAAATTGGCAAATTTTTGGACGACCCCTCTCCAATTTTAAAATAAATAGTCTCAATCGATTGCCCAGCAAAAAATAATGTACCTACATATTTTTTTTTTTTTATAGTGACTGGTTTAGTGGTGGTGTGCACCACTGTCATGTGACAAAATTGAAGAATTCTTCATAAGGGACCTCATTGAAAGTTGTTTTTAAAAAAAAGTGATCTCAACGAGTGATAGCTCGTTGGAAAGGTATTGAATCAGGCTTTAATTGAAATTTTCCTAATTTTTCTTGTTAAATAATTAAAATAATTCAATTATAAAACATATAAAAACAATGAGAACAAGGTGGTCTCTTAAATGCTCTTCTCCTGTCCAAACAAGGAGTCGGGCCCATTTTTTTATTGCTGATTCTTAAAGCAAAAATTATGATGAATCCAAAAAAAATAAAATTAGCCGGAATATTTAGGAGCTTCTGTGAAAAGTCGGAAAATTTAATTTTCATGGGAAAATTTAATTTTCATGGGAAAAAAAGGTAAATTTCTGAGAAAAATTAGGAAAATGAGGTCCCTTATGAAGAATTCTTCAATTTTGTCACATGACAGTGGTGTACACCACCACTAAACCAGTCACTATAAAAAAAAAAAATATGTAGGTACATTATTTTTTGATGGGCAATCAATTGAGACTATTTATTTTAAAATCGGAGAGGGGTCGTCCAAAAGGTGATCGCTTTCATATGGAATTGCTCTATACTCCTATGAACCTAAAGTTTTGCACTTTGACGAGCTAAGGTGTTGTTAATCCAAACATATAACCAGCTATTCTAAATACTTTATTACTCTATATTTCCTTATTAGGATATTGCCATAACAAATAATCTATAGAGTTGTTATTTCCAAATTTATTAATTGACCACTTTCAGGAATGTGTTGATAGATCTATTTCGGGAATTTTCTAGGTTCCCATCATCAGAACACGTTTTGAAATAAGTGACAATCCCATGCAAAACATCATACATTCATATAAACTAGTTTTCTCATTTTCATTGCACAATTAAAGGTCGAAAAAACATAATTTTTATTTTTTAATAAAAAATATATCAAACTTTTTTAAAATAATATCAGTTTAAAAGGATTTTTAATCTTTTTGATATAAGCCCATTATGAAAGAAAACATATTTAAATTTAGAATTTTGAAGACATATTTAAAATTGTTGCAATTTTCAAAATTGCACAAATTTCCTTTCAGTGTAGCCCTTATATATACGTGGCGCTGATATTGTTGTTTAATTCTGTTCACAAACATACACTAAAAAAAAGTTAATAAAGTTAGCCTTATTTTTGCAAAAAAAAAAGGGGAAATTCAGTTAAAATTTGTCTGATTTTAGCAAATCTGTTTTGCTGATATTAGCAATTTTTCTACAAAGATCCTCCCAGCAAAAATACGGCTTACTTTACTGACGTTTTTTTAAGTGTACTTGTAATCTCAGAGTAAATACTTTCAAATAAGCTGCATGATTTTGCAAAGTTAAATGAAAAAGTTTAAAAGAACTTTTTTTATTTTGTAGGATTTAAATTTAATTTTCTCCATAGCTGCGCTTATATTTTTGTTTTTCATTTTTGCTGTTACTATTTAAAACAAATTATTTTCTTCTTACTAATGCTATCTTCAAAGGAATGTGTTGGAAATTTATTTTCCTTTTGTTTGCTACATATTTAGCAATCTAAAATATGCTAGAATGTATGTCGCTACAAGTGTTTTCTTTACTGTGACTATTTGGTTTGGTTTGGTTGGTTTTGTTTGTTCAATTTGATTTCCTTTGCATAAGTATTTGTTTAATATACTTTGTATGTGTGTGTGTGTGTGTGATTGTGTTTCATTTTCATTTAGATTTTAAATACAATAAGGCGTTTGCGTGTTTACCCCCAATGTGCCATTTGAAAAACTTCCGCTTTTGCGCTCGCGCTCTCCATTACAATTTTAATGTTTCCGTTTCGTAAATCATAAACATTCAGTCAGCAACTACATGTACAACTTGAAGAACAGCAACAACAGCCACAAAAAATAAACCCTTTACTTTTAACCATCACTTATGCCACAAAATATTTATGTTACAATCAAAAGAAGTTTTGTTTTTGTACAAACAAAACTCTTGATTGAACGGAAGTCGCTTGGCTTTTATGGAAAAGAAAGTTTAACTTGCAATTGAAATATTGTGTTGAAACTTAAATACTTACAGTGGTAATGTGCTTTTGCTTATAAGTGCGCCATATTTCTCTAGACATACATTTGGCTTACGTTGTTAGTTGATAAGTGTGTTGATACTTCTACGTATGTGGAATATTTCTTTATATTAGATTAGGTAAAAAATAATTTTCTTTGTTAGGTTATATCCGAATTGGATCTTTTTAGTACTTTAAAGCATAGTAACCCAGCGTAGAAACCGTAATGACATGTGATTACTTTTCGGACTATAAGTAATGACAACAGCTGTTTTGCTTTAATTGTAATAATAAGGACTTTCTAGTAGCTACACTGAAAGAATTTTCCTTCATAGTATCAATGAAACGATTTCATTAAAATCGATTCATTCGTTTAAAGAAAAATTTCATTAACTGAATGAAAATTTATTAATATTGGTATTTTTTTCATTAACATTTTTTATGATTTTTTCATAATTTCATAAAAAAAATTCATTAAATCCATGAAAAATTTTCAAATTTTTTTCAATAAAAATTTTGAATTGTAATAAGAAAAAATTTGTTTTACCATCATTTCTAAATAAAACAAAAAAAAATTTTTTTTTATTAAGTTTGCCTAGAGCTAACAATTTTTGGCGAATTTGAATAGTTAGTCACTGAACTCCAGGGAACATATTCTCTAAGAAAAACGATATAGATTTGTTTAAAACGAGACCTAAACTGTTATCGTTTTGACGATGTTACACAAAAACGTTATGCTAAACGATAATAAATTTTTGTTTTTTAACAACATTGTTAACAATATTTAAAATTTTTATCTAATATGGTCGTGATTTAGCTACAAAAAGTGGACTATAATCGTCGATCGTTCTACAGAATTCCAAGCCAGATCGATAAATTTTTTTTTTAATATTTTGTAGCGACATATATATAAGAAAATATGTCATCTTTTAACACAAATTATCTTACATGTCATAATATTCCAAGTAACGAAAATTTGCTGAATCAGGCTGAGTTTAATAAAAATCTGCCATCGCTTTTGCAGAATAGCCTGTGATGTTTACTTTCGAACTTTTCGAACTTTTCGAACTTTTTTTATAAAAATATTTTATAGATCCTATAAAGACCAGACCTTACAAATAATATCAACGAATGATAATTTCTCTATAACCACCAAATTAATGATATGCTAAAATAATCATAAAAAGTGCAAATTATTAAATATCAACGAAAATAGTTCATAAAAGTTATGAATTTTATTCATTAAATACATGAAACTTTCATAACGGTTAGGTTAGGATAAATGAAAAAATATACTTTATGAAATTTTCATTGGGTCAATGAACCCATTCATTAAAATTGATTTAATGAAACACCTTTCATGGACTCAATGAAACGTTTCTTTGGGGACTTTTTTATGAAAAAGTTCATTGGATTAATGAAGGAATTCATTAATACTACGCACAAATTTCTAGCAGTGTAGTTAATTTTCCCATTAAGGACTTTTTTTTATCTTTATTTTAAATATAAAGTAATGATTATGAAATTTTAAAATTTATTTTTAGACCCATTATTTTTTCAACTCTAATAAGTTCATATACAACTACTTATTTCTGATTGTTAGTAAGCTGTTTTTATATTTCAGGTGTGTCGATATAGCTCAGATGTCGACCGTTTGAGGGATGTGGATCTCCAGGTTGGAGTCCCGCGTGCGCACAGTTTCTTAAGTTTTTTCAAATAAAAAAAAATTCATTTTTATTAAATTTATCTTTAACTTATTTTTTTAAATTTATTTTTAGACTCATTATTTTTGTTCATACTAGTAAGCATATTGGTAAAAATGTGTTTTTTGATTTTTCGTAAGTTTTGAGAGGCATCCAAACGAAAAGATAATATTGTTGGACGAAAAATAATGAAAATCTGTTGGAAAATCAATAAAACTTTTCTTTACAAAATAAACGAAAATGTTCTTCAAATAAATGAAAAGCTTAATCCTTTTTATGAAACTAGGTTTTTAATGAAACCTATTCATTAAGTGTATGAAGCTTTTAAAAAATAAAATTATATTTTTCATAAAGTTTTATGAAAATTTGCATTAACTAAATGAAAAGTTTGAATGGACGAATTCTAGTGCAATTTCCTTGATTTTATACAAAAATTCACTAATATCAAAGTTTGGTATTTGAAAAAAATAATGGGTTTAAATATAGAACTTCTACCCGACTAATCCGATAGGTACGAATAAAATTTGAAATTGTAAAAGAGTTGTTAATCTTTTGTAATATTGTGATTGGGTTACCCTACTTTAGTACAGGGTGTACTTACAGGTTGTCAAACTTGACTACCTCGCGTCTAAAAAATCTTTCGGATGGTGTATCTTTTGTAAATGTGGACCGATTTAAAATACTAAAATTTTTTTTTTGGGCTATGAACCAAAAAGCTCCAATAAGTTCGTTCACTCTATATCAGGTGGCGATCAACAACTGTTATAATACTTAACATCTAGCGCAATTATAATGTTGCCATGTTTGAAGCCCTTCATCTTTACCCACCTTTCATCTCTCCTCTAATCACTTTTCAAAGAAAGCAACACATTAATAAATATAAAGAATTTCCTAAGTGTTGCTTCCTTTTAAAAAATACTGTTTAATATTGATAAGATTACAAACTGCTTATATTGATAAGATTACAAACTGATAAGATAAGATTACAAGCTGATTATGAAGATTGATAAGATTACAAATCCTCCTGTATAGTGGGATGAATGGTATAGAAATCTGTTTGTACATAACATTTTTTTTTAATCGTCTAATGATGAAAGTTAGAAAGAGATGGATTTTTTACTATTTTTCTCAAAGAAATATTAAATTCAAATAAAAATTTGTTAACATATTTTAAAATTATTATAAAATGTATATACGAAAAATTATTTACCCCTAACCAACATATTTCCCTCCTCCTATAGCAACGGTTCCCTAATGGGGATCCATATAGGTATTACTGGGAGTCCGCGAGGAGTTCTGACAAAATCAATTTTTAAAACTTAAGGACCTCTTACTGATTGTTCTTATATTAACAATTTTTAAAGCCTATTCAGACCAAAAAGTTTGTGACTCTAGTTATGACTGCATTCCCCATGTGATTTTAGTGATGACAATATTCCCCCGAACATATTATATTTAAAATTGACGCGGCTAAAAATAATAAAACTTTATTGTTGTTTTGTATAAAAAGTTGTGAGACTTTTAGTCTTTCAAATAGTCTTACAACAGTCAGAGCCAGTCACAGTCTAAAATGTATTTCTAAAAATTTAAATTTGTGTGTGCAAAAAACAAAATTGTATGGCTTAACAATTAAATATTTTTTAAATATATTTAATTTATTTGATTTTTTTAATTGTTCAAAAAATATACAAATTTTCCTCACACTTTTGTGTGTTTGTGATTATTTTTAAAAGTCTCGTTCAGTAACCTGGCTTAAGACGAACTCGGTTAATATAAAACGAGCTAATTTAAACGTCCTGACGTTTTGGAACAACTTCAAAGTAACATGTGTAAAAAATAATTTGCTAAGATGAACCCCTACAGTTAAGATAAATTGGTTTTATAGTCCTACAAAGGAATTTTTATATTGGGTATACAAGTAATAATGCCGATTTTTTTGCTTGAAAAATTCATTTATTATAATAACAAAATGTATTGATACATTATTCAAAGTATTGTCCATCGTTAGCTACTACTTTTTCCCTTCTTTCCGGTAGCACATGGATTCCGCGCCAAAAGAATTGCTCCGGTTTTAAGGTAAAGAATGAAACAAGCTAATTTCTGATACCCTGTTCTGAAGTGAAGCGTATTCCAGTAAGGGCGTTTTGCATCGAAGGAAACAAATGGTAGTCGGAAGGGGCACGGTCTAGGCTATAAGGCGGGTGAGCCAAAACTTCCCATTCTCTGTTTTCCAAATAGTTTTTGACCGGTCTTGTAACATATGTCCGAGCATTGTCATGATGGAAGATTATGGCCTCGTGTCTGGTCGAATATTCAAATCGCTTTTCGTTGATTGCTCTCTTCAAACGAATCAATTGTGTTCGGTACAGGTCCCCTGTGATCGTCTGACCCCATTTCAACAGTTCATTATACAAATCACCCTTCTGATCGCTTCAAATACAAAGCATTACCTTGGTGCCATGGATATTCGGCTTCGGCGTTGATTTGGCTGGTTGACCGGGCTTTACATATGACATTTTTCAGTAACAATACGATGCAAAAACGACTGCCTTTTGTAGCGTTAAAGCAGCATTTTCGACATGCTAAATCGCCTTTCAACGTCTCTCGGCTTCAATTCTTATGGAACCCAATTTCCTTGCTTTTAAATGAATCTCAATGCTTTTAAACGTAGGGAAATGGCTTGTTGTCTGACTTCCAATGATGTCTTGCATTTGACAACAATCTTCGTGGCGTAAGGCTTCCAATTCCTTCAAACTTTTTCGGCTTACCAGGCCTCTCTTTGCCTTCTGTGTCGAAATCACCACTTTTGAATCGCGCAAACCTTCGTTCACAAGTTTTTTGAGTTGGTGCATGTTGACCGTAAGCTGCTACCAACAATTGATAACTTTTAGCAGCCGTTTTCTTCAAATGAAAGAAGGTTATCAGACTTCCCTGCAAAACACATTTTTTAGGCAGAAAATTCGACATTATTACATCGATTGAAAAAAATGTGTGTTTACACTTTGGCGACTATGGAATACTGAATTAACAGATGTTTACCCTCTAAAATACCATAATTGTTATTTTTTACTCAAACCATATGTGATAGTTTTGCCATATGTTGCCCAAATCGATAATTTTAACTTGTATACCCAATATAATTTTCCATTTTAAATACAAAATTTTGGAAATTTTCTTAAAGTTTAAACGTATTTTAATCCGAACACACCAAAATTCTTTTAAAAATATATGAAAAACTCTCCATTTATAAAGCAAATTAAAACAATCTGGGGTGTCACAGAAACTTAATAGTGTGGTTATTGTTGGAAAACGAAAACAAAAAATCTAAATATTTTTCTGTGACATATCCGAATATTTAAAAAAGGTTTTTAAATATTTTTAATATTATGTAGACAATAAAAAATAATCAAAACAAATTTTACTCCAGTAAATATGAACATCGGTTACAAAAAATTAATTTTTTTGGTACCTAGGTTTTCATCTTAATTGGGTTACACTGTATTTGGTTTTTGTAATGTTTTTTTTTCTAATAAAAAAATATATTTTTTACTTTGAGTTTGAATTTTAACGTCTTTTTCAGACAATTCCAATTAATACTATAATTAATATGCAATTTTATTTAATTTCATTGTGAAAGGCGTGGTAGAAGAATTGCCAGATGCAAAATCAAACTTTGCTCTCTGGCAATTCTTCCCTAACTACCTAAGCGCCATCTATCGAATATACAAAGAATATATCATAGATATGGCATCACTTACAACATATGGGAAAACAGTGGACATTAGAGTGAGGTAAGTTTCTAAAAAGAGAACTGTTGTGTTGTTGGAGCTGTACTTCTGAGATTATGAATGCAAGAACAAAAAAAAACACCGTGTATTGAATAAAACTAGTTTTAATCACAACAAAACTCGACCTGACGATAGCTCAGAGGGCTAAAGCGCTCTGTATAACGTGTAGTGCGAGTGCATGTGGCATTAGAAATCAGTTTATCTATACCACGGTCAGTGATTGCACAGAAAAATTTCATATAGACGCAATCGAACAAATAAAAACATAACAAATATTATATTATTCAAAAATTGAAAAAAACAGGGTCACTGACGAAGGTTCAATACCAGAAACTGCGCAGTCTGATTCAGAAAAAATTTAAAATTTGCAATGTAGTTATGATTTTTAGAAAATACACGCATTCTTCTCTACCACGCCTTTCACAATATATTTTTATATTTTTTACTTTTTTTAATATAAATCAAAAAAATATATATTTTTTTTGGGGGTCAGTAAACCAGTAGAAATTTGTCAAGGGGTTCGTAAAGCACAATTTGGTGGGAACATCTGTCCTATAGAGTGTATAGTGGGGTTATAACTTTTTTCATCTCTTTTGCAAATGTCAAAAAATACATGGCACAGCCGTGTAGACTCTGAAAAAATATTGAGAACCATGTTCTTACTTTTTTGCGGTCAATAAAAAGTTCCCCACCAAATGCAATGAAGTTTTAATTAACAATTTTTTAAAATGGAACATTTTTCTCTAAATTACATAGTTTTTTGTTACATACTTATACTATCGGGCTAAAAAAGCGACATTTATTATTGGTACAATGTTGTCCATAAGTTGATGTCAAGTAATTTTTTTCCAACAAAAAAGTTATAACCCTAATGTATAGTTTATTGACGATAAATGTTTATGTATATGCAGAGAAAATGTGTTGTTTTGTTTCCTTGTTTAAAACTTCAATATTATTATATATTATAGTCTTGTTATGTTTTTGCTTAAAATATTGTATATTTATTTCAAACTATTTGAATACTATGTATGCATGACTGTGGTAATATTTAAAGTCCATTTACATTTCTTAGCTCTTATATAGCTTTGCTCTATTGCTATCTAAGGCTATTAGAGTGTCTGATGGTCGTGTAGATTTTAATATACAATAAAGAAAACAAAAAGGAATGAAAAGTTTTTGCATTTTATTTATGTCAGTCTCTATTAGTATATACAGTGGACGAAATAAGTATAAGTTCAATCATGACATTGTGAATTTTTTTTTCAACATACTTGCAACATTTAAAAGTTTTTGCTACCACATAAAAATAACAATACACACAGAGAAATAAAGAGCTAACCGTATTGAAAAGTGTATATTAATAGTAACAACTTATAAATTCAGTTAGTACAATGATATTTACATTAGATATGTAAATATTTTGGGTGTTGCAACTAGCATTTAGTTAGATTATAGTGGCACTATGCACCGCGACCAGAAATTGGTATTTTGTGCTGCCAGCGAATACACCCTATAGGTTCAGGCTCCCTACGAAGCCAATTATCCTACCAGGTGAACAGTTCCAAACGTCCGATGGCGTCATTATTCGATCACCAAAATAACGCACCCTCCTGTCGGAGAGCCTCGGACATTTGCAGAGAACATGCTCAGACGTCTCGGGTTCCAATTCACAAAACCTGCACGTATCCGTAGAGGATCGTCCCATCTTGTACAATTGATACCTAAGGCCACAGTGTCCTGTGAGGTAACCCGTTACGGTCCTTAGTTCGCCCCTCGTCATAGACAAGAGTTTCCGCGATCTCTCCTCAGAGGGAGATATAAACAGCCTCGCCTGTCGCTGCCCAGGCGATCTGGCCCAATAGGCCCCAGATAGAATGTAGATCGTGGCCCTCCGTGTCCTCCTCCGCAGACACTCTTCCACACAGATACAGATAGCGAAGACCTCAGCCTGAAAAACGGAGGGATATTTGCCCATGGGCAGAGCACGCTGAAATCCGGGTCCGACGACACCCGCCCCCGTATCCATGTTCGACTGTTTCGAGCCATCCGTGACCCAGACCTGTGCACCAACCTCCGGTACCCAAGATCCATTCAACCACGTGCTCCTGTCGAAAATCACAACAACGAAGTGCCTAACAAATACTTGCACAGGCAGTATCTTGTCACTGACCCTAATAACCGGGTCATCAGCGAACATTTTCGCAATCTCCGCCACGCCAAAGAGGCGTATGTGACCATCGGTTTCACAATGGTGTTAAAAGACCAGTAGACCAATTGAGGTCTAAGGCCCCAGGTCTTAGTTGAATTAACCAAACTTTGATGTGGAAAATAATATTCATTTATACCAACCGACTGAAATTCGTAATAATCAAATTTGAGTCGTATTAGCCGAATTTCCGTTGGCAAATAACTAAATTTTTTGCTGTGTTTAATACCAGAGGATACCAAACCTCTTTCGATGCAATTGCTGCAGTTTTGATGTATTTTTAATAATTTTTAAAAATTATTCATTGTTTGAATGCAAAATATATATAAGTTTAGTGACATAAAACTTAGTTTTTCGGTAAAATATTTGATGCCTTTTTTTACATTTTCCTCACTCTCGTATTTAACAATTACTTTGCATTCATTTAAAGTACAATTTTATTTTGCAGCGTTTTTTTTCAAACAAAATTACGCAATTTATTCAAAGAAAGTACTAAGTCGACATTTTTAGTACAGAAACAATTAAATTTTAGTATATTTAGAGCAAAAAGTGTTCTTGTGATTTGATCCATAAAAGTAATAATAATAGTGCAAAACAATTTGTGCTCTGGCACTACTCTTTATCTAACTTAAGTCTTCAATGCTACCTCCTTGACGCAAATCTATCATAATTTTAAATGTTTGGTCTGCGTAATTAACTTTTCTTTAAATTTAAGTACAAATTCATCTTAAAACGCCTTCCAGATGCGTGCCTTAGATTTTACTTGGGTCAGTTGACATTGCTTTAGAGAGGAAAACTTACAATTTTGTCTGGGGCATAGTGTTTGTAACCATCATAAAATAACAATCGTAATTAATTTTATTAAAATTAATTACTGGAGATTTTTTTCAGTTAGAATTTTACAGGAAGAAGAAAACATTTTTATTGAAAAATTTAACGGACACGATGGATAGCCAGACTGCCGCAGTGTCGTTCCATCCAAGGACTTGTCAGTGGTTTATTTATGTGTCAATTGAACAAAGTATTTTTATATTGTAAAATTGCTCTATATGAAAAACTTTTAACTTTGTGTCATAGTGAGTTTTAAACCCACAGTCAGGCTATGTGTAGCTAGTGGAGCCACGGTCAACACAGCGATGAGTGTGAATAAGTGGAATTTAGTCAATCACAGCCTACACAATGTGTTGTTTTAATCAGAAGAGACAGATTTGACTAATATATATGAACAATTTATTTATCAAGTAGAATGCTTTCTCTTTTCAATCCTATTGTTATCTATTTTTCATAAGTAATTATAACATTATGATACGCTTTATTCACATTCATTAATTGGATACCAAGTGTATGTTAGATATATAGCTGACGCTGTAGAACCAAGGTCTAAGCTTGACCAAAACAAATAGAATATATTTTTTTTAATCGGTCAGATTTTTTGAGGTTGAGGACTTTAAATAAAGCTCTTTTCTTCGAAAAAAAATCTTAGCCAAGACATTTGGTCTAAATTTAACAACAAAATTATTAGTTAGACGATACAGCTCAAATTATGACAGATTTTTATCGTAAAATTAGTTTCAAAACCCACAGAAAAGGTTAAAAGTCGCACAAAGGCACATTGTTTCCTGCTTCATTTAAATTAAAATAAAATAGGGTAATGGTACGGTACCGTGAAATAACTCCCAAATGAAATAAGTCCCAATGAAATAAGTAAAAAAAAAAAATGAAATTAGTCCCAATTTTAATAAATGAAATAACCTCCAAAGGAAAAATTAAATAAGCCCCAACATTTGGGAGTTATTCCATAGTAATAAAATAACTCCCAATAAAGAATTAAACAACTCCCAATGAAAAAAGTCCCAAAAAAATGAAATAATTCCCAATTCAAAAATATCGAATTCTGAGATTCGCGGCCGTGGCCGCGCCCTAGGCCGGGCAGAAGGACGCGAATCGTACGCACCGCTTTCCAGAGGTGGCATGTCATAACGTCCAATGACATAATGTCCATGGACGTTATGTCACTCGAAAAGTGTCATAATGTCCATGGACTTTATGACAATTTTCAATTTGACAGTTTTGAACATTATGTTACTTTCAAATGGGGCATAGCGTTCATAGCGTTTTTTTAAACATATGTATATCACAAAATAAAACTAAACTTATAAATCGTATAATCGCACGCAGAAAAAAACTTTATTTCGCGAAGCCGCCTGCCGCGTTCTACGGAGAAAAAAAACCCCTAAGAGCGGCCGAAGGCCGCCACACAGAAACGCTGGTTTTTACAAATTACTTGATGTCTTAAAAATATAAGATTTCAACGGATTCGACATCTGATTTGAAAAACAAGTTCTTCTGGGTGGCTCTTAGTGGTTTTTTCCTCCGTAGAACGCGGCAGGCGGCTTCGCGAAATAAAGTTTTTTCTGCGTGCGACACAAAAGAAACTTCAAAATTGCTGATCTGTTTCCACACTGGAGTATAATGTCCATGGACCTTATGTCACCCAAAAAGTGGCATAATGTCCATGGACTTTATGTCATTCCATTTGAGGACATAATGTCACATTGCAGAGTTTTTTGTATGGTTTTTTGTATTAAAAACATCGATTCACGCCTTTTTTGAATAAAATTAATATTTTTTCTAGAAAAGAACGCTGCGCAGCAAAATTGTAGTTAAAATAATTGCAATGAAGATAAAAATACGCGAGTGGGAAAAAAGTCAAAAAAAAATAAATCTTTTGCCGAAAAACTGAGTTAAACATCACTGAACTTATATTTATTTCGCTAGCAAAAAACGAAAAACTGTTTAAAATGCAGCAAATGCATCGAGATGGATTTGGTATAGACTGTTTTTATTTTAACTATCATCTCGTAACAAAACTTTAATATAAAGCAAATATTTTTGGAAAAAAAACAAAATTTAATGGATGAATTTATATTTATTTCATCCACTGCATATGCTACACCAATCTCTTGATAAACGGCTAATTTCATCACGGTTTCTATAATTTAGGAAATGAGTGGCCTTTAAATAAAATACTTTGCCAGGCTTCGCCCGAGGAAGCTCTTAACTAAAAGTGCGAACACCAAAAATAATTTTTTTGATTATATATTTTTGTTGTCTCAGAACAATTTCGCGATAAAAATTAAAGTCTTCAATTCAGCACTTTTTGCAAAATCAGTTTTGACCAGTTTGAGTAAGTATTTTTTTATTATCTCGAATAGTTTTTGAGAAAACTCGAAAATTTTAATTTTTGCAGAAAGTGCTGGATTGAAGATTTTGATTATTTATCGCAAAATAGTTCTGAGATAACCTAAATACTTAATAAAGAAAAAAATTGGTGTTCGCAGTTTTTGGTTAGAGCTTCTTCCGTCGAGGCTTATTGCTTTTTGTATAGAAAACTGTTGTATTTTGTATATTTTCCAACACCAAAGTTTTTTATTTGTTTTTTTTTTTTAAATCAAGAAAACCGTCTAACGAGTTTATGGTGTAACATAGAACAGTATTTGTTTGTTGTATATGTAAATGTTGGTGGGTAAGTGTATTTGTGTGAATTTGTGCGGGTAATTTCTTAGATTTATTTATATTTCGGGAGGCTTCATTTTAATAAACCAAAGTTTTGTTTTGTTGTTGTTGCTTTATTGCTTATTGAGTCATAAAAATAGCTCGTTAAATGTTTATTTCTTATTCACTGATAAAATAAAATAGACAAAAAAAAATCCACAACTGTTTTCTATGTACGACTATGAATTCTTGTATTCTCTGCAGTTTATTTATGACTTAAATGGTAAATTTTTGTTGGAATTTCATTTTTTTTCTATATGTAGATTTAAATATTTTGCATTTTTTACACACAATTGCTGGATGGTTTTTAAAAGATAAATTTAATAGGGCTCTAAAGAAGAAGTTTAAAAGAATATTATTTTTCTAGAAAATAGAAAATTTTTGCTTTAAACTACAATTTTATGTGCATTATTTATATTCAATTACAAAATGTTGTGATTTGTAATAAATAATAAGGTTAAGTTTTCTTATGGTGGCGCAAATAAGAAACTGGGACTTAGAAACTTTAATGGATTCCACACAGCACATGAAAGAATCCTTACGAAAAATATCTACATTTTCTTTTTATCACTACGTTTTGAAATGAAAAGTTATAAATAAGCACAGAAATTTAAAAATTTTAAGCATCGAAAAAATTTCGCAATTCGATACAAAATGAAGCCAATTTTTGCCTTTTAGCGTAAAGGGAACTAACAGGGTTTGAGCATATTTTTTCAAAAATCAGTATTTGGTTTTAGCTATATGAAAACATAACGGTTGAACAAAAAGAACTAAATGTTGCGTTATAAATCTGTTAGAATAGCTTATTCAAATCTCGAAAACCGCAAAAGGTTGGCTATAAAGTGCATTTTAGAACGCAAACTAGCGACGAAAAGGGAAAAGGATTAAATATAAAAATTTTCCACCTTGCACTGATAGAATTATCCTTCTTACTATTAATGAATGTCTTTCATTAAGTGGGATTCATTAATTTAATGAATAATTTTCATCAAATTAATAAAAAATTCATTAGGTAAATGAAATTTTCATAAAACGTTTTTGGTTGATCTTTAAAATATGCAATCAGTTGCATATACATTTTTTTTTTGCACACCAAACATTTAGTTCCATTATATTTCGACAGGGGGCGATTTAACTATTGTAATAGACATAAAAGTCTAAATAGCCACATCATTTTATTTTGGTTATTTAGATCAATCGGTAACGCGGTACTGTTTACATGTTGATGGCTGAGGGTTTAAGTCGCATTTAGGGAGATGTCAAAAAGAAAAGTAAAATAAATATAAAAATCTAAATAAATATGAAACAGGGAACGAATAATTTGTTCTATTATAGTTCATTTAATTAAAATATTTCATTAATCCAATGCAACTTTCTTTGGGGACTTTTTAATGAAAAAATTCACTGTATTAATGAATACAACGCACAAAATTCCAGCAGTATGGCAGTGTAACTTCAATAAAAACAAGTAAAAATAGTAAGTTCGGCTGTGCCGAATATTTAGATGCAGTCCGTAGAGAACATTCCCTATATCATACAAACTTCATACTTTGTGTTTAAACCAAACAGTCCTACGTCTAAATAGGTTTGCAAACTTTTATTGAACTTGTGATTTAAATTGTTATTCTTAATAAATTAAAAATCTTGTTTTTAAATAAAATAAAAAAGAACAACAGTAAAAATAAATAGGAGAATAAAAACAAAAAGCGTGTATTGTATATCTATAAAAGGTAGAGCGTACACATAACGAACAAATTTTCAATTTATTTTTGATCAATGGTGATAATCGTTAACTTCGAGCTCATATATTAGTTCTCATTTAGTAAGAAAACTAGTTTATATGAATGTTTGGTGTTTGCATGGGATTGCCACTTCTTTCAAAACGTGTTCTGATGATGGGAACCTAGAAAATTCCCGAAATAGATCTATCAACACATTCCTGAAAGTGGTCAATTAATAAATTTGAAGCAAAAACTCTATAGATTATTTGTTAGGACAATATCCTAATAAAGAAATATAGAGTATGGCCTCGAACTTGAATAATTTTCATTAAAATTAAATATATTTCTATAAATTATTTGTTGGAACCAAATCCGTCATGGTATTTATATTAACCAGAATAAACCCATAAATATATTTTATTTGAAAATGATTGGGGTGTTTTATAACTGGCGTAATTCAATATTTTATTTAAAAAGGAAACATAAATTTCGGAGTTTTTCAAAATGTTTTAGCCGCAATTTCGAAACACCAAAAAAAACTGAACTTTAGCTTATAGTTTTCTGTAAAATATTCAAAGAATTTGTTGAATAGTGTTTAAAATTGTATTGTCCTCTAATTTAAATAATTTTAAAATTAAAGTTTGAGTAACATTACAAAAGTAATGAATTTTCAAATTTACCGCAACTTAAAATCATAGAATATTTGCTATTATAAAGATCTGGCTTTAAAGTATTTTGTATGCTGTCAAAGTTTGCTTTACTTTCACATTTGTAGCGCTATGCAGTAAAGGGTTAAACGAAATCTTTTTGTTGTAGTTTACAGGGATATTTTAAAATTTTTACATATTATTTACAAAATACTTTAATTATTTCAAAAGATGGATTATTATTGGATTTAAAAACACGTGAAACTTCCAATTTCGATTGAAACCACTTTGAAACAAGAATTAAATGAATTAAAAAAAATATTGAAGTACATAATTCAATGAAATTATTTAAAAGTTAAGAATATTTATAGTTAGAAAAAAGTAAATTAAAATTAAGTTTATTGATTTAGTTTTGCTTACAGTTCTGACCGAATTGACTTGGATTTACTATAATGGTTGAAATATGAATACCTCCGTAAAAAGTTGTGTTAAAATTTATGTTTTTTAACTTCAAATTTTTACGTAAAAATGGTTTCAAGCGAGTTTACTATAAATCAATGTAGTTAACCAAATCATATGTTCAAATTCTGACAGAGTACTAAAATTTTCCCATAAAAATCATTTAGTTAATCATAATTTTGTTAAAATTTCTAAATGTAGTGTTTTTTAAATAAATTTAGTGGTTTTTAAATCAAATTTGTCACAAATTTATTTTTATTTTACTCACTTATTTAGAATCTATTAAAACATCATTAAAATATTCAATTATAGGCTCCCTAGAATTATAGTTAATATTGTGAAGCTTCAACCCATTGTGCAACAAATGCATTAGGATTTTTTATCCTGATAGTAACTCTGTAATAAGGAGTATATTTTTATTTTTAGAATTTACTTCTACTTATATAGAGTGTATTAAACAAGTAAATTAAGGGTTATATTTATATAACAAACAATGCCTGTTTTTGTGTTTTTCATTGTCCTTGTTGTAAGTAAGCTGGCAATGTTGCACATCAAAAGAGATAGTTGTGTCGTGGTGTCTAGCGTTTGTGCTTAACAGCTTGGGGACCCGGGTTCGATACCGTTAAGTGCAACTTCTATTTTTAATTTTTTTTTTAATCTAGTTTTTGCTATTAATATTAATTTTACTTCAAGTTTTGTTTTTACAATAATTAGTATCCAAATATTGGTAAAAGTATTGAATATAAATATGGTGTTGGTTGAATGTAAGTGCGGTTCGTTTTAACGAAATATGACAAAAGTTATATTAGTTTTCAGATTTGCATTGAAAAAAAAAACGATAAAAATAGTGTATACAAAACCAATAATAGTCCCTTTTGACGAAAAAGCAAAATTTCGCTAAGACTCGCAACGCATTGCAAATATTTTTTATTTTTTGAAAACCTTTAAGTTTTGTGTTTAAACTGATGTAAAATTCTGTTTGTAGCTTTTCATTTGATAAAGTTATGACAAATACAAAATGTAAAAATTTTTTTTTAAGCATTAATAATTTGTAGATCACAGTTGGCGGATGATTTCTGGTTTAATGAAATTGAAATTGGCAAGTAGCTACAATATAAGCTGGTTAAAAAATAACATGTTACCCAATAATTTTATTTTTAAATCGTCCAGCAAAACTTTAGTAATGTCTGCGATAAAGTAATGCATTACCTTGTAATGTATACTCCTACCTGTATCACTAATTTCCATTAAAAAGTAATGAGTTAGCGATAATGGATTACATAATGCATTACTTTGTAGTATACTCTCCTTACCTACATAATCATTTCGAAACATAAAGTAATGAATTACCAACAATTGTGTACTCATGGATTACCTTGTAATGATACATTATTACCTTTTACATTATATCGAAACATAAAATAATTACTTATCGATCATCAATTACATAATGCATGAAATATAAACGTAAAGTAATATTTAAAATATTTTTTTAAATCTATATTTTGACACATTACTTTGTGAATTTTCGTAAGCATGAGGGTAAGGTATATATTTTAATATCACAAGCGAAAACTCGAAGCACAACAATTCATTTACATTTTAGCCAACATTATTCTATCTGGCGATTGCTCAGTGAGTAGAGTTCTCGCCAAACAACCGAGGGATCATAGGTTCCAATCCCAGCGTGACCACATTATTCAGTAAATTAAAAAAAGTTTTGTAATAATTTTTTTATAATACATTTTTGTTTTATGAAAATCTATTTATAGACCTATTATTTTTTTCATATACGTAACTAGTTACTTTACCTCCTACTAGGTAATGAGTCACACATTACTTATAGGCTCATCGCCTGTAAAATTCATCAGTGAAGTAAGGTGTTTTGTACTCCGTGGAGCCCTATGGCGATACACAACTTTTCCCATTATTTAGTAATGTGTGATTTTGCTGGGTAATAAAACTGCAGTTTAGATAGACGAATATTTTTGGGTACCTTTAGAGTTCATAACCCGACTATTATTATTTTACAGTTTCTTTTAGCTCCGAGTTCTTAACAGACTAAAACGAACAATGTTTACAAACAAATTAGAAAAATAATAGTTGGCTTTTCCTAAATTTATTTTAAACATATTAAGACTACATTGCTAAAAATTTTGATCAGAGCTATTATATTTTTTTAAAGCTATACATTTTAAAATATTTCTACAGCTTTTTGTAGGCACTTACTGGTGTATTCAAACGGTTTACCGTTACTCGATTAAACGATGAATTTTGATCAAATAATTGTTCACGTAATCTAAAATCGCCAATTTCGATTAACGAATAAGTCGAACAATTTTGGTCGGCTAATGCCCGTAATTTCAAGCAATAGATACCTACCGGTGCTTAGATACCTACCCGATTTTGTTCGTGTACACGGTAGGTATCTAAGCACCACTAGGTATATATTGCTTGAAATTACGGCCATAAGGGAATAAATTGAGTAATTCGAAAAACCATTTTATTTTCGTAAACTATTTTGTTTTTTAAATTTGTTTCATTTATTAATTTAAATAGTTTAACGTTATTCGCTTGCTACAGTTTTAACTACAACATAAGATATGCTCATCAAACACTGCTGTATATCGTCACCATAAAATTGGCTTCTGAAAGGTGATAAAAAATACCTTTCAAACAAGCCCAGATTGAGAAATCTACTATAATTCTATCCGATTTTATGACGAATTTAATTAAATTATTCTATGTATATATGGAAAAATATCTATTTTGAAATTTGGGGGGCTCCAAATCCGATTTAGAGCTATGGTCTCTTGAGCAAAATTTCTTAGAATCCCTTATAGATTACGTTTTTGATATACGCTTCATCAAAAAAAAAAAAAATTAACCCACCCTAATATACATATATATTTTTTCACTATTAATTGCGGCATATAAAGGGTCCGCCAAATAACTTTTTTTTGAACTCCTGAACCAATTGGACTTTGTATGGCGTCATACCAAGGTCTTTATGCAAAATTCGTCTCAATGATGTCTCCGAAATGTTCAATTGTTGGGAACGACGGTGAACTGATGTTGATGGCGCTTCACGCACACTTTCTGCCACAGCAGCAATATTCTCGAGTGCACGCACTGTTTTTATCTTTCACTTTTTTCACAAGATAACGAACATACGGACCATATTCGTTCAGCGGAAGGATAAACTAATTATCTGTCAAATCAGACATGAGCTAAGTGTTACCATTCACGAAATAAGCACTAGTTGAAAAAAAAAAAATGTTAGATGGCGGACCCTTTATTTTGCTGCATTTAAGTTTTTATTTTTGAACCAGACTTTCTTTGCAGAATAGCAATATTTTTATGCATTCCAAAAAGCAGTTCTCTCTTATGTTTTGATCTACCTTCGATATTATGGTAATACTCCAAAACAATAAAAGTATATTTATTGTTTGAAGTGCTTTATATTTTAATGTTTTTTAAAATTTATATCAAAAATATTTATCGACTTTAATTTTGCAAATTCATCGAATACGGAATATTTTGTCGTTTTTAGATTTTTCCTAGCTTTTCCTGTTTTAGATAAAAACCAATAATACTGGCGAGCCCAAATAATTTCGCTCACTGTATTCAACAAATATTTTCTCTAAAAAATAAAAAATATTATATTTTTTTTTAAATAAATTAATTTTTGAAGTACACAGAAAAAACAGAAGGCGCCAACAATGGCATTTGTAAATTCAAACACAGTAATTTTTAAATTCATGTTAATTTCTAAAAAAAAAAACTTTTTGTTTGAAATGCTTGTAAATTGTAGCTTTTCATATAAAAATTCTTTAAAAACAGGAATTAAAACTTACAAAAAATCATTAAAAGTGTGTTTGGATTTACAAATTATCATTTTTTGTGGCAATTTAAATTTTTTTTTTTTATATTTACAAAAATGCTCTATGACACTTATTTAGTACTACAAACAGAATTTTATGGTTTATTTTTGTGTGCTTTTAAAATTAGCAAATTCTGAATTTTTTTAAAAATTCTGATTTTTTTTAAAAACTATTTTTTTTTTTAATTCTCTATAAAATATATATAATGATACAAATAAATTTACAGCATTTACCGAATTCATTTAAATAAATAACATACAAGTTTAACGAAATGTTAAATTGTTGTTTTTCAAATAGTTTGATTTTCTAATTAGGGTTACCAAATCAGGCAGGTTCTACACTAAGGCAGCCAAAAAGATTCTCAAAGCGATCATTTTGCCTGTTGTATGTAATGTTTCGGTTTGAGTTAAGCCAATTATTGTTTTCTATTGCAGACAACTGAAGATTTGGGTGATGCCAGTGAAACAATTGTATTGTCTATCATAAAAATGATGGATATTTTTTTTTTTTTGAAAAGCAACAAATAAAATCTAATATGACAATATCCTATTAGATTTTAGGACTTGAGGTAGAACAATATTCTATATATATAAAAATATAGAAAGTCCGATAAAATATTTTTGTATTTTTAATATAAAAATTAAAACAGTTTTGAAAAAATAATAATATTAAAATTATAATATAATAATTAACCCACGTCTGCGGCACTCATTTTGGGTAAAAATTGAAAGCTTGTTTCATTTTTTTGTCTTTTATAGAGAAAGTTGGCTTGAAAGCGCTATAAATGTATTTCATTTTCTTTTATTTTAAATCAAACAGATTTATTCATTCCAACGACAACTGCCCATGATATAATTACACTAAGCTTAAGATTAAAATTAATATTTCTCTTTTTGGAAACAAACATAAACACACACGCACACAATTTTGCTGAAACCAATTTGAAGTGATAACCACAAATTAGTTACACGACCACAGTTTATCTACAAATAAATATGAAAATTGGAAATTTATTATTATCAGTGATAAAGGACCACTAAATAAAAGAACAGTATGAAGAGTAAAGTCAAATATGCTGTGTGCATAAGGGTTATAACTTTTTGCATTTTTTGTAAATATCTACAATTAAATTTACTTTGAAAAAATATTGAGAGCCATGCATAGCAAAAAAATAGGAAACAGTAAAAACCGCTACTGCACTTAGAATACTATATTGGTAAAGACCACTGCAAATGTAGTTGAAAACAAATGTAATTTCATTTAAAGATAGGACAACTTACATTACAGTAAATTGTACTAACATTATCATTTGGTTTTTAATGTTCAAAAAATGACTAACAATTGTAGTAAAAATGAACCATATGGTAGTAAAAAATAAACGAACATTAATTTTTTAAATAACAAAAAACAACTGTAAAAAATGAATGTAAAATCATAAAACAGTCATTTGATGTGGGTTGTTGTTTTAAATGAACTACAAGGTTAGTAAAAAATTTAATTTATTCTACAAATGACTGACATTTACATTAAAAATAAAGAAACTGTATTACAACCCAAACAACTACATATTTTTAAATCCTGAGTGTGCTTGTTCTACTGCTTCGTAAGATGCATAGGTTCTTATAGAGTAGACATGATAGGCCAAATTTCATTGTTTGTTTACATCGCTTTTTGTTGTGATTTCCAAAAAGTAATGAAATAAGCTTTAACTTTTCAAAACTTTTTTAGAATTTTAGCGAATTTTGATTAAAATTTGTTAAGACTTGGATTAAAAATATGTTGCTCGAACAAAAATTAAAATATTTTGAAATTCTAAGAGTGAATTTCATGTAAAAATCTAGATGCATTGAACCCGACCCCCTCAGATATCGATGAAATTTTGTTCATAGCTAAATTTGATCAATACAAACAAACTCTCATTTTTAGAAATGACTGTTTTGCGATTTTTTGGGCGTGACACAGTGGGAACGTTTTTGAAAAAACGCGAAAATGGTCGAAAAGAGCTCCATTTAAACTACAATAACTCAGAATCGGCTAAACCGATTTCCATGATATTGGTATCATTAAAAAGATATTTTAACAGGATTTATGACACGTTTAAAAAAAAAAGAAATACACTGTAAAAAAATTTATAACAAAAAAAAAATTTTAACTGACGGAAAAACCAAAAAGATCAAGGGTTTTTTTACAGTGTATTAATTTTTTAGAAAGGTTTATCCTTCATCTATACCATATCAAAAAATAAAAATGGGTTCTTTTTTAGTTTTTTTTATATAATTTTTTAAGTAGTGTCACTTCTAGTAATTCCGCAAAATTCCGAATAAAAAAATCAATGTATTCTTCATAATAATTTTCTATTTTGTCATAAACATTTATTACTTTACCCATAATAAAGAGAAATATATATAGAACAAAAAAATTGTTGCCCTTTTCATTCAAAAGATTTTTTCAGGTCTATTTTTTCTTCCCCAGGTAGACACCATGTGCCAGAACTAAGGGCTCAAAATATGTACCTGACGAAGGGTTAACAGGTAAAATAAATAAACATTGTCCCAGGAAAATTATGAATATGTTTTAACCGCAAAAAGTTCTTGCTTGCCTTAAAAATGCTATATAATTGCACCTGATGAACGTACCGAAATTCATAATTATAAACAGTTTCGAGAAGCCAAGATATCCCATTACAATTTTTACGCGTATATTTTAAAAATTTGAGTGAATATAAATTCAAACAATAACTACAGGTGCATAAAAATATCTAATAAGTGTTGCGCTTCGCTTCGTAAAAGAAGTGAAAAGAAGGCTGCAAATATAATTGAATATTTTCCAGCTGTCGCCAACATTCATTGTAGCCGTATTTGCGAAACTTGCCGGAATACACTGAGAAAAGCGCGCAGTCGTAATGAATCCAAAGTGGAGCAGAATGAAGTCTCAAATTATTTACCAACAACGCCCAGCGATGAAATTAGCGAAGAATTGAATGAACTTCCAACTTGTACCAGCCGTAATGCAAACATCGAAAGGACGGAAGTCATTGAAAATATAAATGATCATATTATTCCTCATCTACCAAACCAAATGTCGCCTCTTAAAAGGAAATATATGAAACAAGATGCATACAGAAATAGAAAATCACTGCAAATTTTCGAAAATATAGCAGATTCATTTGGAGCTGATCCATTATCTGATTTGTCAGCGCAACTTGAAAACGTCAAAGCCATTTACGAAGAAATTTTGGAAAACATAAAATATCAAATAGAGAACAGCTCAAATCTTTTGGAAAAGCAAAAACTTTTATCTCTCTTACCAATCAATATGAGTCACGCAGAAATTAAAGATCGTTTTGGGGATGATATATCTCACGATTGTATCAAAAAAAGTAAAGATATCCAAAGGAATAAAACGAAGTTTGCAGATATCAATCTTTTTAAAATGAGCAGACGTAGTTTACCAACCGAAACTCTAAGCACAGTCAGGTTATTTTATGAAGATGATGAAATTAGCCGAATGATGCCTGGATCGCAAGATTCAATTACTGTTAAACAAGGAAACTTACGTGAAAAAGTTCAAAAAAAAAAAAGACTGATGTTATCTTCACTACGCGAATCTTACTACGAATTAAAAAAAAACATCCCTTGGCCAAAGTGGGTTTTACAAAATTTACAATGTTAAGGCCAAAAAATTGTATGAAACTTGGAGTTGGAAACCAGCAAAATATCTGTGTATGCACATTGCATCAGAATATGAAATTGATGTTTGAAAAATCAGATAACGATAAATTAACTCATAAAAGCTTCGCCATAATATCTGATTGCAATACCCATGATAGTATAGCAGTTCATCTATATATTTCAAAAATGATACAGTTCGTGAAGGCCAATATAACCAACAATATTAATAAAATCATTTACGTATCAGATGGTGCAGGAGCACAATATAAAAATAAATATAACTTCATTATTTTTTCCATCACAAATCTGATTTTGGGATTGACGCTGAATGGCACTTTTATGCTACCAGTCACGGAAAATCTGCATGTGATGGAATCGGAGGAACATTGAAGAGAGGTGCTCGAAATTATAGTATTGCAAATAAAAATGAAATCCAGACAACGAGGCAACTCTATCACTGGGCATCAGAAACATATAAGACCACCATACAAGTGGCTTACGCAGATGCTGACGAATACAACAACGTTAAAGAAAAGCTATTTTCAAGATATAAAGAAGCTAAAACTATAACAGGAACTCAAGGCTTTCATTCATTCATTCATTCCGATAAATGAAACTTTTGTACATGTGCGCAGATATTCTGACTGTGCCAAATTTGAGCAGCGCAAAATTTCTTACAAATAATTAACTTAAAAAAAAATTAAATAAAATAAAACACAAATTAATAAAAACATGGCAAATAATATAAACAATTGTTGATGGTTTTTTATTTGTAAACATTTAAAAAATGTTAGAATTGTTGAACTATTTTGTGAATGTGACCAGATATTTTCGCTGTTATTCGAATTATTTCGAAAACTTTCGGTACGTATTACTAAAAGTGACACTACTTAAAAAATTATTTAAAAAAAAATAAAAAAGAACCCATTTTACTTTTTAGATATGTTACAGGTGAAGGAAATACCTTTCTAAAAAGGTAATACACTGTAAAAAATCCTTGATCTTTTTTGGTTTTTCGTTACCTAAATTTTTTTTTTGTTATAAAATATAAGGGCAATTACTAGAAGTGACACTACTTAAAAAATTATATAAAAAAAACTAAAAAAGAACCCACTTTTATTTTTTGATATGATATAGATGAAGGATAAACCTTTCTAAAAAAATAATACACTGTAAAAAAACCCCTGATCTTTTTGGTTTTTTCGTCAGTTAACATTTTTTTTTTGTTATGAATTTTTTTACAGTGTATTTCTTTTTTTTTTTTTAACCTGTCATAAAGCCTGTTAAAATATCTTTTTAATGATACCAAGATCATGGAAATCGGTTTAGCCGATTCTGAGTTATTGTAGTTTAAATGGAGCTTTTTTCGACCCTTTTCGCGTTTTTTCGAAAACGTTCCCACTGTGTCACGCCCAAAAAATCGCAAAACAGTCATTTCTAAAAATGAGAGTTTGTTTGTATTGATCAAATTTAGCTATGAACAAAATTTCATCGATATCTGAGTTGGTCGGGTTCAAAATTTCAGTTTTATCGCGAATTTAAAATAAATTCATGAAGAGTGAAATTTATATATATAAAAAAAAAAAAAATCGTAATTTGCGTTTCTTTTAGGCGCAATAACAACTCATTCCCCATAGAAAATGAGAAGCAGCTTACTTTACTGACATAAACTTAATTGCTTCTTAAAAAGCTGAAAGGAAAGGCAAAATTTCATTGATTGTTTGCATCGCTTTTTGTTGTGATTTCAAAAAAGTAATGAAATAACCAATAAGTTTACAAATCTTATTTATTATTTTAACGAATTTTTAATAAAGTTTGTTAAAACTTGGATTAGAAAAATGTTGATCGAAAATTCGAATATATCTCACCGGCTCCTCTAAAGGGAGTCAACTGAAAAATTTTTAATTTTCACTTTTTGCAAGAAAACGATATACAGTGGTCATATCTACCCACTGTAAAAATCTTACATTATTTTCTCTACTCTTTCGCCAAAATAAATACAGTTGTAGCCGTCTTTGTGATATAAGAGTAGTATTAAAAAAAAAAACACCTTGTATATTTTGAGTTGGCCCCTTTTTGGAGACACCGGTGCGTTATATATTTTTTATTTATTAAAAATAAAATATATATACAAAATAAAAAATTTGGCTTCTTTTAAGCGCAATTCCCAGCGGACAAATTGAAGCAGTAAAAACGTCAACAGCTTTTTTACTGCTTCGTAGGATGCATACCATCTTAAAAAGCAGAAATAAATGGAAATTAAATTCAATTAATTTTTTTAAATCGCTTTTCGTTATGATTTCCAAAAAGTAATGAAATGAAAAAGGCTTTTAGAAATTCGTTTCTCTGCGAAAGGTTTTTATTCCAAATCGCCTTAACACGATATTTTTATCAGTAGACTCAGAATATTATGTAGGTAATGACCACTGCAAATATAGTTAAAAACAAATGAAATTGCTGTTGAAAAAAGGAGGACTTACATTGCATTAAATTCCACTAACATTGTCATTAGTTTTTAACTATTCAAAAAATTAACCACAAATGTAGTAGTAAAAAGAAACCACACAAATAGTAAAAAATTAACAAAATTTTATTTGTTTGATTTTTTTAAATACAAAAAATTACTGTATAAAATGAATGTAAGATCATAATACAGTAATTTAATGCATTTTGTTTTTGTTTTTTAATGAACTACAAATGTAGTCATAAATTAACTTTCTTATACAAATGACTGTTCTTCAAAAAAACGACTATATCAAATGAATATAAAATCATAATAATGTAATTTAATGCTGTTTCTTTTTTTAAAATTAACTACAAAAGCAGTCAAAAATGTAATATCTTCTACAACTTACTGTTTTTCACTTAAAAATAAAGTATTAAAACCGAAACAACTACAAATGCAGTCAAAAATGTAATATCTTCTACAACTTACTGTTTTTTCACTTAAAAATAAAGTATTAAAACCGAAACAACTACAAATATTTACTGCAAAAGTTCCCGGAGTGTACAATATTATACAAAAAATGGTGGTGGCCTGAAATGTTTTCGTAACAAAAATGTCATAACACTATTGTACAAATGTATGGGTGTATGTGTATTTACATATGAGCATGTAAACAGTATGTGATGGTATATTTGAAAATGTACGTGCACATTTGTATAAACATATGTGTTGTGTTTTAAGTTGTTTGTGTGTGTGTATGAGTTTGTGTTTGTATGTTTGTGTGCGTGTAATTTAATTACTTGTCTGATATTTGTGGTTTATGTGGCAACTTAATTTGTGGTCAATATACATAATTTTCAAAAACTATTTAGCTTTTTAGAGAAAAAGGTGCATATTCGATATGTCAATGTGTGTACATAAACTGACCAAAAAGGTATTAAAGAAAATCAATATGTTCATTTGAATGTGAGCAAATGATGCCAGGATTCTGAGTGTTGATCTGTTGGTACACTCAAAAAACAAAAGTCCGTAAAGTTAGCCAGCAAGTTGAGTCAATAATATTTTTGCTGGCAGGATCTTTGCAGAAAAATTGCTAATATAAGCAAAAGTGTTTTTCTGAAAATCAGTTAGCTGTTTTTTAGCAAAAAAAAAATTGGTAAATTGAGCAATATGTTTTGCTGATACACATTTTGCTGATGCATTAATGCAAATTAAAATCGGCTTGTTGATTTACCGGAGCTTAGCAGATTGAAAAAAACTAAAAATCTTGGTTAAAATTATTACTTTAGATAATAAGTGCTTATTTTACTTCGACCTTTTTTGTTGTAACTCAATAAATAAATAAATATTCAAGCTCGAGGTCTGTTTTTTTATTATATTTATTCTTTATTTTGCTCTTTTCGACATTTCGCTGTCCTCTGGACATCATCTTCTGGAAATACGAGTAACAAACAGTATAAACCCAGGACACAAACGTCTAAAAATTTAATATTGTACAATATTAAACGTCTTAAACTTTAATATTGTACAATATTAAATTTTAAGACGTTTGTGTAGTCTGTTTATACTATTTGGTTATTGTTACTCGTATTATCAGAATATGCTGTTCAAAGGACAGCGAAATATCGAAAAGTGAAAAATAAAGAATAAAATATAATAAAAAAACTAACCTCGAATATTTATTTATTGTATGATTACTTTAGTTAATTTATTTATTTAAATTATTATTTATTTTTGTGATTTCTTTAAATATATATTAACATTTTTAGGACTTTAACATCGTTAACATATTGCAATTAGATAAAAAATCTGGAAATAAACAAAATGTTTTATTAATAACATTAAGAACAAAACATTATAATTCCCAGTTACTTACATACATGTATGTATATGTATGTCTGTATGTATACATTAGTTCAAAATTAGTTTTTTATTAAAAGCGTTTAACTAAAATTTTAGCTAAAAGCAACAAAACTGTTGAAATTTGGGTAAACATTTTAAATTTCAGGTTTAAAAACACTTTCAACTAACTTTTTTGTTGAGTGTAGATGTGTGAATAATACTCATACGTCTAGTGGTACTTACGAAAATAAGATTATTGGTATATTAATATTTATATCCTTTGGAAAATATCCGATTTTCACACAAACATTGACTTTGGTAGTCCCTTTATTATACTTAACCTATTTACTTTTTCTTAGATTTCTTCTTTTCAAAAGATTGATTACTTTGGCTAATGGAAAAATCTGTTGTAATGATTTTGTTGTTTGTTTTTACTTCATTTTCTTAAAAATTTGTGAAATTCCAAAACAATTTGTTAAAGCAAAAACATGCTTAAGTCGGTACATATTAACATGTAACCCAAAACCTTTTTAGTGATTAAGTGTGGGTGAGTGCATGTCTTAACATGGTTTGTTGAAGTTAGAAATCAATTTCATTTTAAGCAGCTGTTAAACTCATATGTTAAAAAATGGACATGTGTCATTTGACACTTAATATGAAACTAATACGTTTGTTGTTGGCTGCCTTCATTTTTAGTTTTTGGCTTTAGTATCCTTATTTTATTAAACAGAAAAAAGGGATGTAATAAAATAAAAAAACTTAAAAAGGAAATATATAACATTTCATTCATTCTTACTTTAAAGCACATAAAAAAGCTTTAGCGTGAATAAACTCTTTCTTTCGTTTGCTTTGTTTTCTTTTTAAACACACACACACACACAAACACACACACACTTAAAAAATCTTATATTTCGTCAAATACAATATTTGACTTGATGAAATATTAGCAACATGAAAAATCACTTTGAAAATACGTTTAAATTAACTTTGCCATCAACTCATGATGTTGTATTTTTATGTACTTTAGGCTGGCCCTTTATTTTTATGGAAAAAATTGTTCAAGTTTCAGGTCGCACCCCCTCTGCAATATACGAATAGCCAGAAAACAGAGAAATTCAATATTTTGTGACAATCAAATGTGGTTCAAATTATGACAAATAAAGATTTTGCTCCAATTTATACTTTAAATAAATAAATACATATCTAAAATACACAAAATCATGAAATCCGTCCAATCAATAGTGAATTTGTAAATTAAAACAGCTGTCAAAGTGATTATTTTTTAAATCAAAGGACAACATTTTTGGCGGTTATTCAAGAAGGGCATTATAGTGAAAACGCTATATTGAAAAGAAGTAGTACACATATTTTCAAGCTTTTGTTACCGATTTTAAGATCTCCGGGAGACGTAGAAGCTGAACCATATATATATTATAATTATTCTGACATCAAAAGTCTTTACTTTTTAAACCAATACAGCAAATTTGTTTGAATAGGGGAAATTCAATGTAAATCCCAATATTGGAAGAAATAGTGGACACCTTTTAAAGATTTTATTATCTTTATCCGGAAGACGTACTACACGCAAAAAAATAAGTAAGTATATACGGTAGTAAAACGTCTTGTAAATCAAGAATACTATTTTTCAACATTTTTTTTTTGCTAAAATTGTGTTTTCAGCTAAAATTTCAGCTGATAACACAATTTTAGCAAAATTTAAAGTATTGACGACAGCCAGATTGAAAGACATACTCAGAATTGAGTAGATATCGCGGTACTAGAGACGAGGAAATGATGCTAAAAAGTACAACTCTTGTAAGAAATATAAAAAATCAACCATGGAAGATTTTTTGTCTGTTTTTCATAAATAATAAAACAAAAAACGCCAACAATTTGTATCGTATATATATACATAGCGGAATAAAAAAAACATTAAATTTTGTGTTGTCACTGGCTTGTCAAAGAAATTGTCTATTATTTAAATAAAAGACAAAATAAAATATTTAAATTTAATAAAGATTAAATGTGTTTCTGTAAACTAAATGTTTATAGTGACGATTAATGTCAAATAGCAAACAAATATACGTTCAGGTAGACAGACAAAAGCGAAAGACAAGACACAAATTGTACGTAATTTTGTATGTTTCCATTTACTTCTTGCAAAATGGGGTTGTTAATTTCATATTTTTATTATTCTTTTTGTTTCGTTTATAGAAAGACAATCATTGATGTAAGAAGTTTGAAGATAATTTGTTTATATTATTTATAATTATTTCTATATATTTTCGGATATTAAATTATTTTGTGTCATCAATGTAAGATTATGAACATTTTTATATTTTCTAACATACTATAAATAATTTTTGAAGGAATAGCAAAAGTCATTTTAAGCTTTTCAACAAATAAATTAACTAAAGTATAATTTTTCAATAATTTTTTTTAATCTTCTAATATTTAGCAGTAGTTTTATTAACTTTTAGCAAGGATTTTTTTTTATTTTGAATAAACAAAGTGTTCGCAAAACTTTTGCTAAATCTACTAATTGCATTGCTAAAAATCAGCTCGATAATTTTCAGCAAAAGATTTTGCTGACATTAGCAATTTTTTCGTAAGTACCCTCCTGACTAAAATGTATTGCTAACATTTGATGCACTTTTTCCAGTTTTTATTATCAACTCGTTGTCCGGAAGAAATACTATGCTGATTTATGTATAAATTTTAATTATCCCGGCCGTTAAATGGTTACTTTTGAAATCAGCAGACCTAGGTTTTTGAATGTTCTTGAAAAGACTTTACTATCAATTTGTTCTCCGGAATAATTATTATCTGTTTGTAAACGTTTGTTCATGTTTGCTTAAGATTATATTGGCGCTAAAAGCGGTTATTTTTTAAGTCAACGGAGCAATTTTTTTTTAATTGGCATTTCGACGGTAGGAAGCACGCTTCCAAAGTTTTATTACCAATTTGTTGTTCGGGTATTATTCGTGTATAAATAGTTATTATTCCGGCAGTGAAAAGTTTATTTTTTAAATCAACGTAGCAAATTTGTTGGCGGTTATTGAATAATATCATTTTGGCGGAAACGCCATATTGGAATGCACGTATATTTTCTATTGCCAAAACAAATTTAAGTTAATCTCATTATGGCGGTATCTTACAAGCAAGTGGCGATTGAGAGTAATTTCTTCCAAAAAGTTTCTCAATTTTGCGGTTGACATTCTGCACAAAACTGTAAATTCATAAAATGTGAATAAAACAATTCAGACACACAGCACAATTAGGAAACTAGTCGACATCCGGAATGTCACGCAGTATAAAAAAGAAGTATAAAAGTAATTAGATTTATTCTTCAAATATGCTAAAAAGGATAATTTTGGCGGCTATTTTAATTTATAGCTTTATTAGCGGTTAGCCGTTTTTTATTATTGTGCTCATTTTCCTGAGGTAAAATGTGAATTGGGCTGATAAATTGTATTCAGGTTCCAACAAAATAAAAAAAGGCAAACAATTTAAATTTTTCAATATTTCAGTCGCCTCTTCTAAATATCTATTGATTGTCCCAAAACTTTGTATTTTCAGTTTTTTGCTATTCGCATATTTCTAAGGGGTGCGGTTTTACATTTTAACACTTTTTTTAAGGGCCATCCTAATGTACTAAGAAATATATGCATTAAAAAAAGAAAATTGTTTAAGTGTGTTAACAACGGAGGGGGTTTAAGACAGATTTTTGTAAAGATATACTTTAATTTTGTCATACACACAGGATGGATGGATTAGCACGAATTTGGTTTATTTTTACATGAAACATTTAATAAATCTCGATTATTAAAATCAATTTAATTTATCTGTCATTCAAACCTCAAATATATTTGATATTTTAAAAAATTGTTTGATACATTAAGGATTCCCACTATGTGTACTTAGTGTTTTATTTGTTATATGTTGTATTGCAAAAATAGAGATGATACATTTTTATTTTCAATTTAACGAAGATTTTTGGTTTTTTGGGTTGGGTTTTCACTCTGTTACCACAATTGAATATAGTACACTAAACATACCCAGTAAGAACCAAATAACAGGTTGCAAAACAACTTATACTGTATTACAATAGGTTCCAATTTCTGTTCTACAACCGATTCTTTTTGTATGGAGTTTGTCCTATTTACAACTTTACCTCCAAACAAGAACAGGTTGCTTTAGAACCGGTTCTAGAGCCAGTTAAAGAACTGGTTCTGGGACAGAGAAACCTAACATTTTGACTGGCAGGAACCTGTTCTACAACCCGTTCTATGCAACCAGTGGCAAAAGAAGCTGTTCTGTAATAGATTCTGAGGCCACCAGTTCAAGGTAGTTACCAGTGGGTAGTTACAAATGTTGTATCATTCTGTCATCTATTGTTGTATATTTTAAAACAAAATTTTAAAATGTTTATTTTCCATACGACTATACAACACATACCCTTCATTAAAAGAATTATCCTTCATGATATTAATGAAAAAATTTCAAACAATTTTTTTCATAGATTCAATGAAAAATTTTATTAAATCCAAGAGATTTTATTAATATTAGGAAGTTTTTATATAAAACTTCATAGTTTCATAAAAATAATTCATTCGATTTTATAAATTATGTGCTCATAACTTTCATAAAAATATTCTTTAGAGCTATGAAATTATTTTAAAGACTTATTTTTTTTTTATTTTTTCATAATTTCATTAATTTTCACACATTTCAAGAGTTTTATTTATTCTAAAAAAACTTCTTAATATTAAAAAATATTAAGTTCGATATAATTTTTATTAAAATAACTTGAAAAATATTTAATTAAATGAACTTGAATAATTTTCATTTTCATTAAAAAATATTATGAAATTGTTTCATGTATTCTATGAACGAAATATGAAATCTGTTTCGTGGATGCTATGAAAAGTTTCAATGAACGAGTTCCAGTAACAAATTTCATTAAAGCTATGAAGAAATTCTCTCAGTGTTCTGAACAAACTTATTGCTTTTTATTAATTTTTGTATAATCAAGGGTTTTGGTGTTATCTCTACTTAACCCATTTTTTACCAAGATGTCTTTAAAGATATGGTAGTTTTTAAGAGCCTACAACTTCTGATAATATTTATTAAAATAATAATATTTTTTAAATAAATAGATCTCGAGCTCGAAGATTTTTCTTTATTAAATATTGAAAGGTCGAATAAATACAACTTTAAAAATAATAATATTTATTAAAAATTTCTTACGTGCGCCCCGGTAGGCTGGTTGGTAGCGTGCTGCCTTATCAGTGCGGGGGTCGTGGGTTCGATTCCCACCAGAGGCACTGGTCTGTTTTCGCTACAACGCGCCGAAGGCCATAGCAGCTAGTGCTCGGTTAGGGTAATAGTATATAGTTTGTAATTATATAGTTATTAATTAATAAAAAATAAAAAAAATAAAATAAATAAAAATTTCTTACGTCTAATGAAAAAGTTTCATTAAAAATTGTTTCATTAAGAGACTTTTAAAAAACTTCATTCAAATTGCGAAGAAAACTTCATTAGTTAATGAAAAAAGGTCATTGAAACTCGTCCAAGAAATTCTCACTGTGTGGAAAGGTACAATAACAGCGCAATAAAAAGCATGTGAAAATTTTTAGTCTTGGCTACAAATGTGGTTTAAAAAGTTTTAAAATTGATAATTCCAAGGTTTCAATAAAATGATTTAAAAAAAAACTATTTGTAAACATTTTTCAAAAAATCTTTAAAAAATAAGAGAGAACAACGTAATAGTTACACACACGTATGTATTAGCGTGTCCCAATTTTTTTTTGCCTCTTCTCTAAACAGTGTTGCACAAAAATAATTTTTTTTCGGCAAAAGAATACCGAAATTGAAAAATATTCTTAGTTTGCTAATATCTCAAAATACCCATAATTAATTTTTATCACTTACAACATACAAAAATTTCAAGTTGAAAATCAGTGACGTTCAAAAATAGAAGGAATAAATTAGAAAGTACATTTAGGGAAAAGCTTCATTTTATTTATGAAAAATTTCATGAGTATGATGAAAAACTTCATTGATTTTCGTCCAATGTAGCACTTCATAAATATGATGAAGCTGTTTCATAAAAGGTTAAATTGATGACATGCTTCTTTATATTTATGAAATGTTTCATAAATATGATGAAAAAGTATCCTAACTTTTTAAATATTTTTAACAGGGAAAGGAACTTTGTGCACAAACAAAATGTGTTTAGGCGCCTTAATATGAATGAAAAATTTTAATATATGCGCGAAAAATTATGAAAATATGCACTTATTTTTTTTTAATTTTAATTTTCTTCAAAATTTTCTTCTAAAAGTCTTAAGTGGAATTTGGAAAGTTTCAACGAAAATTAACGAAACCCGTGAAGAGATATCCACTGCAAATTAATTATTTTTTATGTTTTAAATTTAATTTTTATATGTCACTAAAAGCTCTTAAAAAAATAAAATTAAAAGTGATCTATTTAAGAAGAGCTCAGAAAACTACAACAAAAACATGCATTTTAAGCACAAAATGCAATAAAAATATGCGTTTAATGCAAAATAAGTAAAATAAGTAAAAATTTGATTTAAAAATATCCATTTAAAGCAAAATATGCATTTATAGCAAAATATGCAAAAATATGCACTAACAAATCGATGCCATTTTTACACAAATTCTATGATTCGCAAAGATTTTTGTTTACCCTGTTCTCGACTTAAGAAAAAGAAATGCATTTGCATGAACTTCCGGTCCCTGGTTATTGAGTATATCATAAATAAAATGAAGTAGTTTAATATAATTTTATGAAAGTTTTATACATTTTTATGAAATTTTTCGCTAATATTATGAAAAGTTTCATAATGTATTTAAAAAATTATATTTAAAAGTAAGAAGACATCAAATAATATTTAATTGCTCCTTCAAAATTTTAAATAATTTATTTTAGTTCTTAAGTTTAAAAAAGTCTTAATGATATTTTCGAAATTTCAAATAAAAAAAAAAAACAAATTCAATAAAAAATAAAAATTTTAATTAAAAGCTAAAGTTTATTTTCACAATGTATATGAAAGATTTGTATGAACTGATGAAGGTCTAACACTTGTAATACGTTTTTACGAAACTTTTCATCATGTTTATGAAAACTTCATAAATATAATGAATAATTAATTACAAACAATATAAAGAAACACTATCATCAATATGATAATACTTTTTCAGTGAGTGTATCTTGATTTTTAACACAAAATTTTGTATATTCAGTACCCTACTACAAATTACAATATTTTTTGACACGCATGGGTAAATTGATATGCATGTTAAGCAGGAGACCACATGTAGTTAAACTACATACTCTGATTTTCGTTAGCACATCCCATATCCTCTCAAAAGGCTATTTAAAGTTAAATCTTTAAACAAATAATTCAAATATTTGTACTCATTAAATTATGCCAATATGGATATCAGATGAATGATATTAATCTCCGATATTCCACACAATTATTTGTCGCTCCTAATGTTTTACGACCAAAAATTTCCTTTTAAAAATTTGATCATTGATTGTTTTATATAAGTTCGTCAGAAGAAAAATAAAAAAACTATGTAATAATAAAAAGAGGATTCGATATTTAATATGACTTTAAATTTTAAATTTCATGTTGACGCGTTCAAAAGCTATGATAATTCAAACATTGTACGAGGGCGGGCTAATAAGTCCGTGACTTTTTGAATGAAACACAGTTTTATTTTGCAAAAAACAAATTATTTTTCAACATATTCTCTTTTTAGCTCAATACACTTAGTCCAACGTTTCTCCAATTTTTGTATTTGGCATTTCTTGGCCATATGGGGTGGTTTTTTTTTTTTAATCTTCGTTAAATCGGTCCAATAAGTTGGCATAATATTCCTCATTTATTGTTTTTCCCTTTTGAAGGTAACCGATATGGGTTATCCCGCGTGGATCCCAAAATACTGTTGCCATCACCTTATTGGCCACGATTACGTTTATGGTCAACTGAGGGCAAACGCGGCACCCATCTTGCAGACAGCTTTCTTAAACCCAACTGATCATTTCAAATCGTTACCACACTGCCATATGAAATGCCTATATCATGAACAATCTCACGCACTTTTACTCTTCGATCGGCCAACACCATATCGTGGATTTTTTTCAACATTTTCGGGTGTATTGACCTCAATTGGCCGTCCAGAGCGTTCATCGTCAGTTGTACTTGTGCGACCACAACGAAAGTCAGTAAACCACTTTTTTACCATTGAAATCGGTTGTGCAGAGTCCCCATATTATTTATCAAGCTTTCAATTGGTTTGATTGACGGTTTTTTTCACAAAAAATAATGTTTAACCCCCCGTCAAACACATATTATGAAACCTTCAAACAAACATGAACATTCAACAAATATGAAACCTTCAAAAATAACTAGAAGTATGTTTAATTAACGCTCAAAAATAAAATATGTCTTACCTGGAACCATGTGTTTGTCCAAGGGTTAATGAGCACTCGAAATTCACTAACAATTTTTACTAAAATCAGAAGAGGCAAAGTTGAAAATGTCGTTTTTTGTGCTCATTTTTTAAACGTAATGAAAAAGGGAAATTTTTATATCTCTCGGCGGGAGCTTTGGTTTTGATTTTAGACCCATTGTTTCTAAGGGTAATTTTCTTAGAATTTCGTGTAGATTACGTTTTTGGTATACGCTTTCTGACAAAAGCAATTGACCCACGCTAGAGCTCAAGCTTACTTTGAGTACTTATGGGACAAATAATTTTTGAGATTTGATTCAGTTTCCGGAAAAGTTTTAGATTTTGCGCAAATTAATTGTTACCTAAAAATTGGGGATTTTGGACGTTTTTTAATTTTATTTATAACTTGGTCCATAACCCAAATTTTTTTAGCTTCTTAGTCAATATTTTTAAAGCAAAATATGAAAATTTTATTTTTATGTGCATATACCATAAATTTCGGCCATGCTTTTTTTTTTTAAAATTCCGTGACATATGTTGAACTTTTTCGTAATTTTTGAAAAAATTTTGTAAATAACGCTTTATAAATTTTAAAATATCTTCTCAAATAAAATAAAAATACACACAGAGAATAAAGTGCCAACCGAATGAAAAAATGTATATTAAGGGTAACAACTTATAAATTCAGTTAGTACAACGATATTAACATTCGATTTCTGAAAATTTTGGGTGTTGCAACTAAAAATCTGTTGATTTAACCGAACTTTATTGTGAAAACTAATATAAAGATGTGCCAACTGTCTGAAATTCGCAATAACCGAATTCGATTCGTAGTAACCGAATTTCAGTTGGCAAATAGCTTAATTTTTTTCTGTGTGTAATAATGCAGATAAATTCTAAATAATTTAGTAAACAAAATATTTTAATTCGATCTTGCTATTCCAGAGTTATACCCATTAACAGCTTTGTACCCATTGTGAAAATAAGAATTTAATAAGCTGTTTGACAGTTTTGCATACGACGATTGCTTTAAGCTTTAAATTAGAGATGGGCAGGTGAACAGAATTTTGACCGATTCACATGATTCTTACGCTTTATTCATGTGAATCGAGTAAAATTTTGCTCACGTGAGCTTATGTGAGCGAAACCCAATTTTACTCACGTGAGTGAGCGTTAGTAGGAAAAATTCTTCTTGAGTGATTGTGCGTGAGTCAAATTTTAGCGTTAGTGAGTGTGCGTTATCAGAGCTTTAGCAAAAAAATCTGAATTTACCCACGTGAGCGTGAGTGAGCATACATATGTAGAAAAAATTCTCGTGAGTGAGTGGAATTTTTTTCTCATGAACGTGAGTGAGAATAGAAATTCATTCACGTACCTAGTGCTATTTGATTTTTCAAGTTTAGCACTCATTTTTTTCGCTCAAGGTATCAAAAATCACAAAATTCAATGTTTTAAAGCAAATCCGATGGCAAAGAGTGGAGTCCCCTTTGGGAGTGTTGATAGAGGGTAGGTATTTTCTGAAAAAATGTTGAGATAGATAATAAATAGGTATAAATTAATTAGTGTTGCTTCTCTTTAAAAAACAAAGCTACGTGATTGGTTCATACCTCATTTTAAAGTTACTGTTGTCGTGCGTGCTTTAAATAAAATAAAAAGAAACAATAATAATTTTGTGAAAGTAAAATGCAGTTTTTTCAAATCCGCAGTTTAATCCGCCGGATTTAAAAAACTGTTCTTTTTTTATTCTCAAAAAAATATATGTTAATTAGAAAAGATTCCACTTTGTAGTTGGCAAATATCAATATGAGCTCACGGTATCAAAAGTTATGTCCACAAATCTGAAAAAATATACCAAAAAAAAAATAAATACAAGTTTTACAGAAGTAGTTGCGCATAATTGTCCATATCTCTTTAATATCTTAAGCTACGATACGAGCATTGTTACCACATTTTAAAGATACTTAAATTATAATATTAATGGTTAACATAAATTTTCAATTAATTTTTTTTTACATTTTTATTTATAACTCAGGATACCGTAACAGCTCCATACAGGGATTTGTGCACGGTATAAGAAATATATATTTTTTAAAAAAATTAAAAAATATCAGTTTGTTTTTTTAAATACAGATTTTTGAACCGCTGTTTGTGAAAACTATGCGTTTTGCCGTGAAAAATGGTGTATATCAGTAAAACCACAATTTAAGTAGCTTTAAAATGATGTATCGATGACTATCGTAGCTTAAGACTTTAAAAACATATGGAGGATTATGTAAAACAATTTTTTTTTAAAATTTTCGAATATTTTTCATGTTTTTAAACTCGATATTTCAAAATTCGCTGAGATTAGCTGTCTACATTTGGACGAGGTTATAGGCTTGTTTCAATTATAACTTACTGAAAAATATTGAATTTTGGACAGCTAGAACTAGTAAATCCGTGGTTTTTCTTAGTTTTTACTTTATTTTACTATCTTTGCATAATTTGTCATTTTTGAATTCAATTTTTGTGCGTAAGCAAAAAGACAAATCTTAAGAATTATTTCCCGTAAAAAAGAAGAACACTAAAAGTCCGTTTCATTGGAAAAACGCGAAATGTACTAAAAATGCTTATGACATACTAGCGCGACAAGATGATTTCGGAGTTCATCTTTTAGTATAATATCTGAATACCTTAAAAAATTAGGCGTACCAAAATTGAGCTGGTAAAGTTAATATTTGCGAAAGTTATTCTAAAATAGTCTTATATTAGTTATTGTCTACCAAATAATTTAATATTTTTAGGATTAAAAAAATATGTTAGCATACCCAGCAAAAATAATGCGAAGTAGTTTAAAAGAAACAACATTTTCATTACACACAAAGTAGCTACTACTACTGATTTTTCTGATCTAATGCTGGCCTTTTAGATCAGTTCCTAAACTTAGCATATAATGTCATCATATACAAGGCTAACTAGTAGAAATGTCACGAATGTTCGGTTACAATTCGGTATTTGACTTACTCGAATGGAACCGGGAGTTTGTGTCTTTTAACAACTATTTTTTAATCTAGATGTCGCTTTGAATTAGTATTTTCTGACATTTAAATTTGAAAAACAATGATTACAAAATATCAGACTTAACAATAGTTTTCTTTCTTCTCAGTTGAACGAAAAACTATTATTTCGCTTTGTTTTTAAAGCTGGAAAGCTGTTTAAAAGTTTTTTTTTAGTTATAACCTTTTAAGCACTACTACTGATCCATATTATCAATCGGTAAATACATGTGACTTGGCATCACACCTTAACCACTAGTTAAAAATAACAAATTAAGTTCTATGAAAAAGGACACCCAAAAATACAATCTTTCATAACCTTACACAGAGTACTTTTAATAAAGTGAAGTTTGAGGAATTTGCATTACATCCGTCCTATGACAACCCCATGTTAAAAACATGTGTGTTTCACCTCAATTTGCACTACATCTGAATCCGTATATGTGATGATTTTACTACATCTTTTTACACTCTTTTTTCGCTGGGTACTTATATGCGTTTTAAACTTTCTTCAATTTCCATAACTTTACAGATGTCGAAAGAAATTTGATGCCCGAATGTTGCTAAATGTCTTTTTCGTTTTTACCATAAAATACTAGAAAAAAATATTTTTTAATTGTATGTATTAAAAAAACTTGTTAAATCGCGCGAACATTTTAATAAAATTTTTAAAATTAAAATTAGATGCCCGAAATATATAGGATCAATGATCGCTACTCCTCTTTTATTTCTCAAGCCACACGGCGTAGCTTAAAATAAATTATATTTAATTGTTTTTGAAACTTTTTCTCAAAAAATCAGAAACTAATACGTTCTTCAACGTGCAACTTTCTGACAGTATTGAGGGAGGATTCAGCATTGACATATATTTTTTAAAATTTAAAAACCATATTTATTTTAAATTATTTCCCGCGAACTATATGCCACGAAAAGTTGTTCTAATCATGTGACATGTTGTGACAGTTTTGAAGGTAATTTTGTCGTCTTTAATTTAAAGTCTCAGTGATCAATACTTTTCATTATATGCTTATTATTGTAAATTCATTAGTGTCAACCTTAGTTACAAAAAAGACAATATTTGTGCCGTTTTTGAACAAATTTGGAAGGGGAGAGGGAATTGAGTTGGTTGGTTTTATTTATTTTAACTCTATATTTATTAATGTACATTTTCTGTACCAAGTTTGCTTGAAATCAGAAAGAGTGGAGGAAATCGAGTAGTTAGATTAGATTTTATGTGTTTTCAGTCTAAAGTGACAATTAAAGTACTAAATGTATCAAATTTTCAGACCTTTACAGGGGGCTGACAATTCAAGCATACCGACATTTAAAGCAGATGACAATTATAGAGCTTTTAGTGTATCTCTTTAAAAAAAATATATATATATTTTTTTTTTTAAAAAGACTGTCAACTATTTTTGCAATAAGAATATGTTTGCCAAATTGCAAGGTAAACAAAAATTTTGGTGTAAACAAGGGTTTTGTTTGACATAGAACGACTCGTATGTGTACTCTATTCGACCCACGCTACTGTGTTGGCTATTTAACTAAAATGAATTAATTGTGTGCAACAAATAGTCGTTAAGTCCCTTGGCAAACATTTTGGGGGACTTAATTCAAACAGGATTAAAAGGAAACAGAATGTCAAACAATTTTTGATTTACAAATGTTGCCTAAGGAAAAACAATAGATTTCGTCAAATTATTAAAATTATGAACTTTTATGATACAACAGGACATTCAGTAATACATATATGAACCATGTACTTTAAAAGTGGTATGACTCAATTTTCAAAAAAAATTAGTTAAGACTGTAATAAGGTACAATGCGAGGGGATTTTTTTATATGTAACAGAAAATATTCAAAAATTTAAAAAACAACTGAGATATTAATGATTGAATTTTTGCTAGTTAACGATTTGACAAAAATGTTTATTTTGATAGTGGTATGAGTCCTTCTTTTTTTTGTAAATAATATAAATAAACTTAAACAAGTATATTTGATTTTTTGTATGCGAAAGTAATAAAATAATGTCATATATTTTGACCAAAATCAGCAATAAAAGTTGAAATTCGCGTAAATTTAGCAAATAAAAGTTTTAACATTTGGAAAATTGTATAATCTGTTATGCAATGTCGTTGTGATAAACATTTCTAGAAGTTAAAAACTATAGATTTTTTTGCAAAACATTGCGAACCATTTTAGCTGGGCGAGTCCATTTTTATATTTTTTTATCAGACAGATTCAATAGAATAACAATTTTTTTTCGCATGGTACATAGTGGATCAAAATGACATAACAAAACTTAAAAAATAATAAGTTGGTTAAATCATTGAAACTAATAAAATATATCACACAAAAAAGTTAAGTCAACTGAAAATAACAAAATGATAAAAATGTTAATTTTGAAAGTGGTATGAGTCCACTTGCAGTTCAAAAAAACAGGTAATTTAGCAACATCTATTAAAAGCTATTTGTAATATGAAAAATTTAACTACACGTGATTATCAATGCATGTAAAAATTCACTAAAAAAAAGCACCCAGATGTTTAAACACGCTAAAATGCAAAAGCTTTTACATCTCAATTTAAAAACAAGTGGACTCATACCACTTTCAAAATAAATGGTTCATAATGTACACCGATGTTCATGAGTTGGCAACTGGTAACTGATAATTTCTAACAACTTGAGAATTTTCCATTATACAGAAGTTTTTTTGTATGCTTATCATAAGTTATAAAAAAAGTCTCGATTACAGGGTTTGATATTATGACCATCGCTATATATTTGTAATGTGACTTATGAATTGTATGTCTATTAAATATGGGCCCAGTTTTGAATTTCCGTTTTACTTTTGATGTTATGGGGAACATTACATAATTTTAACTACCCGAGTAAAAACGTTTACATGTAATAATTACATATGATTAAATATAGATCAATATATAATCGTATATGACATATACAATTATATAAGATTAATCTTATTATATATGAATACATGTATAATTAGATACAACAAAAATCAGACATTTAGTTAATAGGAACTACACAGAGAGAATTATTTGGACGAGTTCTGCTGAAATTTTTTCTCTGACCTAATGAAGTTTTCTTCACAATGTGAATGAAAAACTTCTTAAACTTCATTTAAAAGCTTTATTGTTTTAATGAGATTATTTTTAATGAAACTTTTTCATTCGTCATATGGAATATTTAAAATTAAACTTTTCATTAAAATTTATAAAAAACTGCATTAATTAAATGAAAAGTTTCAATGGACCAGTTCCAGTGGCAATTCATAGATATAATTAAAGAATTCATTGATATCATGCAGATAATTCTCTCAGTGTAGGATAATTATTATGATGTTGAATAATATATATAGTTCAATATTCTAGTTAAGATTTTAAATATTATTTTCTGGGAAATTTTTATTTTTTCATATTGACAGTAAATGTTTTTGATTTCCTGCCTTTTCTAAAAATTTGTTATACATAAGTTTTTAATGATTAAATCAAAATTTTATTAATCAAATTATAATAATAGTTGCCTGAAGAAGTCACCCAATGTGGAGACGAAATATGGGAAATAAATAATTATAATATATATAAAGAAAGTAAATCAAAAATAAATAACATAATAACAAAGTGTAATATTAACAAAAAAATGTATTTCATTTTGGATAAAACTATATCTTAACATATTCATAGTTATATATCGTTCCATACCAGAAATATGTAGATATTCTTTTGGAAAAGCTATATATTGCCGCATTTAAAGTTTGATGGCTGTATATTAGACTGTTCCGAATTTAAAAAATACGAATTTCGTCACTAATCAAACGATAGTTATTATTGAGCTGCTTATGGATCAAAACCAAACATTTTTTTGAGGATGCATACCTATAGATGCTACCCGTGTCCTTGTAGTGTATTTTTAAAATTTGTGTACAAAGAAGAGTCTAAAGGTTTGGTAATGCTGAACATATTGTGGGAAAAAACAATTGCCATGTGTATAATTTGGTCCACCACAGCATCATTTAGTTTGAAACATGTACTTTCTTTAAATTGAAAGATTAAGTGGACCAACATTAATCTATGGAAATTTTATAAATATATTTTCAAAAATATGCTCAGCCTTGCCTAACTTGTGGCCAATTTTGTACAAAAATCTAAAAAATACGAGTAGCGAACTATAAGTATTCTTGATTTTTCCCCTATTATCAACACATCGTTCACTGATAGAAATTTGTACGTAGTATTAATGAATTGCTTCATTAATCCAATGAATTTTTTCATAAAAAAGTCCCCAAAGAAATGTTTTATTGAGTCAATGAAAGCTGTTTCATTAAGTCAGTTTTAGTGAATGGTTTCATTGACCCAATGAAAATTCCATAAAGTATATGAAAATTTTTTCATTAATACACTTAGAATACTATGTAGGTAAAGACCACTGCAAATGTAGTTAACAACAAATGAAATTTCACTTAAAAAAAGGACGACTTACATTTCATTAAATTCAACTAACATTTTCATTTGTTTTTTAATGTTCAAAAAATGACTAATAATTGTAGTAAAAATGAACCACATGGTAGTAAAAAATAAACAAACATTTATTTTTTTAATTTTTTTAAATAACAAAAAACAACTATAAAAAAAGAATGTAAAACCATAAACAGTCATTTGATGTTAGTTGTTTTTTTAAATGAACTACAAGGGTAGTAAATATTTTAATTTGTTCTACAAATGACTGACATTTACATTTAAAATAAAGAAACTGTATTAAAACACAAACAACTACATATTTTTAAAGCAGAAGTTCCCCGAGTGTAGTAGCCTAATCGTTATGAAAGTTTCATGTGTTTAATGAATGTGTTTTTATAAAATATTTTCGTTGATATTTATTAATTTGCACTTTTTTGATTATTTTAGCATATCATTAATTTGATGGTTATTGAGAAATTACCATTCCTTGATATTATTTATAAGGTCTGGTCAAATTTTAATTTATTTCTGCTTTTATTGTTTTAATTTTACAAAATTGTTCAATCTTTACATTTTTTATAATTTGTGTTAAAAGATGACATATTTTCTTATATGTCGGTACAAAATATGTTATTTTTTACAGTGACCGTAATCATTATGAGTTTTATAATAAAAATTACACAATTATGATTATATTATGAGTTTTAAGGATTTTCTTCAATGGTAATGATTATTTTTGAGTAATATTAATAAAAATCAGCCATTATCATTATTTTTGAGCAAAAAAAAAATAAAACTCAAAAATAATCATTATTTATTATTTTTATTTTTTTCGATCAAAATAAAACTCACTTTCATAGAATTTTTAAGGTGTCTTTCACAAAAATCCTCGAACTTTTGGAGTGTGTTCAACATATGAAATGTTGAATTCCAACGAGTTGCAATATAGTTTTAGGGCCCCCGGCCCAAAAAAACCGAAGATAGAAACAAAATTTTCTTTTTTAATTCCCGAGGGAATTAAAGTGCGATTTTCCTCTTTTTTTTATTTATGTACGTTTTCTAATTTTAACTATAAGTTTCTCTAAGTGCATTGAGTAATAGAGAGCTACAGCTCACTAACACAACGACAAAATCTCTCTGCCTATCTCTGATTTACATACCAGCTTTACTATTCTTCATGATCAGTATACATGCATATTAGGGCTATAACCAAATTTTTGGCATAGTACCACGAGTTGGGCAATGAAAGTGAGTTTTATTTTGAGCGAAAAAAATAAAAATCATAAATAATGATTATTTTTGAGTTTTATTTTTTTTGCTCAAAAATAATGATTATGGCTGATTTTTTTATTACTACTCAAAAATAATCATTACCATTGAAGAAAACTTTAAAAATAAAAAAATTAAAAATCATGACGGATATGCACAGATTGTCAAAAAATAATAATAATGGTGCAATAAATTTTTTTTTATATCTGTTCTTAGTGATTGATTTTTTGATTTAAAAAAACGAACAATAATCATTATTACGGTCCCTGATTTTTTATCGATCTGGCTTGGAATTCTGTAGAACGATCGACGATCCACTTTTTGTATTTAAACTACGACCATATTAGATAAAAATGTTAAATATTGTTAACAATGTTGTTAAAAAACAAAAATTTATTATCGTTTAGCATAACGTTTTTGTGTAACATCGTCAAAACGATAACAATTTAGGTCTCGTTTTGAACAAAACTATGTCGTTTTTCTTAGAGTATCTGTTCCCAGGAATTTCGTCAAAAACTGTTAGCTCTAGGCAAATTTAATAAAAAAAATTTATTTTCATCAAAGTTTTTGTTAATTCTGTTTAAAAGAAATTTTTCAGTTTTTTTTTATTTCAAAATGATAGTACAAAAAAAATTTTTTTTTTTTCTTATTACAAGTGAAAATTTTTATTGAAAAAAATTTTAAAAGTTTTCATTGATTTAATGAATTTTTTTTATAAAGTTATGAAAAAAATCATAAAAATGTTAATGAAAAAATACCAATATTAATGAATGTTCATTTAGTTAATGAAATTTTTCATTAAACGAATGAATCGACTTAAATGAAATCGTTTCATTATTACTATGAAGGAAAATTCTATCAGTGTTGGATCACTATTACGTAAAAGTGTCGGGACACACCTTAAAAAAGATTTATACTGTAACTTTTTGAAAACAGCAAACACGTAATTTGTTTCTTAACATATTTAATGAACTTAACATATATGATAGGATGATCATATAGTTGTATATTGAGATATATCAGTTTACATAAAATCATATACAATTATATCAGGTCAAAACCCAGATACAATAATATTTGGTTTTTATATAATTATATCTTTTTGTATCAATATATATAATTAGATATGAAGATATTACGGGTTAAGGGTATTAGAAAGATGGCCTCTTATATACCAAGCTTTCTTAATTGGAATATATGATAAATAAAAAGATGGCGGGTTCCTTTAAACGTTATAAAATTTAACTTTGATTTTATTTAAACTTATTTTTAAATGTTATATTAATTTTAGTTTTAAGAGTTTTAGGGGTTTAAATCTTAAATTTTAGAATGTGGATTTTAACAATTTTAAATGTTCACAATTTCAATTTTAAATATTTCACTTTATGGTGTTTTTGTCTTTCACTTTATATTTTTGCGGTTGCCGGTTTATAGCTGTTGTTCGCTTGATGGTTGATTTTGATAATTTTGACTTCTTCTTTGCTGGTCGTTTGACTAGTGTGTAGTTTATTGCAGTTTCGATAATAGCAGCTGATATCAACTAGGGTTAGTATGGCAATGCTGTCGGCCAGGGATGGGTATTTTTAACAATTGCTCACGGCGTGAACAAGATACAAAACTGTTACAATCTAATACAATTTTATCGGGCCATAATTCAGATGAAACTATACTCTACATTAATTTAATTGCATCAGATTATATCTAAACCCAGCAAAAAATTTCCAAAAAGGTAAGCGGGTTTGTAATCAAGCATTTTGGGCAGAACGCATTCCTTACTAGATTACCTACTCGATTCTTTTAACAGGGCGTGAGACTAAAATAATTGATTCTTTAGAATTGATTATTTTTTAGCAAAAGAACCATTTGCTTTATATTTTTAAGAACTACATACATTTTTTAATAAAGAAATAGTTCCATTGTAAAACTACGAAGTACTTACACAAAAAAAATAAATAAATAGTTTCCCTAGAAAAAATAAGAAGTACTTACATTAAAAAAAAAGAAGTAGTTCCATAAGTTAATTCAACTTTTACTCACACGGGATTCTCCTAGGTCCTCAAATATAAGGATCTAAACTCATACGGAAATAAAATCCTAAAAAGTGAAACATCGAATTGTTATGATAACATGGGTTTGTCATAATTTTGGAGCTATAAACCACGAAAATATAAATTTTTCAAAAATAAAGAACAATTCAAAATTGAAAAACAAAAATATGACTCACGCACAATCACCCTCGAAATTTTTTTTTACACTCACTCACGATAACGTTAGTAATTTCAACTTCCACTCACAATTTTTTGCTCACGTGCGCTTCCCTAATTTATACCTAACCACAGTTTAACAAAATTCAGGCAACATGCAATTTCTGTTTTTAGCATTATTTTCCTGCAAGTAAAAATTTGTTTGAAAAAATATATGAGATAAATTCTTTAAAATTGTATAACTTCTTTTTTCAAAATTAGGAACTGCTTCCAATAACGTCCTTTTATTAAAAAAAAGTATTTGATTACTTCTTGAGTACAAAAAGTTATACATATAAGTTAATAACATTGTTATTTTCTTTTAAGTAAATAATTACTTTGTTATTGAGTTCATGCTTTCTGGTTTAAATTTAAAGAATTGATTACAATACTACTTGCTTTTTTGACTCTATCGTTGGAATGAGTTTGGTATTGCAGTTACTAAATTTGGCAATGAGATAAGTAAGCAAGTGTGGGCATCACCTTCTTTTTGGAATGTGTAATTTTTTCCTGGGAACCCATACAAACAGATGGAATAATAATGGCTCATATTTCGGATAAAATTAAATAAGATTACATAAAGAGTCACATAGAAATTGATATGACTAGATATGCTTTTTTTTTTTAATCGGGTACATAGTTAAAAATATGCAAGTGTATATGTTTGTAATATTCTATGGAAACTGGTAGCTAAGGATAAACAACAAACGGCGATATTGTGCTTATTGTTTGACAAGAATGATGAGTTCCTTTTAAGTAAAGAAACTGATTTTGTTGTATAAATGTAAGTATGCATGTCTTGTAGAAATCCTTACATACGTACAACGGATTTATAAAAGTTATATGAATTGTTTATTATGTTTGTAAAAATCTTGACGAATTATATTAATTTGTTGTTGATGAACACAATGACGACATTTTTGCTGCTTTTGCTACAAATATGTGTGAGTGTGTGCGTGCATTTGTAAAAAAAAAAACTAGTAAATAAACGTGAAACAACTGTTGTCTACGTGAAGAATGTAGTACATAATAAATTGTTGTTAAGTTTATGAATTTTATGTCAAGTTCCTAAGGGAGTACTTTCATATTTTTTTTTTATTATCCTGTTGACAGTCATATTTATTTTTATTTTTTTTTTTTGAAAGAAAAATAAAAGTTTAACAAATATGTACATAAATTTAAATGATATTAATACAAAAGATCTGAAAAGCACAAACATTTAGAACATATGTATATATTTTTTTAATAAAATTATAATTATTTACGTTATTGCTCTTTAAAGTGAAATTAATTTTCTGCACGTTTAAATGGTTTTGGTTTAATATCTGGCTCTCATTTTCAACAATTTCGATATTATTAGTATTGAGGGGGCGAAATCAAAATATATACACGCATACACATGCACTTATAAGTAAACCCACAAATGAAATCGATACATAAATGTCTAGTGGTATTTCATTTATAGTACGAGTATTTAATTCAACTCATATTAGCACAGATTTTGTCGAATAAAATAGATACGTCAAAATCCTTGAAAAATAAAACATTTTAACAAATTTACCAAAAGCTTAACCAAAGCTTACATTGTAAGAATATATATAGAAAAAAAAAAACTTGGATTTTGTCTTATAATTAATTTCATGCTATCATTATTAGCCACCACTGTTGTTGATAATATGGAGTCGTTGTAGTAGTAGTAGTATTGGCAGTTGTTGAAACTAAAACATATCCTTTTCATCACATAAGTATTACACTTCACTACATACACGTGGTTTTATAAATTAAATCAGCAAGAGGAAAAATAAGAAAGAACAAATAAAACGAATTAAACAATTTAACTTCATTTGTAAGCTAAACACGGACGCGCGTATCAGTTGCTTCATTAGTTAGTTAAGGGGGATGGAATGAAATCAAATGAAATTCAATGAAATAGAAAATTATTTTATTGCTCTATTGATGAACAAAAGGGTAAATATGAATTAGAAATTATGAAGAAAATGAAGAAAATTTAATAAAAAGTTTTCTTTTTTTTTGAAAGATTATGATTTTGAACAAGCATCTTACATTTTTGTATTCTCGTTTAAAAATCAATTTATATTTTAGTTTTACACTTATACAATTTGATATGATTATATAAGTGCCATACACTAAGAAAATTATCTGCATGATATCAATTAATTTTTGCATTAGATTTATGAAATGTCACTTTAACTCGTCCATTGAAACTTTTAATTAAATTAATGCAGTTTTTCATAAAATTCAATGACAAATTGCATTTTATTTGTTAAAAATTGCATACAACTAACGAAAAAGTTTCAGTAGAAATAGTTTCATTACTAACATAACTATATGACATATATTACCAATAAATAAAATTACTTTAAAGTAATATACAAGTTGAGGGATTTAAGAGGAAAAATGCATTTTTAGTAGTTTCTGAAAATTTTAAAAAAAACAGAAGTTTTAAAAAACTACAAGTTTTTGGTTGTAGTTAGTGCAAATTGGGCTCTAGTTTTGCAAAAAAAAAAAAAAATTATAGTATATAATATACAAAAGTAAATGCGAACGATTTTCATTATTTTCGTAAAATTAGTCAATTATTGCCTTAACAGAATTTCGCAGAGTATACGAAATATTAGTATATATTAAAAAAAAAAAAAATAAGTACAAAAGTTTTTTTCGTAAAATTAATTTTTTTCAGTGTAGTATACAAAAAAAATACGAAAGATTTTTGTTATTTTCATGAAATTAATCAATTCTTGCCTAAACTGAATTTGGTATAATATACGAAATATTCGACTATATTACAAAAATGTGCGTGTCAATATTCATTAGGGTGTGTCAATTTGTTCGGGACCGAAAAACTTTGCAAGGAGTATAGCAGGACCATAATCTACAAGAAATTCTTAGAATATTTGGCGAATAAATCATGGCTCTAAAATCAACATCGATCTCCCGGTTTTTCACTTGAAATTTTTTATGGGAGTTAAAAAAATTAAAATGGAAAATGGATTGGAATTGCAGAAAAATTAACTTATATCGTGGCAATTTTCAAAAAGAAATTTTATCAGCTTTCTAATATGTACTCATATTGAAAAAAATCGGTACATAACTAAAGCTTTTGGATGTTTTTGTCAATAAAAAATGTATTTTATTAACAAACACCCCCAAAAGATATACTTAGGATCAGAATGAGCACAGATTTGACAAGCTAAGAAAATTTTCTTTTAAACAAGCCCACTTACGACTATACAGTTTAATCGATCATCAATTGCTATGCATTTTGCAATAAACGTTTCGAGTATTTAAAAAAAAAAAATTCAAACAGTTTTTAATTTTAATGCACCATAAAAAAAAATATATAAAATTGAATAATTATTAAAAAAAAAAAAATGTATTTGCAAAAAGACCAATTTTGCATTCTTACAAAAGCCTATATATACATTTAGTAAATGCCCAGGCAGAAAAATACAATCAGTACAGTGTTGGCAATCATCGGCGACGGTCGGTTATGCGTTGGTAGAACGTGGGATTAACAATCTTTATAGTATTGTCCTGTTACCCCTGTTGATAACAGTGGCCAAAAAACTTTTAACAAAAATTTATATAATGTTAAAGTTTTTAACAAAATTTTTTTAAAATAATTTCAAAGACTGAAAGAAAATTTTTAAATGTTTGGACTTTTTTTTTAATGTTTTGACTTTGAGAGTTTTTCACTCCAAAGCGGTCGAAGATAATTACATGAAGTAAGCACAATATAGTTTCTGTTTTTATTGGTAAAGTTAAATATTTTTTTAAAAAGTTTTAACTGTTTTCAAGAAGATCGTAATCGATCAGAAACAAAAAAATTCTGGTCAAAAAACTAAAATTTAAATTTTTAAAAGGAATTATCTCAACAATTGTAGTAGATAGAAAGTAACTGTTTTCAGATTTTTCATTTATCTTATCGAATGCATTGTTTTACTGAAATTGGTACATAATTGTAGAAGTTACAGCATTAGAAAGGTTTTTTCACACTTTTTTAAATTTCAGGATATACGGGAGGTAGGCGTGTACTTGCACCGATTTTCTCAAAATTTTGTATGTACTCATTGTTGAATAAAAATAGTGTACAAAAGTAATAGTAATAGTGTAAAATAGTGTACAAAGTTTCATGTACGACAATTCCTTCCAATTTTGTTATTTCACTATATGGGTACAAAGCGTTGTGAGCCCGGGACACCTGGGTACGCTACTGGGGCTATATATTATGGTCCTATTACTAAGAGCCCAATTTATATTTAACTAACCGTTTAATTTAAATTTTATATGCTTAACAATGAAACATTTGTATTACAAACCAAAATTTTTGGAGTTTGACATTTTAAATTGTGATGGATATTTAAGACAATTTTAATAGATATTTCCAATGAAAATTTTCGAGTTGAAATTAAAATTTTGAGTAGGTTGTTATGGATTTCATCACAGAAACTTTTCCACAACGGAAATTTTTTATTTTTTTTTTAGCATGCGACAATTATTACAGTGGCAAGTATTATTGAATATTACTTTGCATGATGTCATACTTAACTATGTTAAATTGTAAAAAACTGGACAACATTATACAATATTATATAATATTTTTTTTACTCGGAGACTAAAATGTTTGGACTTTAGTATTTTATATTGTGATGTTTATTTAAGATAATTTCAATGAAAATATTTAAGTTGATTTTGAGTATTTTGTTTTGCATGGGGCAATACATAGTGCCACTATAATCTAATCTAACGTATGTTATAACCAGGAGCGGATCCAGGGATAATGGGACATTTCCTCCCCCAAAATTAAAATTTTCAATACAAAAGTGTAAAAGAAAATTTTTATTCTGTTAAAATAGATTTTTAAAATTTGACAAACGAATATGCCTAAAAATTGTGCTGAAAATTTTTAATAAAAAAATTATAAATTAATTTTTCTGGACATCTGTAGAAAAGTAGAGGGCCTAGTAGAAATTATAAAATTTGAGGTTTCATTAATACTTAAACAAAATGTAAATGTTTAGCTTATTCCAAACTTCTTCGTTTAAAATCGTTTGAAACTTCTAAGAACACATTTTCAAAATGCAAAAATTAAATTTGTATGACAATTAATACAAAAAAACTGTACGTTTTACAATATATTTTATTTTGATTACACAACACAGAGTGATTTTTTAAAAAATATCTGTTAAAAGATGAAATATTCTTGAAAATAGAACTGCAATTTAAATACTGTACGAAAATATGAATTATTGGATATTACCATAGCTTAAAAAAATTTAAAAAATATCGTTCTAATGTTCATAATTTTAGCTTTTTAAGTAAAGTTTTTGACACTTCTTGTAAAAATTACGCGTTTTGGGTTACACAATTGCTTTCGTAATACAAGTCGAACTTTGCAATTACAAAATATATAAAATTTAAATATTTGCTAATGAGCGGAAAACTCTGGGAGGTCGGGAAATTTGAAAAAAAAATCCTGCTGTCCCGATAAATAAAAACCCTTGACTATATTAAATTTTACGAAACTGGATCACATTACATAAGATTGTATAATTTTTTTTTACTCGCGAAGTTAATGTTTTCAAATACATTTTTTACAATTCGCTTCCATTATTACAATTTTTGTTGTTTTAACAAAAAAAAATACATTTTTATTTACATTTTATTTTAACGATTCCAGTTCTGCTTTTATGGGTAAAAATATGTAAAAAAATATACATTTTGTTTGTTTGTTTGGGGGTTAATTATTTTTTGTTATGCAATATTTACTGTGTCTAAATGTCAATTAAATAAATGAACAATCCACATATACACACACACAAACACAAATACAGCAACAATATCACACAGTTATTTATACATACACTCATAGAAATAAACCTGTAAAAATAGCAGAAAAAGCTACTAAAAATTAGTTAAAAATTAGTTAAAAATTACGCTGAAGGAAAAACCGCTAATATTTTTTTGCTTAATAATAGTTAAATAAGAATCTAAAAAAATAAATCATTTAAATTTACAAAATCTTATTAATATTCTAGTTGAATTTAATTAACTAAAACATTAGCAAAAACTTTTGGTAAATATTAGTTCCAAGGAAGCGTTTAAGCATACAAGTGTGACCTTAGGTCTGAAATTATTAATAATATATAAAAATTTCACTAGTGACTGATTGTGAAATGTATCTAACGTCGCCCAAGTCTGATTTTTGTATGACGGTGCTTGATGGAATAATAATAATACCGTTGTATAAAGTGGACTTGTAGCTTTATACCAAAAGAATTTTTAGGATAGAAGTTCATCAACTGTAAAAGTCGCATAAGCTCAAACTTAGTAAATTTTCGGAGATGCAAAAATTAGTGATTTTATGGGTAAATGTATTAATATTGCATATATTTATTTCACATCATCGCTTCTTTTCAACAAACCAGTATTTAGTGAAGGTTTTATCTGATATAATTCTGTAAAGAAAAAAATTAGAAATCCTCATTTTCTTTCTTATAGCAACACGCCTAACAATTTAGTCGCCGCAGAAGAGAAGCCCTAAATAATGAAGATTTGAGAATACTGAAGTCCAAGATGGTAATGGATAGTGTTTTGGTATAGTGTTGCTTTCTTTATTTTATTCTTGTGACACAAAATAAAACGCAAACTTTAATAACTAAAAAAAACGTATTTTTATTTCTTAGGTGACAGTAGGGCGATATCATTTTATTATCTTCCAGGTGACATTAAGGCAATATCGCCTATTTATCTTCCCGGCAATAATTTGGCGATACATAATGTCTAAAAATATCGCCGTTTTATCTTCCTGGCAACAGTTTAGTGATAATTAATATCCAAGTTCGAGGCCATATACTCTATATTTCTCCATTAGGATATTGTCCTAACAAATAATCTATAGAGTTTTTGTTTTCAAATTTATTATTTGACCCTTTCAGGAATGTGTTGATAGATCTATTTCGGGAATTTTCTAGGTTCCCATCATCAGAACACGTTTTGAAAGCGGTAACAATCCCATGCCAAACCTCAAGCATTCATATGAACTAGTTTACTCACTACATGAGAACTAATATACATATGAGTTTGAAATTAAAGATTATAACCATTGATCAAAAAATAAATTGAAAACTTGTTTGATGTGCAAGATCCACCTCTGGTGGATATTCAATACACGTTTTTTTTTGTTTCTCTCTCCTTTTTTATATTTTGTTAAGTTTGTTAACAAAACAGGGAAAGTAAACTAGGCGGTACTTTGCATTTTTTCACAAGTTTGTTATAATTTTTATTAAAAATAAAAATTATGTTTTTCGACCTTTAATTGTGCAATGAAAATGAAAATTATTCAAGTTCGAGGCCATATACTCTATATTTCTCCATTAGGATATTGTCCTAACAAATAATCTATAGAGTTTTTGTTTTCAAATTTATTATTTGACCCTTTCAGCAATGTGTTGATAGATCTATTTCGGGAATTTTCTAGGTTCCCATCATCAGAACACGTTTTGATATCATAATTTTTATTTTTAATAAAAATTATAACAAACTTGTGAAAAAAGGCAAAGTACCGCCTAGTTTACTTTCCCTGTTTTGTTAACAAACTTAACAAAATATAAAAAAGGAGAGAGAAACAAAAAAAACGTGTATTGAATATCCACCAGAGGTGGATCTTGCACATCAAACAAGTTTTCAATTTATTTTTTGATCAATGGTTATAATCTTTAATTTCAAACTCATATGTATATTAGTTCTCATGTAGTGAGTAAACTAGTTCATATGAATGCTTGAGGTTTGGCATGGGATTGTTACCGCTTTCAAAACGTGTTCTGATGATGGGAACCTAGAAAATTCCCGAAATAGATCTATCAACACATTCCTGAAAGGGTCAAATAATAAATTTGAAAACAAAAACTCTATAGATTATTTGTTAGGACAATATCCTAATGGAGAAATATAGAGTATATGGCCTCGAACTTGAATAATTTTAATTTTCATTGCACAATTAAAGGTCGAAAAAACATAATTTTTATTTTTAATAAAAATTATAACAAACTTGTGATAATTAATATCGCGCATTTATCTTCCACGGGAATTGCTTCCGTATTGCCTGTATGTAATGCTTTCGGGTAGCAAAAAATGTTTTCTTCCAGCCGATATGATCGTACGAGTATTGACATGCTTGCTGGATTATTATTCAGTTGAAAGTATAATTTTGACATATTACATTGACTAACTTGATTTTTTTTTAATATATCGGCCACTCAAACGAAGACGGGCTAAAAAGGGAATTTTTGAACTTGGATTTTCCGATTTCTTAAATATTGACATTTTTATTTTTTAAAATTCATTGTTTTATGCGCGATTGAAAAATGAGGATATGCTAAAAGTTTTTAAGTTTGAATATTCGTATTTTCTTTAATATTTATCAGATCATCTCTTTTTAAATTGCATTGGAATGGTGCGCTCGCTTACTTTTTTCATTCATTTGGCCACTCTCGAATTGAAAAAAAGATGCATACTTGCAAATGCAATTTTTGCTATAAGCAACACTTTGGGTTTTGATCCCACGGTTTATCTATTATTAATGAATTATTGACAAAAATATTGCATCATGCTTCAACAACATATTTGTTTTTGAAGAATTAAAAAGTTTATATATAAAAATACATTCTATTTTAAAGATGTTTTCTCTGCATTAAAAATTTAATTGTTAATCCTTCCAACCCCATTTTTACTAAAAATATTGATATTCGACAGCAAACATGGGCTTGAAACAGAATATTTTAGTAAATTAACTTTATACTTTTTAAAACATAGGCGTTCAAAGGGGATCATTAACGTTTTAAAATCGAATCCTAATAAATTTGAAAAATAAAAAAATAATAAATTGTCGTTTTTTTTATATAAAAATGCTAAAAGGTTTTTTTTTTTTTAAAAAATCATTAAAAACCGATAAAAATTAAAGTTTAACTTCTTGGCAAAAATTACATATTTTGCAAATATGCATTGTTTTTTAAATGGATGATGGCCAAACTTAATGCATTTTAAAAATGCATTTATTTTTGACGCTAGATAATAATTATAGTCAGCAGTATAAAAGTGTAGTAGTGAAACACTCGAATGCATTTTAAATGATGATCAGTTATATATTAAAGAAACTACGAACCAGAAGTTTTTGAAAAGCCAGAGCCTCCAGAATAGGTAAAGCTTTAACAAAAAAACCTATTAGTAATTAATTTTTCTCCATTATAGTCTTCTTAGTAATCAAACACGTGGAAGACAAAAATGGAGCAAAATTGATTATTTTATATTTTTGTTAAAGCTCAGCCTATCTTGGAAGCTCTTGCTTTTGCAAAATTTCGGGTTCTGATGAGATCTTTAGTCAGATCGAAATACTAATATCAACCTAGCTTATATGTTTGATTTGCTTAATTTTTGTAAATATACGGAGGTTGAAAGCTCTTTATAAATTAAAAATAAAATTAAATTAATCTCGATGTATATAAAAACAAAAGACTAATTAAGCTGTAACGAATATTCTAACATCCACACATTTTACATATTTAGAATATAAAAAATATAAAATCGTGAATAAAATCATGTTTTTTCAAATTTCAAATTTCAAAAAACTTAAAATGTCTATCTTTAAGTAGCTCCATAGAGTGTGTGCGTGGAAAATATAATTTAAATCGGAAGGCCAAGGTCAGGTATTGGATTGGATTTGACGTGAAAGGGCCAATATGTTGTTTTACTTTTCTGATGATAAATTTTGCTGATACCATATGGTAAGTATGGGTAGAATTAGGGACTATTTTAGAATATATAAGTATTTAATGGTTTTTCTCAAAATATTTGCTGGAAATGAGTTTTTTATTGTTGCTAACAGTTGAAAAAAGAAAAATGGTATAAAATATTTGCTGTTTTAGCACACCTGTGTACTTCTGGGATATTTTTTAAAAATCCTTTAATTTTATTAGCCAAAATTGGAGGTGATTTTGAGCTTGTCTTTCTAATAAAAAACCGTATTTTATTCTACATACTTCATTATATAGTTTCAAGAACGTAACGAACCAGGATCAAATTGGCCAAGAATATTGCCAACACTGAATGAATTATTCTTCATGAATTATTCTTCTTAATCTGACTTCCATCATTCAATACCAGAAAAATTAAAAAAAAATTTAAATTTCAATAAAATTTTGTGGAACGTAATATTTATATTTATTTGGAATGCAATATGGAGTTAGGCAACGAAATATTAGCTTTCACGACTAAAAATATAATTTAACATTACGATAGTTGCCGTAAACGGTAGAATTCGATTGTCAACAAATTCGGTGGCCACAACTGGGACGGTTTTCTGGGTGAACATATAAGGAAGTATATGTGACTCCATATACCCAGGAAAGATTTCGAAACATATAAAAATGGTGTATCTAATCAGTTTTATAAACTCATTTTAAAGACCGATTGTAAACAACTTCGATTTTTTTCTAATTCATAGTGATTTATTCTAAAATTTTATTAAGTTCTGAAGTGTTTTCTGCCATTTTTTTTTAAATTGATATTTTTGATAAATAAGTGCATAAAAAAAATGTGTTTCAATAGTTGTTGTTAACCGTATGAAGTGCAAATATAATTATAACATTTACTTATATTAAAACATTGTGGACAACTTTAAGATTATTAGTTTTTATAACCAGGACCTCACAGATAATTCCCTTTTAAATTGATCCATAGAGATGGAATGTTTCTTAACATGCCCTTTTTACATTTTTATCATTAAATAAAATTATGAAACAACGTAATTTTAAGCGTAAATGAACAAAAATATAATAATGGTGAAGGGTGTAAAATATTCGAACAGACCCATTATAGCACACTCATTTGTTTATTACTGAACTTTTGTCTATTTATTCTCAACTGTAGTATAGTTAAATTGATTAAAAACTGATAAGGCTGGTCTAAAAACAACATATTTTCACAATAAAAATGAATTTTTCAAGGGACACTCTAACTGTTTTAAGGTACACACAAAAGTGTACCTTGAAACAATATTTAAAAATTGTAAAAATTTACAATCATATTGCAACTATATTTTTTTTTTTAATTTTAATGCAGACGATTTAAGTACGCTTGTCGACAAATATATCTCACTTTAAACTGGACTTTATAATGTCCTTTCTGCTGAGTATAGTTGTTAATTTATCAATCGTTTCATGGTACACCACAAAATTCGGTTGCAACTACAAAACTGTTTTCTGAGTGTGGCAAAGCAAAAATCTGCTAATTTAAGCAGTTTTTCCTAAAACTTAATTTTGAACTTGACTTTTAGAAAATGTTTTTACTAATTTCAATCGTTTTATGGTACACCACAAATTCGATTGGCAAATTATTCGGTTGCAACTACAAAACTGATTTCTGAATGTGCCCAAAAAAAAAAATCTGCTAATTTAAGCAGTTTTTCCTAAAACTTAATTTTGAACTTGACTTTTAGAAAATGTTTTTGCTAATTTTTTTTATTAGTGTAGATATGCATGAAGATACAAAAACATATTTGGCAATAATTGTTATTTGCTTAATTTAACCTCATTTGCAATAAAATCAAATAGTGTCAACTAAATTAAATGATGCATAATTAAAAGCATCAGCAAACAATTCAAAATACGAAATATATATTATACAAATATACAATGCAACTGGAAAAATAACAAAAAAAAAAAAATTTGAAAATAACATTTAGACAAGAGATAAATATTTATTTTTTACTAAAATATTTAAAAAAAAATTGGTGAATAAACTTAATTTAGAAAAAATTCAAAAGAAATTTATAATTGTGAAAGGCGTGGTAGAGAAGAATGAGTGTATTTTCTAAAAATCATAACTACATTGTAAATTTTCAATTTTCTGAATCGGACTGCGCAGTTTCTGGTATTGAACCTTCGTCAGTGACCCTGTTTTTTTGAATAATGTAATATTTGTTATGTTTTTTATTTGTTTGATTGCGTCTATATGAAATTTTCTGTGCAATCGCAGACCGTGGTATAGAGAAACTGATTTCTAATGCCACATGTACTCCCACTACACGTTAGACAGAACGCTTTAGCGCACTGATCTATCGTCAGGTCGAGTTTTGTTGTTATTAAAACTAGTTTTATTCAATACACGGTGTTTTTTTTTTGTTCTTGCATACATAATCTCAGAAGTACAACTCCAACAACACAACAGTTCTATTTTTAGAAACTTACCTCACTCTAATGTCCACTGATTTCCCATATGTTGTAAGTGATGACACATCTATGATATATTCTTTGTATATTCTTTGTATATTCGCATTTTTGATTTTTCTTAAATTTTCAAATCTCTTACTTACACATAAGTGAAAACATATAAAATTAACCACTCGATTTTCTCCACCCCTTTTGATTTTAACCAAACTAGGTAAAGACGATGTACATCATATAGCTATAACCTCGTCCAAATATAGGACAGCTAACGCCAGCGAAACTTGAAATATCGCTTTTCAAATTATAAAAAATGTTCGAAAATTTAAAAAAAAGTAGTCGTACATAATATTACATATATTTTTTTACTTCTTGAGCTACGAGAGTCATTAATACCTGATTTAATAGTTAGATTAACTACAGCATACAAACTGTTCACTTCTCCACTGCAAAATGCATATAAATTAAAAAAAAAATATATGTTATATATAAATTACTTCCCTATGACGTGTATAAATCCCTATCTAGACCTCTTATGGTATCCTAAGTTATGAATAAAAATGTGAAAAAATTTATATAAATATCCGATAATTCAGAAACATGCGGGAGTGCCACATAGGGATTTGGTGACGGTATAGAAGAACAACTGATAGACTCAGGGAATTTCTGTAAAAATAAGTAATTGCTTGGATTGTAATATAGTTTCTTTATTTTTAATGTAAATGTCGGTTATTTGTAGAACAAATTTAATTTTATTTGAAGAACAAATTTAATTTAAAAAAAACAAACCACATCAAATAATGATTTTTATGATTTTACATTAAGTTTTTACAGATGTGTTTTTTTGTTATTTAAAAAAAATAAAAAAGTAAATGTTTGTTTAGTCGTCCTTTCTTCAAGCGAAATTTCATTTGTTTTTGTAATTGTAATTAACATATCGTCGGTGCGCCGACCAAAACACCTATGTGTAATTTTTCGAATTTTTTTTATTGACCCATTAGGAAGCCTTTCCCGTTATCTCAAATGGTTTCAAAGTTAGCTAAAACTCCTATGTGTAACCTATAATAGAAAATCTCCGGCAAAAACAGTTATGTGTTATAAGTACACATAACTGTTTTTGATTTAAACGTAAAAACTTTACAATTGCCTTTGGTTTTCTTTCAAAATAAAATTGTAAAAGTTTTCTGAACAATTTTTTTGTAATATTCCGATACTCAATTGCATAAAAAGAGGTATATTCAAAGATAAAATCGTATTTGCTTTACGAAATAATTAAATATTACTTTTTTTTTTTTTAATACAGCAGCTAAAGATATGGAGGAAGAATTTGGTAATTATTTTTTGAATGAGGAAACGGGAGTTTTTGAAGCATATGATCAACATGAGAGTGAGGCAGAAGAAAATTTGGATGTACTTTTAAAGACGGAAAGAAAAAAGAGATGCAAGGAACTTCGGTTAATGGGGAAAAAATATTCAGAAAGAAGTACCAGAAAAATGAAAAACAAAGCTTGTCCCCATCTCGCGCAAATAAAAACAAAAAGAAGTATTTTATGTGGGGCTATTGATGACGATTATCGAAAAGATATGTTTAAATATTTTGGAATTTACCCTCCTGGGAGGCCAAAAAATCATATATTATGGGTCTGGTGGAACTTCGTAAAACACCAATAAGGAGAAGACCAACTACTATAAATGCCAAAAAAAATGTGTCATTTTGATTGCTATCTTCCATCTGCAGATGGAAAAAAGCTTCGCGTTTGTAAAAAAATTTTTTGGGGATCTTTGATTTAGATGACCGCATCTTTCTTTTGTGAATTTATATTGCGAATTCTAAATTGCAATTTCAATTGCAAAGCTATATCATACACTGAAATATACGTTTTATAATTGTTATCATTATTGCAATCAATCTTTTTCTTTTGTGTTAGTTATATAATCACTTTCTGCAATGGAAAAGTATATCCGACTCTTTTAAAATATTTTGCTAAAACTCCTTGCGGATATATAATTTGCAAATTTGTAATTTTAAACAACACATTACAATTTATTAAAAATTAATTTTAGAACAAAAGCACCTATGTGTATTATATTTGTTCTATTCACATTTAAAAAGTCCGAAACAAAATCAGCTATGTGTAGTTTTTTTTGTTAATTTCTTGTACCACTTCAGGACAAAAAAATATTTTGTATTTTTTTCAACGCGTAATATTTTTAAATGGGCTAAGAAAAATTAAAAAAAAAATTACTATAAAAATATGTTGCGAATTGGCAAAATAAAACGTTGTTTTTGCTCTCCTGAACACTTCATAAAAAACACATAGCTATTTTGGTCGGCGCACCGACGATATATTAAAAAACAAATAGAAAACTAGTTTTTTTTGAAATGCAGTGAATCACAGATTAACAAAAAATACTTTTTACAGTCAACAACTGCAGTATTTTTGCAGATCAGTAATACACCACTTAAGTACCTTTAAAATGAGGTATTAATTAGTCCTGTAACTTAAACTCTTAAAAAGATATGGGTAATTATATGCAACTACTTTTGCAAAACTTTTATTTATATTTTTTTTTCTATATATATTTTTTCTATATTTAGTATTTTTTTAGATTTTTATAAATAAGATTTAATCCCGTAAGAGCTCCACATATTAATTTGGCAACGACAGAGTGAAATAAATTATAGCTAACATATATTTTGTGAAAATTTGAAACCACCAGTTTGTTCAACTACAGCTGTTTAAACCACGTATTTTGAAAAAATACATTTTACCTGCAATTAATGTTAAAATTATGTTTTCGCTTATTTTAAATAGGTATCAATGAATTACGTAGCTTTAATCGCTAAAAAGGTATGGGCGATTAAGTACTTTTACTTTTGTTAAATTTTCGATTTTTTTCATATTTAAAACGCGATATTTCCGCAACCGTTAGAGCTGATAAGCCAAAACGTGTACGATGAAACTTACCCTCCATTACCAAGTTTGGTTAAAATTGAAGTAGATATATATCAAAATTGAATACTTTTTGATGGTTTTATATGGAATGAGTCACATATAAATGTATATATTTTTTTATTTTTTTTTTTGAAAATTTATAATCTTATTTGCTCTTTAATCAAATTTATTGTAAAAAAAATATTGCACAAACAATTGAGTTCCTTTACTATAAAAATATTGAAAATATAACAGTAAAGAAATATTAAGATCAATTCATGTGTAAAACTACAAAGAACGTAAAGGATGTTGAAATATTATTCATATCGACAAAAATATTACAAAAAGAAAACCTTTGAATATATTTTTTTTTTTTTTTCAATTTCCGCCCATTGAACGCAGTCAATTGCAAACCATATTTCAATAATAAAAATTAAAATATTTTATGAAATTTGTGTAAAAAAAAAACAAATGTTGAAAAAATACACATTTAAATAATATAAGCAGTGATTTTTCAAAAAAGCACAAAATTCACCAGGAAAAATATGAAAGGAAATCAATGGAAATATCGAAAACAAACAAAAAAAAAAAAAGAATTGTTGAAATGTTATAAAAATGTTTTATTATAATAGAATGGAACTGTTCTAGTGAAATGGAAACAGAAGTAATTCTTTTTTTTTTTAGTTATAGTTGTGAAATTTATAAGTACCGTTAAAAAGTTATTTTGCTTTTAAAACTGTCAAAATAATGGCAAGAGTCGGAGGTTATTCTTCAAGAGCCGTATGCAAGATTAAACACAATGTAAAACTGTAATGCGCTGAATGAATTTAAATGGCATGGTTTAAAAATAAACATAACATTTATGTACCCGATGAAAAAAGTTTTTATATGTACATATGCAACTTGATTGTGTGCTTATATGTGTGGCAATATATTACTTTATATGTTCATATCTTATACTTAATTTATTAACATTTTTTAATATGTCGTAATATATCATCATATATCATTTTATCGTAAGTTATATATTAGCATGTCTTGTATATCTGGTCATATATGATCATATGTAAGTGTATATGGTACAACTAATCAAAAAAAAACTATCACTTTTATTTATAATTATATTTAATATTATATAATTATATATGGCATATCGTTATATATATATATATATAGTAAATTTTAATGAAAACAATTCTGTCAATTTTATATATTTTTTAGTACCGTTTATAATTACAATATAAACAACGAACATATAAACCAAAGAAGAGCCAATCTACTCAACATCTGTTAAATTTTATATGCCAACTGGTTTTAAGAGAAACAGTTTAAGAGGTTTTTTTAGTACATATTTTTAGTATATATAAACTAAATTTTGTATTAATTATACAAAACTTATTTAGAGAATTCATTAAACAACACAAATTGACTTTAAAATTAAATTAAAATTGCGCTAATGGTATTTTACTTATTTCGGTAACGGTATTTTAGCGGTAACGGTATTTAATTTATTTCGGTTACGTTATTTTAAGGATAATGGTTTTAAAGTTATTTTGATGGTAACGGTATTTTAAGGGTAACGGTTTTTTAGTTATTCAGGCAATGTCAATGAACATCGATATTTTTAAGCGACATTATGCTCTAATTTCACTAGCTGGCTAGTTTATGATCAAACTTTGGCGATTACTTATTTTTTTTTATCTTGCCAAATTATTTCGGTAGCGGTATTTTAAGGATAACGCTATTTCAAATTTTTCGGTAACGGTATTTTAGCGATAACGGTATTTTTGTTATTTCGGTAATGGTATTATAAGGATATTCGTATTTTAATTTTATATCGGCAACGGTATTTATCGGATAACGATATTTCAATTATTTCGATAACGGTATTTTAGGTCTAACGATAGTCAGTTGAAGGGGTTTTTAATCGGGAATGGTATTTTAGCGGTATTGCCTCCCATCCCTGATTAAAAGTACCACTGTTAACACATTTTTTTCGAAACTCTTTTAAAACTAGTTCAAAACTCTTCTAAAACTAAATTTTCAATTTTAAAAATTAAATAGTTGCCTAGTTCCATCACTGATTCTGTTTTGTGGTTAACCAAATAGTTCGTTAGTTAACAAAATAAATAGGGCGATTTATCTTTCATAAAAAATTATCCTATTGATCCATATAACCACCGTATAGTTATTATTTTTAATTTTTTGTATAACAGGGACGTGCAAAATTTGCTGTTTACTTCTGCTCTTGAAAAAATCTGATTGCCTTCCTCGGTAAATGTTGTTTTTATTTGGGTTTATCTATCGGTTTAAATTTGTTATATGTTTCAACATCAGATTCATAAAATGCACACATTTTTAGATTTAACATTATTTTTTAATATTAATATTTATACAAATTTGATATAATTTTTATTAAAAATAAAAATTATGTTTTTTTCGACCTTTAAATGTGGAATGAAAATGAAAATTATTCAAGTTCAAGGTCATACTTTATATTTCTTCTAAGGATATTGTCATAACAAATAATCTATAGAGTTTTATTGTTTTCAAATTTATTAATTGCCCACTTTCAGGATTGTATTGATAGATCTATTTCGGGAATTTTCTAGGTTCCCATCAGAACATGTTTTAAAAGAAGTGACAATCCCATGCAAAACATCACACATTAATATATATCTTACTAAGTGAGAACTAATATATGAGCTCGAAGTTAAAGATTATTACCATTGATCAAAAATTAATTGAAAACTTGTTTGTTATGTGCACGCTTTTTGTAATACACGCTTTTTGTTTTTTCTTCTTTTTATTTTCACACTTGTTTTGTTTTGTTGAAAATCAAGATGTAAATGGGGAGTAAACAAGACCGTACTTTTATACAAGAAAATAATATTGGTGATGATAATTGATTAGCCGAACAATATTTTCGTTTTTTCTTACAAGTTTAGCCAATAGATTTAAACCTTAAAGCTTTTTATTCGGCAGAGTTGCCAAATAAATTTTGCTCTGTGCGGAGTTTATCTTCAACAATCATACACTCAAAAAAATAAGTTAGTAGAAAAGTTAGTAAAACATCTTATAAATCAGGTATACTTTTTTTCAGCAAATTTTATGCTAAAATTATATTTTGAACTAAAATTTAACTGTTTTTAACTAATGTTTTACTAATTTGTTTTGCTAACAAAAATTGTGTTGATTAGCACATCAATAGTCTGAACTACAACTCTAGTAAGACAGAATATAAAAAAATCAACCATGGAAACTTTTTGGAACCGGTTCTAGAACAGGTTCCTGGGAGCCAAAAGGTAAGGCTCCAAAGCAACCAGTTCTAGTTTGGAGGTAAAAAACCTGTTTCAAATAGGACAAACTCCATATAAAAAGAACCAGTTGCAGAACAGAAATTAGAACCTGTTATAATACAGTATAAGCTGTTCTGCAACCAGTTATTTGGATTTTGCTATTTTACTGGGAGTTTGATATAATTTTTATTAAAAATAAAAATTATGTTTTTTTTCGACCTTTAATTGTGCAATGAAAATGAAAATTATTCAAGTTCGAGGCCATACTTTATATTTCTTTATAAGGATATTGTCATAACAAATAATCTATAGAGTTTTTTTGTTTTCAAATGTATTAATTGACCACTTTCAGGATTGTATTGATTGATCTATTTCGGGAATTTTCTAGGTTCCCATCATCAGAACATGTTTTAAAAGAAGTGACAATCCCATGCAAAACATCACACATTAATATAAACTAGTTATCACCATTGATCAAAAATAAATTAAAAACTTGTTTGTTATGTGCTCCCTCTACCTTTGGTAGATATATAATACACGCTTTTTGTTTTTTCTCTTTTTTATTTTCACACTTGTTTTGTTTTGTTGAAAAACAAGATGTAAATGGGGAGTAATCAAGACCGTACTTTTTCTTTTATACAAGAAAAGAAAATCGGTGATGTTAATTGATTAGCCGAACAACATGAGTTATTCTCTTTTTTTCATACAAGTTTAGCCAACAGATTTAAACATTAAAGCTTTCTATTCGGCAGGTTGGCCAATTAAATTTTGCTCTGTGCAAAGTTTATCTTCAACAATCATACACTCAAAAAAATAAGTTAGTAGAAAAGTTAGTAAAATATCTTCTAAATCAGGTATACTTTTTTCAGCAAATTTTTTGCTAAAATTATATTTTGAACTAAAATTCAACTGTTTTTAACTAATGTTTTACTAATTTGTTTTGCTAAAAAAATTGTGTTGATTAGCACATCAATAGTCTGAACTACAACTCTAGTAAGACAGAATATAAAAAAATCAACCATGGAAAATATTTGTATCTGTTTTTCATACATAAAACAAAATTGTGGATTAAAATAACTTAAATTTTGCGTCGTCACCTACCGGCTTGTGAAAATAATTGTCTTTTAATTAAATAAAAGACAAAATAAAATATTTAAATATAATAAAGATTAAATGTGTATTTGTGAACTAAATATTTATATATATTAATAATCTTGTGTGGTCAAATTGCAAACAAATATGCAATAGGTAGACAGACTAAAGCGAAAGACATACATCTTAGGTAGATGTTTCTGTTTCCTTTTTCTTATTGCAAAAAAGGGTTGTATATGTTATATTTTGGATTCGTTTCTATTATTCTCTGCGACATTTGCGTTCCTTTAAAAGATAGCATCATTTAGACATTAGTTCAAAAATAATTTCGTTTATGTTATATATAATTATTTCTGTTGTTTTTAGATATTATATTAATTCATATCGTCAATTTGGAAGTATGAACATAAATTATTTTAAAAGAATCACAAAAATATGTTTTATGTTTTTCAGCAAATAAATTAAATAAAGTATAATTTTTCTACAATTTTTTTGAGTTTTTTTCAGTCTACTAATATTCAGGATAAATTTTATTAATTTTTAGCAAGTGTTTTTTAATTTCTAATCTACTAAGTGTTAGCAAAGCTTTTGCTGAATCTACTAATTTTGCTGCTAAAAATCAGCTCGCTGATTTTCAGCAAAAGATTTTGCTGACATTAGCAATTTTTTTGCAATCACCTTCCTGACCAAAATTTTGCTGACTCAGCAATTTTTTTTTGCTGACTTTACTAATTTTTTATTTGAGTGTACTTTTTCAGATTGATGTGTTTATCATAAACCACCGAAATTATTCTACAAATCATTTCACCGTAAAATAAATTGTTTGTTACAAAAATACAGATTTTTAAAATATTATCCACTATCCAATTAAATTGGAAGAATAATTTGGGTGTTTGACATATTTAGTAGTACACTGAGAGATTTGTCTGAATGATATTATATAGTTTTTGCATAGAACGAATGAAGTTGCGCTAGAACTCGCATATTGAAACTTTTTCATAAAACTTTTCATAAAAAGTATGTAGCTTTTCACGCTGTGAAGAACAGTTTCATTAGTTTAATGAAAATTTTCATTATTTTTTGCCAACTAAAATGTTCTCTGGGAGGAGCTTGACAAATATAGCATTCCGATTACGCAGAGTACCGAATAAAGGCCAAATATTCTTGACATATGCAAAAAACAATATTTTGAAGTGAAAAAAATGTTGATTAAAAAAATTTCCCCCCACAAATGGAAAGGTTGGATCCGCACCTGGTTTAATCTCTTCTCTGTATACGTTCTGCACAATTAACACAAAATTTAAATAATTTATATTAAAAAAAAAATATTTTGAAGTGCATATGTTTTGAATTTTCGGTGCATATTTTAAGATTTTTCATGCATATTATAGGCGTCTAATAAACACTTTTTTAGTGCATTAAGTTGCTGACCCCGATTTTTATCAAAGAGGATAAATTAGCCTTTTCACTTTTGCTTTATGGAATTTAATGATATGTTAAGGTCTAGCTACAAATGCTTTAATTTGTTTCTTTTTAATAAAATCTTGATTTTTATTTTTGCAAAATACGCAATAAAACATAAATAATTATTTCTATCAAGTCGAGATTTTGTTTTATCAACTTAAAAGCTTTAAAATTTTGCAGTCATAACTTAAATTAAGTTCCATGGTCCTTTTTTGCCTCTAGGCCACTAAGTGTTAAATATTTTTAAATAGCAGTAAAATAGTTATATTTTTAATAAATTTGAGTGACATTTTTTCGAAAACTAAGCAAAGTTTGATGAAAATATTAATTTTTAAATAAAGTGGGTTAGTGATATCCGATGAAGTAAGAATTTCATATCTGAATAATTTTGAGTATATTAAAGAGACAATTAAAATAAAAAGTAAATTTTTTCAAAATTTCGAATTTTTGGAATTTTGGGAATTTTTAATAATATAATACACTTTATTCCAAAATTATCTATTTTCGGCCGTGTTGAGGTACAGGTTACGTTTTTCAAAAAATATTTTTTTCATTTGGAACCATTTGAAATAATGTAATGAACGAAAATCAAAAAATCGTAATTTTAATTTTATATTATATATAATTATACCAAGCTATACATATATGACTAGATATACAATTTATTCATCGGGTACATACAGTAGTGGTCAAAACATTTGGAACTGAGATCGCATTTCTTGTTTTCATTGATTTATTTTCTTCAAATCACACTTAGTTACTAAAATTTATTTTTACATATTCTTCATATATTGTTTTATGTTAAACAAAAAAAAAAAATAAATTCCGTTAAATTAAAACAACAACAAAAATAATAATAATAGATGTATTCAAAATGCAGGAGTTCAAAACATTTGCAACTCTCATTATTCTTACTCTTAACGAAACAATTTATACTAGCAAATGCTAGGATATAACGGTAATCGCATTCCTTTTGAATATGAGATTCAGGCCGTTAAATTTTTTAAACAAATTTATTATAATTATTGTTCTTTAATAATTGTAATAAGATGTTGGAAGCATAATTTTAGTAAAAAATGGCAGGAAATAAATACAACTCTGATTTAAAATCAAAAGTTTTAAATGATTTTCAAAATGGACTTTCCCAAAAAGAAATTTCTATAAAGTACTCCGTTCCAAAATCAACGATTTGTGGGCGTTGTGGTGTAATGGTTAGCGCGTTGGACTGTTACACAGATGGTCCCGGGTTCGATTCCCGGTGACGACAACATCAATTTAGAAAAATAATATGTATGAGTTTTCTATCACTTATATGTATCGCTGCGCCCACCTTCGGTGTTCCCATAGCACTTAACCCCACCGAAGTAAAATAATACATCAGGGCTATGAAAAAAAAAGCTTCAATAAATTTGCCAACTCTACATCAGGTGGCGAGCAACAACTGTTCTAAGACTTATCATCTCGCGCAATTATAGTGTTGCCATGTTTGAAGCCCTTCATCTTTCACCACCTATCATCTCTCCACTATCCCCTTTCCAAAGAAAGCAACACATTAATTAATAGGAAGAATTTCCTGAGTATTGCTTCTCTTTAAAAAAAAAAAAAAAAAACCGTAGCTAGGAATTTGTTTCGGGGGGGGGGGGGGGGGGGCTTTTCGATTTTTTGTTTTGATTATATATTTTTTTTTTGCACACTAGAGTAACAGCTTTTTTTTTTTTTTGTTTGCTAAATTTTTGGGCAATCATGTATTAATAATAGAAATCGCTTTCTCAGGTCATTTTGCAACAAAAAAACTTCCGCATAAAGTGCATTTCCTTAAAATGCATTTTTTTCATTTTTTACTTATTGTGTTCATTATTTTGCGAATTTTGATGTCTATATCGCGAAACAACGCTTTAATCTGTTTGATCACAATCCGCGAAACACGTAAAATTTGAAAACGTTTGTGTACTTTAAGTTGGATATGCATCGTTATTGTCTAATTACGTTAAATTTTTAGCTAAATATTAAATTTAGTTTAATTAAATAAAAAAAGCATTATGCGGAAAACTTTTTGAAAACCGCGAAAAATAAAATTGCGTTACTTTATATTTTTATGTGCGTCTAGGGTAGCTAAAACTTGATAAATGTAAAAAAAAGTAAAAAAGTTTCAACTTCTAATAACCCGATTAAAATTAACATCATGCTTTGTATAATGATGCTTCATATTATTATAACATCAGAATAATGACGCGATACAATTTAATACGATTTTATATAGCGGTATAAATTTATATCTGAACTGATACTGATATATACAAATATCCTATATAATTTGACTGACACTTATAAGGAAGCTTTTCCGATGGGTTCCCTTTGAAATTAATGAAATTCGGATAGGTGATAAAGCAGCAAAAATATATGAAAAACGTATCTATTTTTAAAATTGGTGGTGAAATTAAATACATCTTTGTATGAAAATATGTTTAAAGTTTAGGAAATTTAGACTTATTTAAAAACAGCGTTAAAATGCTCGAGAAAACACACATTTTGAAAACCATTTTGACACTATGTCGTGGACCCCGGCTGCCACTTATTTGAATTATTTTAACAAATTATTCACTATTTTTTTACCCTTTTTCATATATCCGACTTCTTGTCTTGTATTAAAAAAATCGTAAATTTTACAAGCAAGCGTGATTATAGTCTGAAAGAAATAATAAAGAAAAAATATAAAATTGGAAAATTTAAAAATATACCTGTATTTCCAATTCACTTTGATTTATATTTTGGACAATATCAAACGCTTTTCAAATTGTCTTTAATCAATTTTTTATATAAAAACCCTTTAAAATGTCAAAAAAAAAACTGCATCGTTATAACACAAAGACTGGTTTAGCTGCTTGATTTTAAAATGTCGCATTTCAAGGAGCGCCGATAGAAATTTTTTTACATTTAGTCTAAAATAAAATTGAGAAAATTTGAGTCACACTGGACCACGTTAACACATTATGCATATCGATAAAAGTTTGTGGCTTAAATTTGTTTAAAAAAATTAAATGAGATATCGTAATATATATCGTAAAAAAAATACTGAAAACTATGTTACCAGATGCGTGCGTAGCAAACCAAATTTATATAAAAAGATTGCACTGTAAGTAAAGTACCGACTTTTACGGCACAAGTAAACTTAATTTTGAGTCTTAGTGGTATCTCCATTTCAAAGGATTATGTCAAAATACACAGAAAAAATCATTGCCAAAAAAATTTCAATTAAGCTTTTGTTCGATTTTAAACTAACTTTCAATTAACTGTTTAATTGAAAATGAATTTAGTATAAAAAAAATTTCAGTTTTTATAACGTATAATAACAACATTGAAACAAATGCAAAAATTTTAAAAAGTCGCCAAAATTAAAAAAATCTTTTAAAGTTGAAAATTCGCGTTTCCCTAGTTTTGGTGATTTTTTTTAAATTTTTTTCGAATTTTGGAGTTTATTTTGGGAGTTCTTTAAATTTCTGCAATTTTGAGGATTGTTTTTTAAATTTTGACATTTTTTTTTTCAAATTTTGCGATTTTTTCAAATGGTCTCGATTTTTTAAATTTTGGCGATTTTTTTTACAATTTTGGTGATTTTTTTTAAAATTTTGTAATTTTTCCCAATAGTAAACAATATTCAATTAAATTTTTAATAGATGTGAATAAAACTATATGTAATTGAAAATAATATTAATTAAATAGATACAAATTATTTTAGTTGTTACTACAATTGCATCAACACGACCGAATTCAGTTAAACTTTTGCTGAATCAACAAATATTTTAATTAAAACTCAATTTTAGTTTTTTCTGTGTAGACATATTTAATTTTTAGTTTGCATTGTCTCAAACAATTTTTTGATTATATTTTAAGTCAGACTTCAAAATCTCTTATGAAATGATTTTATTTATTGCTTTTTGTCGAAAATCAATTCTAACAATGATAGCCGCCCATTTGCAGGCGATGTTTTCTAACGAAATTTTAAGATTCGAATCATATAAAACTATTTCCTATTTGATCCAATTCAAAAATAAATATTTTCATATTAAATTTATCAATAACATTGTTACTTTCTAACGAATTGTATTAAGTTTTTAAATTTGGCAAATCATTTCGGGGGGGGCTCTAGCCCCCAAGCCCACCCCCCCTAGCTACGTGCCTGCACACAACTCATAAAGGTGGAAGACCCCGTATTACAACTGAAAGAGAAGATCGGAAAATCAAGAATTTTTTTACGAAATATCCGAAAGCAATTCCCAGAGAAGCTAAAACTGAACTTCTAATTGATGCCAGTCTTCCCACCATTAAAAGAAGAGCCCGAGAATATGGTCTTAGAAGTTATAGATGTACAAAAAAAACCGTTTGTGTCGGAAAACCCCGAAAAGCTCGGCTTGACTTTGCACGCACCTATTTGAACTGGACGCAACAGAAATGGAAAAATGTATTGTGGTCAGATGAGTCTAAATTCAACCTACGGGGATCAGATGGAAGAGCCACTGTTCGAAGACCACGAGGCGAAAAGTTTATTCCCAGATACACAAGCGCCACAGTGAAGCACGGAGGTGAAAACGTTATGGTGTGAGGGTGTTTTTCAGGATTAACCCAATTCACCGCATTACTAGCACAATGACGGCCGCCATATATAGACATCTTTTGAGTTCTGTTATGCTTCCGTATGCTGAATGGGAAATGCCACTCTCATGGACCTTCCAGCAGCGACCCAAAACACACGGTAGGGGTTGTAAAAGTTTGGCCGATCTCAACCCGATTGAGAACATGTGGATGATTGTAAAACTTAATATCGGCAATAAAGTATTCCGAAATGGTGATGAACTTTTCGTCGAGTTGGAGAAGCAATGGCATGAAATTTCTGACAATTATATTAAAAAGCTCATTGCCTCAATGCTAAAGAGGTGTTCAGAAGTTATAAAAAATAATGGCTACGCTACAAAATACTGAGCGTTAAAACTATTGTTTGTATTTCCTGTTAACTACTTTAAGAGGTGCAAATGTTTTAAACACTGCACTATCGACTTATTTTGTTAAAACTATTTATGATTTTTTTGAGAAGGTATGAATAATTTGTTTGTATTTATAAAATAATATGCTATAACTGAATTTAATAAAAAAACAAAAACTTATACCACAAATCTTTTCGATCAAAAAAGTTATAATTACCCTGCGGGAAACGAAGGGTCGATTGATCCAAAGTGACAAATCTGTGATATATGATTTGGGCGCACGTCACGAAACTGGTGGAACCAAAATTGTGGTGCACCAAAAAGTGTTAATTTTGGTGAAATGACCAATCACGTGACTATAGTTATGGTGACAAAACATTCACTGTGACAAAACATGTCATGTAACTGGAGAAAATGTAACATAACATCAAAGCAACTAGGGCAGTTGAAGTTATTACTGGTCATTGAACTGGTTCAAAACCGTTAGCAGTGGATGAAAACATGACAATTACTGCCAAAGGATTCAGTCTCTTGACTGCTACACAGCAGACATAACACTGAAGGAATTTTATCTGTACCGACTATGTGACAGTAGAAATGAACACGTAACACTCCTCTGGTTTAAAAGAAGTGAACACGGAACTGTGACCAGGGCTGCCAGATATGACGATTTCTCGCTAATTATAAAATATAAAATTGATTTTTGTTGTGCCTTTGATTTCGGACGGGCTATTAAGCAAATTTCTAATTACTTTTCGCATGCCCGGCAACATGTACCCCTTAGACCAGTGCAGTGCTACGTCTCAAAACTATTACAGAACACATTGCGCTTAATATGTGTGTGTGTTTCCTTCAAAAATTGTTCTCCAGTTCAGAGATACGTACACCTATACCAGTCACGTGATAATTTGTTTCCCACTGGTTCTATTGCATATCACATAAATCCTAAAATGGTCATAGTTTGACACTACCTGCATCTAACTTGTCCCGTAGCATATTCATTTCAGTCTGTATGGTGATAGGTTACCTTGGTCAAGTTATTCGATACGTTACACAGTGCTCCACAGGTAGCAAATTGTCACCCTCCTATGACAAGCCCATGTTAAAAGTACCGGTCACTTTCATGTAACAGAACCGAAACTAAGACAGGTTCATACACACAAAGTTCTACTCACATGACCATACCAGTGACTGGTCCATTTCCCGCAGGGTACCTAAATAATTATTCTAGTTGCAAATGTTTTGAAACACCACTGTATATTAAGATTTGTAATTATATCTTTTTAAAATAAATTTAATAATTGCATTATCTTAAAAATTTACACTTTAATGTATTAAAAAAAAAAATAAAATTCTTTGTTAAATAAAGTTTAATCTTTTCTAAAATGTGATATATTTACCCTAATAACAACCCTCCCCTTAATATTTTAAATTAGTAAAAGATATAAAAATACACCCCTTTAATACAAAAACGTTGCTACTTTCTTTCTTGTTTCGTTGAGTTTTAATAGTTTCTATTTATAAAATAGAAAATTTCATTAAACTCTCTCGAATAAAAGTTTTGTATCCTAACAAAATGCATTTTAAAAGCTTAAATATAAGCTGCATTAAGTTTATTCAGTGAATTAACTAAAAGTATTAAAAAATAATTGTACTAGAATTTTGTTCTATCTTTAAAACAGAAAGAAAATAAAACCAGATAAAATTTAAATAAAAAGGGAAAGTAAACATGGTTGAAAACTCCCAGTTAGAAAGAATTTGAATGACTAACTTAAAAAGTAAGAAAAAAAAATATTCTGAACTTAACTTGAACACGAGGTAGAATATAATTTGTAATTTACATAAATTGAATTGCTTCAATAATAGAACTTTAGTTTCAACTGTGATACATTGAGAAAAGTTCCAATCTGTGATATTTTATTTATTTTTACATTTATTTTTAATTATAATATTGTGTTTAATGTCGTACTGTTTGTTCGTATTTTACCAATTTTATAAAAGAAATTTAAATGTAAACTTGACAAAAAAAGATTATATATTCAATAAAATCAACCCCTGAAGATGTCAGAATAATCCCAACGAAACGTTGGATTGAAAAATGAAATAATCTTTTATTTGCATTTCAAAACCATGACCTTGAAAGCCTGATTAGAAAAATTTCTAATACCAATTTAAAAAAAAGAACTTAGTTTTATTTATTAAAGTTTAAGTGCATATGAGGTGTCCAATAAAATTTAAGTAAACATTTTATTATTCGGTATCAGTCATTTATGTAAAATTTTGATATTCGGCCAAATACCCCATAATTGTACTATTTGGTAAACTATTCAGTTAAATTACACTGTCAAACAAATTCAGAGTCATCGATTGTATGAAATCAATGGGAAATGAAAAAAAGACAGTAGATCAAAATACGTAGCTCGGATTTTATATTAATTGTCTTTCAAAATTGGTCTTTTATTCAGGCCAATATTTCGATTTTTTTTTAACGAAATACACTACCCGGGCAAAAATTGGATCTTACATGATCATATATGGCCATATATGGCCTTGTATATGATCACATATGTACAAAACTTATTTCTGTGTGACCAGGTGAAAAAGTTCATATTGTCATATGTCAAATTGTCATGAATGGTTTCATGTATGAGCATTAGAGTGTCGCTTAAGTATAAATGTTGGAAATGTTGATACGGTACCCTCTATTTTTTTATATTTGACTTGAATATAGCTCATGTGTAGTTTAAGGCCTCTACGACAACGTCTTCCCAAAGCGACTAGGCCTTAAAGAGCGAAACATGCGTTTATATGGTAAAAAAAATCCCTTTTTTCAGTTTTTGCTAATTTTTTTAAATGTTGTAATAGTTTTTATTCTAAATGATAAATTATTCGATATAATGATAATATTATCTATTTAAAAAGGTATGAAAATACCGGCTAATAACTAGCCCAGTAATAAATACTGCGCCAAACCACTATTGTGCCAATTATTACTTGACCGAAAAATTCGAGAACACAATTTAAAAATTTTTTCAATTGATTACTACAATAGATTTTTTTTTACTCACAAGACTAAAAATTGTGAGATATGAAAGAAGTTTTTTTTTTGGATGTGGTTAACCTGTCCTAAAGTGATGTCAACGGACAACATTTTTGGGTTGCTTTTCAAATCTCTAATTTCAAATTTTAAAATCTTTTCTTCAAAAAGAGCGAAACAAATTGATATTTGCACTCCAGGGTCTTGTTTAAAATATCTTAGAGAATAAAAGCAAAAAAAATTAAAATTATACCCCCGTACATTTGGGTAGGGCAACGATTTGATTTTTATGGATTTTGAGGAAATTGTGTTATTTGTTGTCATAAAATATTTAAGATCGAAAATTTAGTAACTTTTGTTGTTTTATTTTATAACAATAACTCAAGGTTGAAAAAACATTTTTTTTGAACATCTTTAACCCATGTGGTCATGTGGCTCCATATTTATTTATTTCCATTTACAAAAAAGGTCAAAGCTTTGCTTACTACTATTTAGTTTTATGAAACGTGATCTAAAATATTATAACACATTATCTGAAGATTCTGTACCAACAGTTTTGAACAAATTAAAAAACGTTAACCCATGCCGTGCCGCATTTAGATTAAAGGAGATACTGCGGGAATTTATATATATTTAAACAAAAAAATATTTAAGTTATTTTTTTTACAAACCTGGCTACAGCAATTTTTTAAATTCCTAAAAAAATATTCTGAGCTACATTAACCCTTAGATGCTTTTGGTGCTAAAGTCACCCTCTGTTGAAAAAAACTTTAAAACGTGCAATATGATGTGCTGATCAATTATGAACTCTTGTAGGAGATGATGAATGGCTCTATGAAACAAGGCCCCAATGAAATAAGTCCCCAAACCAAAAATGAAGTAACGCCCCATTTTTTGGGGCTTTATTTCATTATGAAGCAATACCCCAAAAAAATGAAATAAACCCCCAACCAAATGAAACGAAACCCCAAAATAAAATGAAATTTAAATTTATTTTCATCGGGATAAACATTAATTGCATTTATAGTAATTAAATGTGCTAAAGTCCTAAAACTTATTTAACAAATTGTGAAAAACAATCTAATGTAGGCGTGTCCCTATCCGGATTTCATTCCTGCCCAAGGAAATCTTCAGGGGACTTTGTTATTAGAATTTCTAGAGATATTTGTTATGTTAAATCACAAACTCAATGAGAATTTCTTGTCCTCGCCTAGGAGCGAGATTCAAAATTTAAAATATCAAAGAAAAAACAAAAACAACAACAAAAAATTGTCACAATTGGCTTTGTCATCTTCCAAATACTACTCTGTTTTTTTGACAGACCTAGCAATGTAGTGACGTTTATTCAAGTAAATCGACAATAGAAAATCATATGTTTTCTATTAGTGTCAGTTACATTTAAATTTGCACAAGCACCTGCATATTTGTTATTTAAATTTATTTTCATCGGGATAAACATTAATTGCATTTATAGTAATTAAATGTGCTAAAGTCCCAAAACTTATTTAACAAATTGTGAAAAGCAATCTGATGCAGGCGTGTCCCTATCCGGATTTCATTCCTGCCCAAGGAAATCTTCAGGGGACTTTGTTATTAGAATTTCTAGAGATATTTGTTATGTTAAATCACAAACTCAATGAGAATTTCTTGTCCTCGTCTAGGAGCGAGATTCAAAATTTAAAATATCAAAGAAAAAACTAAAACAACAACAAAAAATTGTCACAATTGGCTTTGTCATCTTCCAAATACTACTCTGTTTTTTTGACAGACCTAGCAATGTAATAATGAATGTAATGAATGTAATTTTGAGGCTTTATTTCATAATGCAGTAAAGCCCCATTTCGAAAATGAAATAAGGCCCCAATTAAAAAAAAAAAAACAAAACTATATATTACTTTAAAATATTTCTTTATTCCTAATTAATACATAGTAAAAAGGCTAAAAAAAAAAATCGCGCGATTTTTTTTTCAGCCTTTTTAAAATGAAAAGATTGATAATATTTAGTATATCAATACAGTTTTTTTTAGTATTTTTCAATAGTATATCACAAAATAAAACAAAATTTATAAATCGTATAATCGCACTCAGAAAAACTTTATTTCGCGAAGCCGCCTGCCGCGTTCTACGGAGGAGCGGCCGAAGGCCTCCACACAGAAAAACTTGTTTTTACAAATTACTTGAAGTCTTAAATATATAAGATTTCAACGGATTCGAAATCTAATTTGAAAAACAAGTTCTTGGGGTTTTTTTCCTCCGTAGAACGCGGCAGGCGGCTTCGCGAAATAAAGTTTTTTTCTGCGTGCGAAATAAAAGAAACTTCAAAATTACTACACGGTATAATCTCACTTACTAATAGCAAATAACTATTTACATTAATAACTTGATAATTCATGCAGTTATTATAACGGTTATTTGCTTAAATTACTTAAAAATTTTGATTTTTAAGAAAATTAAATAACACCCCAAAAATATTATTTGGGGACTTATTTAATTTCTCATATTGGGGCCTTATTTCATTATGAAATAAAGTCCCACAAAAAAATGAAATAAAGCCCCAAAAAATGAAATAAGGCCCCAATTTTTTTTATTAGAAATGTTTGGGGCCTTATTTGATTTTTGGTTTGGGGACTTATTTCATTGGGGTCTTGTTTCATAGAGCCATGATGAATCAGTCCACAGCAACATGGCGTTCTTTTTGTATATTGGCATTTACCGATGTAAAATCTTTATTTAAGGTTTCCCAGAATTTTAAATATGTATGGGATTTAGATTTATTTTTTATTTCTCTATAATTCTAGTACTTATAAGTCAAAACGTTTAACTTTTTCACTATACTTTTTTCATTGATCATTGCTCCAAATTGATATTATTTTTTTAGTTACTTCCGGAGAAAGACTTTTATAAAATTATTTTCTATTTTTTTATTTTCTTACGATCACTTAAAAAAAATAATATTTTAAAACATCACCATTACTTGGTAGGTTTAGTTCACTTTATTCACTCGGCAGGAGCGGTTCCAGGGGAGGGAAAATGGGAAAGAGTTCGTCTTAACCGGGCTTTAATGTAAATTCATTTACAAAAAATATAAAATGAACTCTTTTGTCCTCTTCGTATTTATAAGCAAAGTTTTCAAAACCTTTTCAAGCCGAATTTTCTTTGTCCAAAAGTCATCTGATTTTGCATCAGTTTTATGTAGTTACAAAAAAAGTCATGGCTATATTGATGAACTCCTCGTCTATTGTATATAATAAAATTTTTAACAATTACAAAAAAAAAAAAAATCTAAATAATAACAGTTTAGTAACAATGTTTACAGTATTATGATTTGTTTTTTTGTTCATAGGTAAAGTAGAACAATTTTGAATGATTTACCTTTTTTTGTTTAGTTTAATTTTAGGTACTTCAAATTTATGCTTTCAAAAATTCTTCTCTCTGAAGGGTATATTTTAAGTTAACTTTATTCCAAACAAAAAAAAGTAAACTTTTAGATACCAGAATAATTTACCGGAAATTGCAAAGTATAATAACATGGTTTAAAAATATAAAACATGTTTGTAATATTTAATATTATTACAAAACGGATACAAAAAACAGATTAAATTGCTAAATTGGCTTTAAAGAGGATAAAAATAAATGAAACACATTTTTTAAGATAAAAATATAGAACATTTGCATACAAAACATAATTGAAAGTTTATATAGATTTGCATAAGAATGAGGGATTAAAGAGCATTTTTAAATTAATTAAGAGGTCTTAACAGTGAGTTCGGATTTGCATTATATATGTTTATATAAGGGAGAAATTAACACAATGTAAAGTGGTCAGTAGGAAACTTAGACTAAACTACAACATTAAATACACAATTTAAGTCAGTATAAAAAACAAACATTTTCTTTTACGTTTTTGTATTTCATTATATATTTGTATTATTTAATTTTGATTTTTGGTATATTTCTATTTTTTCATATTGACAGAAAATATTTTTTTGATTTCCCGCCTTTTTTAAAAAATTTAAAGGGTCCGCCATCTAACGTTTTTTTTTTCAACTAGTGCTTATTTCGTGAATGGTAACACTTAGCTCATGTCTGATTTGACAGATAATTAGTTTTATTTTTCCGCTGAACAAATATGGTTGTGTATACGCTTGAACAACGCTGGGAAATATTGCGACATTACTTTGAAAATCATGGTAATGTTGCAGAATGTGTGCAAAAATTGAAGATCGCATTATCAGCCGCAGAGCTGATGTCATTTTGCCACCTCGGAGCTGCGATTTGACACCGTTGGACTATTATTTGTGGGGTGCCGTCAAAGATAAGTGTTACGCCAACAAGCCAGAGACAATTGACGCTTTAAAGGACAATATTCGTGAAGCCATTGGTGAAATACAGCTGCACACAATCGATAATGTGCTTAAAAATTGGACCGATCGTGTAGGCTACTGCATGGCCAGCCGAGGCAGCCATTTGAATGAAATTATTTTCCATTATTAACCAGAAGGATTGTGCTTTCAAATAAAAAAAGAAATTTGAGAAAATATTCAGTAGTTTTTTGTATAGCATTTTCAAAAAAAAAAAAATGTTATTTGGCGGACCCTTTATTATATATATATAAGTTTTTATTTATTAAAACTAGTTTTTCAAATTGTAATATTTGTTACCTGAAGAAGTCACCCAATGTGGAGACGAAATATTGGAAATAAATAATTAATAAATAATCTTCAATGTTTTCAACTTTAACCCTGGTTTTTACAACACGTTCGCCTCTAAACGAACGGGTGACTACATGTATTTTGTTTTTGCATTGCATGTATTTTGTTATTGTTTTTAGACGAACGTGAAGCAAAACGTGTTCTAGAAACACGGCGTATCGCACACATAGTTTAAAAGTGGCTCAACTCAAAATTTTAATTTTTCGGGTATATTTTGTTGTTGTTAACTGTTGCTGAAAACAGTTATGTCTTTCTTTATGTTTCAATTGGTAGAAAATATTTTTTTTTTCGATTTCTGTAAAATTAAAAATTTTGAGTTGAGTGTGCGATATGTAGATGATAACATCCCAGCTAAAAATAACACCTATTTGGTAAGCAAAATAGCGCTTAACCGCCTTGCATACAATAAAGCAATTAGGGAAGGCATTCTGTTGTGCTTCGCTAAATGTCTTCTTTGAAGCCGCGAATAATTCATACAATGAAGCAGTAAAGAATGAATACAATGAAGCATTAATGTTGTCAACATACAAAAAAACGCTTTTTATTTCCTACGAAGGCATGCATTTGTTGCTTCTTAGAGCACATGAAGTAAGCGCTTTTCGGCTGCTTACAAAAGACATACCAAGTGGGACATCGTGAACACAAATATGCCTTCTGGATTTCGAGGTCATACTTGGGTGTGGTTGTTAAGCAGTCATGCCTAAGTATTGCTACGTTTGTAATGTAAGAAGAAACGCAAGTTCAATTCTTACGGCCGCCAGGTTGTTGAAATATATATCATATTGAGACAATCTGACAATTATTATTATTAATAATAATACAATTTAATACAATTTTAATGACGCCTATTCATTAAAAGGGCAGAAACTAGTTAAGTCTGATTTGAAAATTAATCGTAGTGTTTTGTTTTTGTTAATTTTTAGAGAAAAACGTTTATTTTACTTCTTAACTTCAACCATTCAGAATTAAAGTCTGTTGTTGTTGAAAAACTACAAATGTTACGAAAATTGTTATGTTATACATAAAAAGAATTGTAAATTTTGACGATAGCTAATACAGTTGTGGCTACACTCAAATAAAAAAGTCTGTAAACAGGAAAACTGTAATTGTTACAGAAAAGTTGGCAGTTTTGCTAATTTTTGCAAAACGTGACAGTAAATTTTTAGTAAAGTAAAACTAAAAAAAAATTAGTAAAAGTTACTAAATTTAGTAAAATTTTAGTAAACTCTTAATGGAAATCGGTTTTGCTCAAATCAATCAACCATTTTGTGCTAAATATTAGTGAAATTAGTTTAGTATAAAATTAGTAAACCTTTTGCAAAATAAAATGGAAATAAAACTGCTGAAAACAATCAAAAACCCAAAGACCTTTCCAACAAGCCCAAAAACAAAAAAAAAAATTAGACCACTGGTTCAGAAGTTAGCAATTTTACCCTACTAAACTCCGACCTCCAATCCGAAAATTTTCAAATCGCTGCACACTTGCATTTTCGGGGATGGTTGTAGTGGACATTTTTTCATGAAATGAGCCAATGAATACGCTGGTGAAATTCGGCGGGTCGTGACTGAAACACCCTGTATATTAGTAAACAGGAGCCTTATTATTTTTCCTGCAAATGAAAATTTTGCTTACTTTGTGTATTGTAATTTTCCACATGTTGTAAAAGTGGTCAATTGTAGTAAATCAAAGAACAAGAATATAACATAAAATGTTTGGAACTTATTAAAAATGTTCCGAGAACTTTGCGACATGTTTACTTTATAATTATAATGTATTTACTATAATAGAAAATTATTTTGAATATTCATATACTCAAAAAAAAAAAGTTAGTAAGTCAGATAGTTAGTTAGTTAGTTTAGTCAAGAGCAAAATTTTTTGCTGAAAATTAGCGAGCTGATAAATGAAATGCATAAAAAATATTTTGTTTTTACAAACCAATTTTATTCATTTTTATAACAATATTATTTTATTTTTATTATGTTTCATATAATTTATATTATTTAAATTTAAAATTTTCCAGTCTTTTTCGTTATTAATAAATGACAATATAGACGAAATATCAACTACAAATAGTTCGCTTAAATTTTATCAAACTAACGATCTGACGAAAGATGGAACGAAATAGTCAAAGATCGTTGAAGTAGAACAGCGACCTATTTTGTTGAGATCTATTGAACTAGAAAGAGTGCTCACTCAAAGAACTAGATTAGAGAAAGTCTATGAAAAATTGTGCTTTTGTCTTCTATTGAAAATATTGCCATTTCACATAACAACTAACATATGTATCAAGCATGTATGATAGGGATAAAGAGTTCAGAGTTTACATTCAAAATTCACAAAAAAATTCAAAATAAAATAAAATTTTTAATTTTTCATTTAAAATTAAAAACATTGAAATTAGTTTCTAATTGAAAATAAAAAACATAATTTTATATAAAAAAACATCAATTAAAATTCAGAATATTTAAATGCGTGTGTTCAAATAATTCCATTTAATTGAACAGAAAATATCAATTGAAATTTAGGAAATATGTATTATTTTTAGTAAAAAACGCTATTCGTAATTCAGAAACATCAGTTTTAAAATTTACAAAACATAATTGAAAATTAATATGAAATTTTCTGATTTTCAAATGATGTTCAAGAATTAAAAATTATTTTTGAGTTTCGAAAAGAAAGCAAACTATATATTTTTAATTTCAAATTTAAAATCTAAATTTCAATCGAAGGTTTTTGAATTGAAATTGATGTTCGGAATTTAAATTGATATTTAGAGACCTTTCTAACCGTGAACATAAAGTCATCAACATTTTTTGTAATGCTATATGCTAAAATAAAAAATATATTTTGGTGTAATGTTATCAATAATAAATAAAGTTAATTTACCTTGAATATAATTATTTTCCCAAAGTTTATGAAACATTTTTACGAAATTATAATTTATGACAAAAAATTAATAAAATTTACTAAAAGTTAGTATAATAACAGTAAAGTGCATTACACAGTCTGATATCGTGTCAACTTTTGCACTAATAAAATCAGAAGCAGTTGGATACGATAATATGCATCCGAAATTTTTGAAGATACTTCTGCCATTACTTCTGCCTTATATAACTCACCTTTTCAATACAATCATTACATCCAGCACTTTTCCGCAGAAATGGAAGCATGCCAAAATTATACCACTTCCGAAGACAAATACTGAGTTCCGCCCAATTGCTATTTTGTGTTACCTTTCTAAAGTATTGGAAAAGATTCTACAGCTGCAAATGAGTGAGTATATAAAAGATAAATGCCTGCTGCATGATAAACAATCTGGCTTTCGTTCGAATCATAGCTGTATAACAGCTTTGATTGATGTTTCGGAGAGCATACGACGTGAACTCGACGATGGTAAAGTTAATTTCTTGGTGCTTCTTGATCATTCGAAAGCCTTTGATACGGTTGACCACCATACGTTATGTTTGAAACTTAGAAATTTCTTTAATTTTGCTTCGTCATCAACACGGCTCTTATTTTCGTATCTAACTAATCGCACACAATCCGTATACGCAGATAACACTTGGTCTAACTCGTTGACTCTTACTAGAGGCATGCCGCAAGGGTCTATTCTTGGCCCTCTACTTTTTTCTGTATATGCAAATGATTTGCCCGATCAGCTTTCATACTGCAAATTACATATGTACGCGGATGATGTCCAATTGTTTTTGAGCAGTCCAGTTCAATTAATCGCAGATGCTATTACGAAAATTAATTATGATCTTGATAATGTATATATATGGGCGACAGCAAATGGACTTTGTCTCAATCCGCTGAAATCAAAATGTCTGATAATTCACCGGCAAAGAACTGCGCCAGTTATCGAAAACGAAATTCTTATTAACGGAGGAAGAGTTGAAATCCTAGAGTCGGCTAAAAACCTTGGCATTATCTTCAACAGATATTTAGCATGGACCAACCATATAAACTCACTTGTTGGTCAAACCTATGCCAAGTTAAGAGCTCTATGGTCAACACAGTTTTTTACGCCTTTAAAAGTCAGAATATTAATTGCAAAGTCGTACCTCATCCCCGGTTTAATTTACGGCTGTGAACTCTTCGAAAATTGTGATACTACTAGCAAACGAAAGCTAATAGTTTTGTATAATAATATCATCAGATATGTCTACGGATTGAGAAGGTTTGATCGTGTCTCATCTTTTGCCATTAAACTTTATGGCATATCTTTTGAGAGCCTTTTAAAAATAAGAGTACTTTTATTTTACCATAACATTATTTATACCAAAAATCCACTATACCTTTATGAATTTATACAATTTGCCATATCCCCTAGAGTTAAAAGACAATTATACCAAGGCATCGATACCATGTATCTGAATGGCATTTTTACATAAATGCCTCACGTCTTTGGAGACATCTTCCAGAAAATCAACAGCTCAACAGCAACGCAAACAGTTTTAAACAATTTCTTCTAATTTTTTTTTTTGCATAATTTGATTTATATTTATATAACTTTATTTTTACACTTTTTTTGTTAAAGCATTTGTGATGATAGAACAATATATTAGAAAGTAGTTTTAATTTTATTTAAATTTATTTTCATCGGGATAAACATTAATTGCATTTATAGTAATTAATGTGCTAAAGTCCCAAAACTTATTTAACAAATTGTGAAAAGCAATCTGATGTAGGCGTGTCCCTATCCGGATTTCATTCCTGCCTAAGGAAATCATCAGGGGACTTTGTTATTAGAATTTCTAGAGATATTTGTTATGTTAAATCACAAACTCAATGAGAATTTCTTGCCCTCGTCTAGGAGCCTGCCTAAGGAAATCTTCAGGGGACTTTGTTATTAGAATTTCTAGAGATATTTGTTATGTTAAATCACAAACTCAATGAGAATTTCTTGTCCTCGTCTAGGAGCGAGATTCAAAATTTAAAATATCAAAGAAAAAACAAAAACAACAACAAAAATTGTCACAATTGGCTTTGTCATCTTCCAAATACTACTCTGTTTTTTTGACAGACCTAGCAATGTAGTGACGTTTATTCAAGTAAATCAACAATAGAAAATCATATGTTTTCTATTAGTGTCAGTTACATTTAAATTTGCATAAGCACAAGCACCTGCATATTTGTTATTTAAATTTATTTTCATCGGGATAAACATTAATTGCATTTATAGTAATTAAATGTGCTAAAGTCCCAAAACTTATTTAACAAATTGTGAAAAGCAATCTGATGTAGGCGTGTCCCTATCCGGATTTCATTCCTGCCTAAGGAAATCTTCAGGGGACTTTGTTATTAGAATTTCTAGAGATATTTGTTAATTTTAATTTTTTAATTTTATTTTTGTTCTTTTTTTTATTGTTATTTACGTGTATGAGTATCTTAAATTTAATTTTTTCTTTTTTTATATATAACTTTCAATATTATTTTTTATCCAAACTGCTTTCCTGTACTTTAACTATAAGATTTAATCTTGTTGTACAGGATATGTGAATGTAAATAAATAAATAAATAAAGATGAGATTGAACAGATTTCTTAATTTTTTTACTAAGTTTTTTTTGTTTTTTTTTTTGAGAGTATATAAAAAAAGTTAGAAGAAATTTAATTTTGCAAACGTGGCTTTATAGGAAACATCTTTTATATCAAGATTATGGAACCCAACAAAACTTTGGTAATGGTTACGATAAAGTAATGCATTACCTTGTATTGTGTACTCCTTACTTGTATCATTATTTCTCAACAAGAAGTAATGAGTTACCGATAATTGAACACTCATGGATTACCTTGTAATGATACCTCATATATTTTACATTATCTTAAAACATAAAATAATGACTTACCGATCATCAATTACATAATGCATGAACTATAAACGTAAAGTAATTATTAATATATATTTTTGAAAATCTATTTATAGACACATTACTTTGTGATTTTTTGTAAACATGAGGGTAAGGTGTATATTTTTGATATCACGAACGAAAACACGAAGCCCAATAAATCATATACATTTTAAGCAATAAAATATTATATGTATCGATAGCTCAGTTTGTAGTGTTCTCTCCTAACTAATTGTTAAATACCAGAGACCCCAGGTTCGAATTCCAGCATGACCACGTAATTTATTTAATAAAAAAAAAACTTATTTATTTAATTAAAAAAAAAATATCTGTATAAAAAAATTTTTTATGCATTTTTGTTTATGAAAATCTATTTATGGACACATTACTTTTTCCCACCATGTAACCATATAAGTAACCAGTTACTTTACCCCTACAAGGTAATGAGTACACAAATTACTTTTAGGCTCATCGCCTGTAAAATTCATCAGTGAAGTAATGTGTAATGTAATGCGTGAAGCCCTATGGCGATACATTACTTTACCCATGGTTTGGTAATGGGTGGTTTTGCTGGGAAATAAAATAAAAACAAAACGATCGTTGTTCAATCTAAATTATATTTTATTAATTTTTATATAAGAAAAAAAAAATAACAAATATTCGAATATTTTTAGTTTTATGTACCAATTCTATTTTAAACGATTTATCGGGAATCCGCGAAAAATATTTTCCTTTTTACTTGTCAGTAATTTTTTCACCAAAAGATATTCTTCAAATAATTTTCTTGAAAAAATAAAATAATTTCTCCTTTGTTTATTTCAAACTGTCAAAATAAAATATTTTCCAAAGTATACGATATTCAAAATTATTTAATTAAAATTCCAAAATATTAAAAAATACAAAAGCGCTTAAAGCTCTCATGCCTTATTTTCAAAATTTCTTATTTTACAAATCTGGCATTGGTTAAATTTCACAAATTTAGTATAAAGTAATGTTCGTATAATTAACATTTTTAATAAAATGTCAGCTGTTACAAAAGTTACAGAATATAAGTATAATTCAAATTTTACAGAATATATAATTCAAATGTTCTGTAGAATAACAGAATTGCGACATTAAACTATTTTTTTTCTTTTCCACATTATGATTTTAATAAATTAAACGTTTTTTAATCTAGTTTTACAACCAATTTCTATTTAGATTATTATCATTGTAATATACAATTCAATTTATTTCTTTTTTTTTACTGTTTTTAATATTATAATATAAATGAATGGGATATTCCATTAAATATCAATATTTAGCAAATTTTCGAAAAAAAGTATTTACAAAATAAATGTAAAATAGAAAATGTTAAAAAAACAAATTCAAATTTTTATTCATTTTTTTCCAATATCCCATAAATTTAACCAAATAAACTTATTTAATATAGAAAAAATTAAAAAAAATAAAACGAAAATCCACTTGCTGACTTGCAACTAACAACTGTGTAAAACTAATGTGACACACACATCCATACTCAGTACAAAATAATAGCAACAACAAAAGCTATTACTGGTATTTTAGCTAAAGCTTCACATGTAAACTATACCACTACCACTAATACTATCGTTGCACAGTGGGGTGTTTCATAAATATTTTGGAAATAATTCAGCCATTTCTCTCTGGCTCAGTGGATTGAAATGAAACTTATTAGAACTCTAAAGTTTAACTATCAGGTTCTGATCAATTAATTTCATGCTTGAGTCTTAATGTGCTGATCAATTAGATGCTGATCAACCAAAGTAGGACACCTTGAGTATTAAATAATTTTGAGACCATGTCAATTTTTTATTTATCAACCGATTTTATGAAAAAAAAAAACATTTCTGCAATGTGCATTTCGTCAAAACTGTGTTTACATGAAGAAAAATTACTTTTTTCAGTTTTTGTAAACAGTTCTTTAATGTAATAGTTTTTATTCTGGATGACAAATTTATCGTTATAAATATATGTTCCCAAACAGATATTAAAACTCCCAAATCGGTTAAAAACTAGCCTAGTAATAATAAAATGTCTCAGGCCACTAATGTGCCAAATACCAATGGACTAAGAAGTGCGAGCACATATTCCAAAAGTTTTTTTATTTGATTACTACAGCTTTTATCTAAGAGACTCATACATTTTTTTTAAAGGTCGTTAACATGTCCTGACGTAAAAGCGGACAATATTTTTTGAATATTTTCAAATCTTCAATTTCAAATTATAGAAAACTTTCTTTAACAAATAAAATATAATTGAGATTTAAGCTTGATGGGCTTGTTAAATTTATTTTAGAGAGTGAAAATAAAAAATTTGAAAATATTCCAGGTACACGTGGGTAGGGAGCGACTTGAGTTTTGCGGATTTCGAGAAACTTGTGTTTTGTGGTTATAAGTACAAATGCTAATTGGTGTCAAAAAATATTAATAATCGAAAATTAGTTACTTTTGTACCATTATCATCAGAACTCAAGTTTGGAAAACAATTAATCTTTTTTTTTGACATCATTAAGCCATGTAGATTTGCGGCCCAAAATGACCCCAGATTTATTTATTTCAATTTACAAAAACGTCAAAGCTATGAATTTTAAGAAACATAATTTAAAATATGACACAAAGTATGATAAGTTTAAATTTTGGATAAATTGAACAACGTTAACCCATGCAGTGCCGCATTGAGATTAAAGGACATACTGCTGAATTTTACACATACAAATTTAGTTTATTGTAAAAACTACTGAATATACACATTAAATTAACTGAAAATCAGTTAAAACAGGACTACTTACTTTTCGTTTGAAACTATTCTATTTTTTTAGTTTATTTTCAATTGTTGAAAAATTAATTGACAAAATCCATAAAAACAATAGATAGTTTTCGCTTATTTCAATACTCAATATATTGTAACTACTTTTTGTTTTAAATAGAAAATTTTAACTAAATATTTTAACTACTACCGAAAGTCCATTTTTTTTTTGTTTATTAAATAACAGACAGAAAGTTAAAAAATATATTTCTTTGATAATTTAACTGTATATTCCATTGCAACAACTTTAACGATTAAAATTTTAAATAACTGTTGGTTTTTTATGTAAAAATTCTTGTGAGTGTATATATATTTGAACACAATATATTTGAAATCTTTTGTATTTCACATATTATGCCAAAGCGAGTTCTTTAATGTACTAAAAAATATTCTGAACTAAATTAGCTCTTAGATGCTCTTGATGTCCAAATGACCCTTACTTGAATAGTATTAGCATAACACCAAGAGCATGTAAGAGTTAATGGAATTACTTTGGCTAGATTTTTAATATAAAAAAATTCAAATAGTATTTGTTAAAATCTACAAATAATTCCGCTGTATATCCTTTAATCTGTAAAAAATAAAATTTTCAAAATGTTTGCTAATACTATTAAAATTAGTTCCAAATGACGTTGCAGAAAAAAATGTTAAAATTGACTAAATATTAGTGAGATATTAATAAAAATAAATCTGTTGAATCTACAAGTATTTAGTTAGTATTTGAGCTTAAATTTTAGTTAACTAAAAGTAACAAATTAATCTGCTGAAATCAGATAAACAATTTGCTAAATATTAGTAAAGAAAACAAGAAAGTGGAATTCTAAAGTTTCTTTTTTTTTAGATTTTGGTTTAGCACTTCATTACCGACTTTTTGTTTGTGAATAATTTTCTATTTTGCGTTCGGATTCTTAATACGGGCACTTAAATTTTAAAGAAAAAGGTTTACACGTATGCCCCCCTATCCCTCCTATCACCAAAAAATGGTTGCGAAAATCATATGTTTGAAAATGATTAGCCCATTTAATCTAAACTTTTAATAAATAAATATATTTTTACTAAATGAAAAATTTTGATCAATGGTGATAATCTTTAACTTCGAGCTAATATATGAGTTCTCATTTAGTGGGAAAACTAGGTTATATGAATGTTTGATGTTTCGCATGGAATTGTTACTTCTTTTAAAACGTGTTCTGATGATGGGAACCTAGAAAATTCTCGATATAGAACTATCAACACATTCCAGAAAGTGCTCAATTAATAAATTTGAAAACAAAAACTGTATAGATTATTTTTAGGACAATATCCTAATAAAGAATAATATGGCCTGGAACTTGAATATTTTTCATTTTCATAGCACAATTAATGGTCGAAAAAACATACAAAAACAAAAACACATCTATTAAAAATAAAAATTATATCAAACTTAATTTTTACTAAATTTTATAGAAGCTTGCATTAATTTAATGCTTTATTGTTTTTAATCAAAAGTTCATTAATATCATGCAGAAAATTCTCTCAGTGTACAAAAATGTATGTACAATTTATGCTTAAGGCATTAGTGCTATATTTCGGGAAGAAACTAAAGCATTATTGACATTGCGTTTTTTTTTTGTGCAAGTTTATAAATTTATAATACTTCGAAAGAGAAAATTATTAATTTTTAATATGTAACATTTTAGCATCATTAATGAAAGCGGGGACGAAGGGGGGATTTTCATTTCAAATAAATACTTCAATACTATTATAAGTGTATAAAACGCTATAATAACGAGCTGAGTGTCAGAGAGTTTTTTATCGAAATCTAGCCAGTGAAAAAAAAATCACAATTTGAAAAATTAATGGTCACAAATAAACTCGGCTTGCGTCAGTATTTTTTCTAATTAATAATATTAACCTTATGCTCAATATGACAAAACAGAAAACTACATTTCTGCAAACATGAATTAAATATTTCATCTATCGGGTTAAAACCCCTTACAGATTACATTTAAATACATATTTTATACAAAAAAAAAACAAAAATAACAATAATTTTAATCATCAGCAAAAATTAAGGAATAGTTACACAAGTTTAACGCATATCCTCGTTCAGCAAGTTCGATACTACCCTCTTCAATCGATGTCTACCAATATTAAAATCAATTCGGTCAGATACCGAATTAAATAAAATAATACATCTATATATTGGCTCATTCATTCCATAGTTAGTTGTATGGAAAGAAGGATCAAAAAGTGGTCTACCCTTAAAAGCCTGACTGGGACGTGAAATGGTAAAATGGATAACAATGAAGAGCAATCTATTTTACAATCCATTATATCCTTTACAAAAATAACGCTTTGGACCTTTCTATGAATCAATAGCGTTTGTAAATTAAGAGATTTACATCTCTCCTTGTAGTTAGGCATATTATCAAAGTATACTGCTTTCTAAGAGCAAATCTCGAAAAGCGTTTTTGAATTTTTTTCAATCCGATTAATATTCAAGTCGTAAAAAGGATTCCAAATTACACTTAAATATTCTAAATGAGACCTTACCAAGGACTCGAAAAGTGCTTTAAGTGTGTTCACATTTGAAAAAATCTTTGAATTTCTTTTCAAAAAACCAAATTGTGAGTTTGATTTAGAAATAATGTAATCAATATGATCATTAAACGTTAATGTCGAATCAAAATAAATGCCCAAATCTTTTATAATATTATGACGCAAAAATGTAGTATTATTTTTCACCTTCATAATAATAAATGATAAGGAGAATGCTTACGAGTATAACTTATTACTTTACATTTAGAAAAATTAAGAAAGAGATGGTTGTTTTGACACCAACTCAGTAAGCAACCAATGTCTTGTTGAAAGTCTTTACAATCATCAGCTGATAGAATATTGTGAAACAGTTTTAGATCATCTGCGTATAAACAAGCATTCGCAGTTTTTTAAATACATAAACGATATCGTTTATAAACAAAAGAAATAGCAATGGACCCAAATGGCTACCTTGTGGTATGCCAGAACAAAGAGGACTCTTCCGGATAAATAGGAGGCAACCCAGTTCAAAAAATTAAAGTGAAACCCCATTTTAAAAAGTTTATTTATTAATATTGGATGTAAAAGTTTATCGAAAGCCTTTCCGAAGTCGGTATAAAGGGCATCTACTTGAAGACCCTTCTCGATTGAAGATATACAAGAATGTGTGAACAATGTTAGATTAGTACAAGTGGATCTTCTTTTAAAAACCCCATGCTGACGATCTGTTATGTGATTTTTAAGTTCATAAAATAGTTTTCCATTTATGATCTTATCAAATATTTTAGGAATAATCGACAATTTTACTATAGGTCGGTAGTTGGTAACGAGATCTCTAAGACCTGATTTGAATATAGGTGTGACGTAGGCAGTTTTTCCATTCTTCCAGAAAATGGCCTTCGGAAAGCGACTTGTTAAAATTATTGTTAAAGCGAAGCAAAGCGAATTCGCACAGTTTTTTTAATAAAATTGGCGGCATAAGATCAAAACCAGCACTCTTATTGGTGTCTAAATGGATCAAAGCTTCAAAAACATCAGGTACATCAACTTGTATATTGCCAATATTAACTATTTCCTTTACATTGGCTAAATAGCCAGAGTCACTACTAGGTATGTTGATGTCCTGATAAACGGATGAGAAAAATGTTCCAAAATAATTTAAATTTCGATTTTTAGACTTTGCAACCCTGTCAATTGCACAGGTGCACATGCATCATTTAGAAATTTGTAGAAAAAATACTCCAATACGTACCAAAAACGACTTTTGTCCAAAATACGACTTATCTGGCCCTGTGTGCATTGTGCTATGTAGGACGACTACTAGTGTTAGTTGTAGTGACTCTGCTGCATAACTAATCCGCAACAGCAATAACAGAATGCCACATACCAATACGCTTTACATAACTCGTACAGCCATTCGGTTGTTGTTTATTATTATTTTGTGGCTGCAAATGAATTTGAATTCAAAACCACAAAAAATATACAAACTGAGTAAAAGAAAAAAATAAATATTAACAAAAATATTTTTATGTATGAACTGGAAACAAAAAAAACAAGAATAAAACTAAAAATACTGAAAACTTTTCTAAAACAAGCAACGTTTTTTTTTTTTTTGTTTTGTTTTTTGGTCATAAATTTTAAACGGAAATGCGGCGAAAATTGAATTTTATTTACAGCAACAGGAGCAGTTATGGAGAAACTTGAATACGTCTGTGGTATTATTGCGTTTAAATATGAATGTATGAGTGCATTTGTAGTTTTCATGTGTATGTGTGTATAGAGATGATGATTGCAGATGACTGTATATGTTAAAGTTTTTATATAGTGTAAAGCTATGATTTAACGAAGCGTAAATGCTCTTTTCACGCTTGTTTTACGTATTTCATATTTATTTTTTTTGTATTTTCTTAAAATCTCTTTTTTCCGTATATTTGTATTGCATTTATGATTGGTATCTGTGGAAAAACAGGCATTATATTGTTTTTTTTTTTGTTAGAATGTTTCATGGTAAATTCATTTAAGTTTTATATTTTTACGTTTGATTGAAGGTAAATATTGAATATATTAGAGGTATTCACTCTTGATAGCAAGGGCAGCATAAATGCTAGGATTTTATGCTACAAAGTATAAGCGTCTTTTTTATATGTATTGCAAGTTTACAACCCTTCTTACAATTAAAACAATTCTTCTGTTACAACTTAGCTACTTCTGCTAAAAAAAATAGCTTTTTACGCGATTTTCAAGAGAGATCTTGCGACTTTTTTAAATAGTTGCCAATACGTCAGCTTGATATTGGTTTGACCAATATAATATAGGTTTGAGATCCCTGAAAATTTATGAAAAAATTAAGTTAGAAATGTATAATATTTATTGCAAACAAACTCTTTCTAATTCCGAAACCAGAAGTGGCTAATGATTTGGCTAGGGGAGGGTCTTCCCTGGAACTAGTCACTTTGGAGAACTGAGGAGGAACTGAGTCTTTTGATGGAAATCCTCTCGGGACACTCGACACTTAGGGCCCATCTCCACCGTATTGGTAGGGCGAACTCGGAAGTGTGCAGGGCCTGTGGGGAGGACGAGGAGACCTTGGAACACTATCTCTGTGAATGCCCGGCATTTGCCGGGATCCGGGTCGAAATACTATCCACTGACCCAATATCCACATTGGGGATCTTAGGGGCATAGGATGGAAGAAGTTGAGGAGTTTCGTCAGTGCGACGGAGTTCCTGGGATAGTAAGGTGATATAGGACATAGAACCGATTGTTTAGAGCGCACAACAAGCCGACATTCTGGCTTAAGTGTAAGTCCTCAGGGACTTGAGTCGGTTTAGGTAAGTATTTCCCTTCTCCGAATCCTCTATTCGACCTAACCTAACCTAAATTCCGAAACCAGTTTCTTGATATCTTGTATTATATCTGAGATATTCGGAATCGGCTTTGCATTATAGCCACAATTTTAGCGTTTAATGAACTTTGGTCTGATGCATAGTAAAATCAAAACCAAAAACAGAACTGCTGTTAGACGTCAAAATGTATTGGCGTACAGTATAGAAAATCATATTAAAAAAAGTTTATTTGGAGCAAAAAATCCAGAATATTAATTTTTACAAAAAACTTAATTATTTTTTTAATTAATTGGAGAAACAAAAAAAAAAAATATTTATCATGTAGATTTTAAGAAAAATTAGTGTAAACCTTTTTTTTTAATCGTTTTTAACGAATTTGACTGTTTGGTGTATAGGTCATACCAATAATAAGCTGACGATTAGTTTCGTTTAGTTTAGAGCGTTTCACAGTGAATTTTTACCTAATGTGTTATTTTACATGAATTAAAATTAAAAGAAAAAAATTTTTAAGCCCCTTTTAATTTTTTTTACATGAGAAATAAATGTTTCTTAATTTTTCTTTTTCCTTTTTATTGATTACCGGTACAATAACCAGAAGCTAGGTATTGTAAGTTTGCAATACCACTATATGCAATAGGTTTTAGTCTTGCATATATACAGAAGTCTAGCATATTTCAATTTCATGTATTTTGTTGTTGTGGTCTTGCATACTATAGCATTTATACAAGATTCGCAAGCTTTGTCAGGTCTGCAAGGGTAGTTTGCTACCAAAAGTGAACACCGCTATTGTAATAATTTACATTCATGTTGCAATTACTATACTCAAAAAAAAAAATTAATTGAAAAGTTAGTAAAACGTCTTGTAAATCAAATACACTATTTGTCAGCAAAAAAAAAAAAATTTAGTTATATTTATGTTGCACTTAACTGTTTTGAACTAATGTTTTACTAATATTTGACTAATATGTTACTAATTTATTTTGCTAAAAAAATTGTGCTAATAAACACACACGCAGAATAAAGTAGATGCCGCGATAGGTCACGATGTAGTAAAGACGAGAAAAATGATATTAAAAATTACAACTCTTGTAAGACATAAAAAAATCAACCATGTTTTTCATACATAAAAAAAATTGTGTATTTAAACAATTTAAATTTTGTGCTGCCACCGGCTTGTGAAAGTAATTGTATATTAATTAAATTAAAGACAAAATAAAATATTTTAATTTAATAAAGATTAAATGTGTATTTGTAAACTTAATATTAATAAAGATTAATAACACTTATGATATGAGCCAGATTATTCAAGTTCAAGATCATTTGTTTTTTCTTAAACAAAAAACCATGCAACATTTATTTATTAATTAAAAATGTTTTCTATCCGCTAATTTAAAGCAGACTTTATCTACTGACAGGTGCTTTAAATTAGCGGATAGAAAAGTTTTTTAATTAATAAATAAACATTGCACCGTTATTTGTTTTAACAAAAAACAAATGATCTGGAACTTGAATAATCTTGTTCACATCATAATTTATGATAAATGATCGAAAAATAAACTTTTGGATTTAATTTTTTAAAATTGAAAAGTAAACATTTGAAAAATTGCATAGAACGGCAAAAATTTTGAAAAATTTGAATTAGGAATTATGGTCCTAATACTATAGTCAGAAAGTGTTGTTGTTTATTTAGTAAACAATAATAACACAGTGTATTATGACTAGACATTCTTCTAGCCTATAAACAAACAATGTTTATTAGTTAAAAATGTTTTATTTTTGATTTCAATTAGTTCAATTTTTCCAATTTTGTTTTTTTTTTACTTCTAATCGGGTTAAATGAAACAATACGGATAAAGCGTTGGTGACTTTCCTTCAAAAATTATAATTTGGGTAAATCTTCTACCCCTTCTATATTGGTCCTCTGAAGATTTGCAGTGATGCGAAATGAAACATGTAAGGATCTGTCAGTAGATAAAGTCAGCTTCAAATTAGCTGATGAAGAAATTTTTTCAAATAATAAATGAACATTGCACGGTTTTTTGTTAAAAAAAAAACAAATGATCTTTAACTTGAATAATCTTGCTCACATTATATTTATGATAATGATCGAAAAATAAACTTTTGATTTTAATTTTTTTAAAATTTTGAAAAATTTGAAATATCAGTTAATTTTTCGTGGATTTTAGTAGATTGATAAAACTATGAAACTTAAAAGAAATTTTACTTTAGTTTAATTATTTTTCTGCAATTTAAATTTAATCTTTTTTGTTATTTTTTAAATATAAATAAAAATGGTAGTGCTTCCACATTGTTAAAATGATGCAATTAAATAAATATAAGGATATTACCAAACATAATAGATCCCAGTTACTTACAAGCATGTTTGAATATGTATGACCGAATTTTACATTTTGAAATGAAAATACATCTAAAAGAAAATATTAAAAATATGGTTTAATATCATAAAAACCCTTTGTCTTTCAAAACAACAACAACCGGGGACTGGTTTGTACAGTCACATCAAAGCGTATTTTATATTACATTTTTGCCTGTATCTTCAATTTTCTAATCTATCAAAATAGTGTTTATTATGTTTACACAAAAGAAAAAATAAAATCAACAAAATTAAACGCGGCTGCATTTTTTGTAAGCCTTATAATGATTGTGTTCGTTTTTATATTTTCTTTTTTCTCTACTTCGTGCATACAAGCTGTGATATCTCCATGTCGACTCTTTATTGTAAATGTTTATCAGCACCAATTTCGTAGCAACAGAAATTAGTTAAACATTAGTTTAAAATTAGTTTTTTTTGGCAAAGGCCTTTAACTAAAATTTTTGCTGAAAACGCGATGTCAGAAAAGAATTTGCTGAAAATTAGTTAAATATTTTAAATAGACGTTTAACAAAAATTTCAAAAAAAATAAATTTTGAGTATAGTGTTACAATAAACTGAACAATAACTTTAATTTTCGAAGACAAGTTTTTTTTTCATACTAAAAATGATGCTCCATTGCGCAGTGGCACCCGATTTTGAATACTTTGTTTTAAAAATAAGGAATTTGATTAATATATATGGCAAGGAGTTTGTTAACAACCTGTAACTTTTTTATTTCTGCGATTTCATAATTTTCCAAATTCAAAATTTTGTGTATTGATATCAGCTTGGTGTACTTTAAATATTCCAGTTACAGAAGTGAATCAAAGTCATTCTTTCAAAACACATTTAAATATTTTCTTATTTTGTGATTTTTTCAATTTTTTTAAAAATTAAAACCTTAACAGAAAAAACGCTTTTTTGTTTTGGAAATTTTTAAAATTGAATATTACGGATGTCGAGGATTTAATGGTAAAATAAATTACCGTGAGAGCCGAAACACTATGATTTTTAGTTGGTTGGTATCAGGCGCGGATCCAGCAAAAGGTTTTGGGGGTAGGAACTTAGAGTATTTATAATTAATTTTTGAATCTTTTTTAAATTTTTGTACTGTATTTCCCATTTCCATACCCTCCCTCCCCAAATTTAATTATCGCTCAAAATAATACGCTGTTAACCAATAAATGTTTTTCGATGCTCACTCCTGTACAAAAATTAAATATAATATTTACTTTTTAAATATTACTTTAAACTTAATTCTCATAAAATCGTATATTATAAATTAAAATAAATAAATTTATTATCATCCATAAATTTATTTGTATCTTTTTTTTACAGAGACAAGCAATTCACATTTGGCAGTTTTTGTTAAAATTTTAAATTTTCATTCCAGACAGTTAAACACCGTTTCAAATACATTATGAAATCTACTTGTAACAACATACAGATATGACATGTGAACAAATGTATTAAATTGTATGAGGAGAGATGATGCTGATGATAATTTCAATCTAAAATGTACCTACACACAAACACACACACATACACAAATCCATGCATCCATACATTCGTAAAATTCATACAGACAAAATATCACACATGAATGGTTTACAATTTAAGTTGATTTGTATAAGCTAAGCCGCATTAAACAAACATCAATCATTGTTTAGTATATGGAATGTCAGATGGTAAAACGAGCAGCAACAACAATAATAATAGAAATAATACTAAATTTGCTAGATGTATGTTTGTATCAGTGGGTCTCCATCCACCTCAGTCTCTCTCTATCTGCCCTCTTTTTATTTGTTCGTAAGCCCTCACCGAGCAAATCAAATATGTTGCAGAACATGTTGTTTAAATTAATATTTTTCATAAATTTAAATAATATTTTAATAAAATTTTATTTATTTCAAATATATCCGATAAATAAGTAATATAAAATTAAAATATGTGAAATTTTAATAGAAAATGACAAAATATAATCACAATGAAAGAGAGCAACATTTTTTTTTATCAACATGTTGCAAATATTTTTTTGTGTAAAAAAATGTTTTCATTTGCTTGCCCGAATTCGGTATATTGTTGCTTAGAGGCGTAGAAAGTGTAGTATCTCTATTTGTATATACTCTTTTTGATGTTTATTAGCGTGTTCCTTAAAATAACGATTTGACGAATGCCGTTCATTACACAAACACTTCACTAATTTTTCAAAACCGAGTGCCAAAGTTAGCAAAAATTTTGCTAATTTAAAAAAATTTATAATTCAAAAAATGTTATTCGAAATAATTAAAACTTTAACTTACAAAACAAATTGCAAAAACACACTATAAGTAGATTATATTTGCATAGCCACTCTACATTCATGGCAAAGAGTTTCATCATATTAATGAAAATGTTTCATAAATCATTTGTCATGAATTATTAATCATATTTATGAAGTTTTCTTAAATACGACAAAGAGTTTTACAAAAATTGAAGACAACTATTTGTAGAGCATCATCATTTTTTTAAGCATTGCCAAATATTTATTTACACAAATCAATTCGAACCCTTTTTACAGACTCTTTTTAAAATAAAAAAAAAAAGACTTCACTTCAGTATTCATATTTTGATAAACAAATTTAAGGCTTTATTTCTGTGTTCCAAATTTTTAGATGTTATCAAAAGTTTCGAAATGTGTTTTAACCAGGGACCGTAAATAATGATTATTGCTCGTTTTTTGAAGCAAAAAATCAATCACTTAGAAGAGACATAAAAAAAATTTATTGCACCATTATTATTTTTTTTGACAATCTTTGCAGATCCGTCATGATTTTTAAAGTTTTCTTCAATGGTAAGATTATTTTTGAGTAATAATGAAAAAAATCAGCCATAATCATTATTTTTGAGCAAAAAAATTAAAACTCAAAAATAATCATTATTTATGATTTTTATTTTTTTCGCTCAAAATAAAACTCACTTTCAATGTGTGGGATGGACATATCTCAGGAAGTAGGAGGAGCTTATCGAAGATTATGGTATCAATCTCTTCTTTGGAAGATTCTCTAGCAGATTATTGCATCAATTATATTTGTGGGTGAGGTTTAAGAGGTTAATTTTTAGTTTCAAAATAGGGCTTTTTTTTGCCGTATTTTGTGAAAGTAACAATGTGTGGGATCGACATATCTCAGGAAGGAGGAAGAGCTTATCCAAGATTATGGTATCAATCTCTTCTTTGGAAGATTATCTAGCAGATTAAGGCATCAATCATATCTGTTTGTGGGGTTTAAGGGGTTAATTATTAATTTCAAAATAGGGCTTTTTTGCCATAAAATCAAAATCTGGAAGCTCGATTTTCACTGTAGACGTATGGTCTAGTGGACTTTTTTGCTCAGTACAATCTCAAGAATCAGAAACGCGAAGCGTCCATTAAGATTTTTTTCCTTCCATACTAATCGTCCAACCCTCTGTATATTTACACCTACATGAAAGTGAGTTTTATTTTGAGCGAAAAAAATAAAAATCATAAATAATGATTATTTTTGAGTTTTATTTTTTTTTTGCTCAAAAATAATGATTATTGCTGATTTTTTTATTATTACTCAAAAATAATCATTAGCATTGAAGAAAATCCTTAAAACTCATAACATAATCATTATTGTGTAATTTTTATTATAAAACTCATAATGATCACGTTCCCTGGTTTTAACATAAAATCGAAAATGTGCTGAAATTTATTACTTTTACACTTAAAACATAATTGAGGCAAAAAGAACTCTTGAAGCATATCCTCAGGGAACTTTTTTTTTTTTTTTTTTTAATTTTAATTTTAATGTTTTATTTCAATATTTCATTTAACAAATTTTAAATTTTTGCCTCAGCGCCAATTATGGCTTTATAGAGGCTAAAAAAAAGTAGGCAACAATAAATATATTACAATTTTAATGTATAATTTAAATTAAAAATTTAACAATATATAATATATAAAAAAAAAAAGAATTAAAAATATACATATTTACATTTTTAATAATGTTAAGTCGTAAGAAGTATTTCGACGTTATTAAGCAAGTATTGTTTTATACTTCCTTTAAAAGTTGACAATATAGAAATATTTTTAAGACTGTCAGGTAATTGGTTATACTCGTTAGCACCAGCGAAAGTAACTCGTTGTTTAGTCAACTCGAGGCGACATCTCGCTACGTTCAGATCCGTCGCATGTCTTGTTATTCTATGAGTGTGTATCAGATTTTGATGAAACTGTATAATGTGAGATCCACATCCTTTAATACATTTAAAAACATAAATCAAAATTTGTTGTTTATATAACCCTCGTATTGGAAGTATAGTTTTTGCAAAATTTTTATATAAATCAACTGTACTAAATCGTAACGGCAGATTAAACACGATCTTCAAAGCTTTATTCTGTTTTGATTGCAGCGACTTTATTACTGAGCTTGATTTAGAGGCATAGATCATTGGGAGATATGTTAAGTGTGAGTGAACTAAAGAATTGTAGAGTAAAATTTTCGTTTCTGGATTCAATTTGTTTCTAAATTTATGCAAAACACCAATTCCAGATGATATTTTAGATTTCAGTTGATTAATGTGGCTTTCCCATGTAAGATTGTGACATAGATTAATTCCTAAATATTTAACACTCTCTGACTCATTTATCAAATTATCACCAATATGTACGCTCATAACTTCATCGTTTCTTGAAATATGTGGTTTAAACTTTATAAATTTAGTTTTCCCTGAATTTAAAATAAGTTTGTTAATCCTCAGAAATTCAGACAAAATAGCAGCGTCGTATTCGATTTGTGTTTGCAATACTTTTTCATGTTTATAATTGTATAAAAGACAGACATCATCAGCGAACATAAATAGTTTTCCATAAAATTTTATATTTTTCATATCATTTATGTAAATTTTAAACAACAGTGGGCCCAGAACGCTACCTTGTGGGATACCACATAACACATCAAGCATGCTACTTTTGATTCACCAACTTGAACAAATTGTCTGCGATTCCTTAAATAATCTTTAAACACTTCAATAGCATTTTGTGAAAAACCAATGAAATATAGTTTCTTTACCAGTATATCGTGATCAACTAAGTCAAACGCTTTCGATAGATCAAAGAAAACACCTGCAACTCCTTTAAAACCTGCATCAAGTCCACTACAAACATATTCAACCACATTTACAACAGCTTCTTCAGTTCCAGTGCCTTTTTTAAAACCAAATTGTCGGTCAAACAAAATGTTATTTATCTCAAGATAACTTGATAATTGTTCAAAACAAAACTTTCTCCAATATCTTATCAACGATTGAAAGAACTGAAATCGGACGATAATTCTCCACTTTATTACTTCTAATACCTTTAGGTATTGGTATAATTTTGTGCACTTTTAGTACATTTGGATATCTCATTTCCTCTATCATATAATTAAATATTTTCGTTATTTCTTCAGACACAGCTGCTTTTCGTACTAATAACATTTTAGGTGTAATGTTGTCCCAACCGGGACTTTTATTTATTTTTAAACAATCCAAGATGTGATCAATTTTTTCTTTTTCTGTGGCTTCTAGAACTTCGGTTGTATATATTTGTAGTTGTTTGAGTAATACTGTGTCTTTATTTTTAAATGAAAAATCAGTTATTTGTCAAAGAAATATCAGTTTTCACAACATTTCTACACTCAGGGAACTTCTGCTTTAAAAATATGTAGTTGTTTGGGTTTGTAATACAGTTTCTTTATTTTTAACCTAACCTTGTAGTTCATTTCAAAAAAAACAAATCCACATTAAGTGACTGTTTTATGATTTTACATTAAATTTTTACAGTTGTTTTTTGTTGTTTAAATAAAAATGTTTGTTTATTTTTTACTACCATGTGGTTCATTTTTACTACAATTGTTAGTCATGTTTTGAACATTAAAAAAACAAATGACAATACTAGTTGAATTTAATGAAATGTAAGTCGTCCTTTCTTTAAGTGAAATTTCATTTGTTTTTAACTACATTTGCAGTGGTATTTACCTACATAGTATTCTAAGTGTAGTCCATTAAAAAAAAAAACAAACCACTTTAAATAACTGTACTATGAATTTCCATTCATTTGATCAGTTTTTTTGTTTTTATCAAAAAAAAAAATTAACATTTAACATTTGTTTATTTTATTATTATTTAACATTTATTACTACATTTGTGGTTCATTTATTCAACAGTCAAAAAAAAAATGACAATGTTAGTTGAATTTAATGAAATGGAAGTCGTCCTGTTTTTAAGTGAAATTTAATTAGTTTTTAACTAAATTTGCAAGGTTCTTAAGATACATAGTACTCTATCTGACTATATCTGCAAAATTTTGTTTTAAAAAATGCAGCGCAATGATGTCGTTGATCTCCCGATTACGATTAAGACAGATTATGAATAACACACTCAATCATTACCTTTTGACAATCTCAGAGTGGGGTCGTGCGAACAGGGTCGATTTTAATGCTCGTAAGACCCAATGTTGTATGTTGACCCATAGGTCTGTGGACTAAACTACGTCATCTGTGTATATGGATGGGATCGTTATTGAGGATTCAGATACTCTTGATGTTCTGGGCATGAGAATACAGTGTGATGTCCGTTGGACAGATCACATTATTCAAGTATCGAAAGAAGCTTTCAAGTGTCTTGGTTTTCTAAACCGGTGTAAGAAATACTTCACCCCATCTGATCTCCTTACTATATATACTACCTACATACGGCCGAAGATGGAATATAACTCCCATATATGGGCAGGTACTTCAAAGTCTATTTTGGGGCTTCTAGATCGTGTGCAACGGTGAGCGCTGATGCTTATGAACGACAGTAGGGTTTTGAACTCTATTGACTCGTTAGAGCATCGTCGGAATGTGGGTTGTGTGACTTTGTTCTATAGATATTACCATGGGAAGTGTTCTGCTGAGATAAGCCGACTCATTCCGAGGGACCGTACTACCCGCTTGTCAGGTAGATCTCATCCGTTTGTTGTCTATAGCCCGGCAAATCGCAGAACGCGTTACAGGGAAAATTCGTTTTTCAGTCTCACTAGCCGTATGTGGAATTGTGTCCCTGCGGAAGTCTTCCCTGCAAATTACAATTTAGAAAAATTCAAGTCAAATGTCCACAAACACTACTCCCTATTTCCTCCTACCCATAACCTATTTTCCAGATATCAACACAATGCAATGCATTAGTAGGGGCATCCCCTGACAGTTGGTTCAACGTAAAAACAAAAAAAAAAACAAAAAATGAAAAACTAAAAATTTGAATTCTTTGAAATAATTTCATAGTTCTAAAGATAATTTTCGTTAAATTTATGAAGAGATAATTTATTAAATCGAATACATTTTTTTTGGATTGTCCGGATTGAGATCATAACTAAAATGTTACTATTACAAATTAGAAAACACTAATTGTTAATAAATGTAAGAGAATATGAAAACAAATCTTGTGAGGATCGGGGCTAGAGTTTGAGTTGTAATACTGTATCTTTATTTTTATTGAAAAAAAATTCATTTGTATAAGAAATTTCTTTTTTGACTACATATTTAGTTCATTAAAAAAACAAACCACATAAAATCACTGTATTATGATTTTACATTCATTGTGTATAGTAGTTTTTTTATTAAAACAAAAATAAAGCAAAATAAAAAACAAATGACAATGTTAGTTGAATTTACTTTTTTCAAGTGAAATTTCATCTGTTTTTAACTACATTTGCAATGGTCTTTACCCACATAGTATTCTAAGCGTACACGTTATTTTTAAAAATCGGAAATTCTTCACGGATTAACGTTTTGCAGAAAAAAAATCCTTTTCATTCATTTCGGGGTTTAATGAACGAAACTCTAAAAATCGGGTTTAAGGGACGTTTCTAATGTATATGCGAGTGTTGTGTATGTGTGTGTTCGTGTTCGTGTGCAAATTCTAAATATATCAATTTGCATGTGTCAGGATTTTTAGTGATATAAATAAGCAAGAATGATTTTAGCTGTTTGTATATGGTGTCAAAATAATTTGATTAAATTGCACAAGTCTAGTAAAATTTTAAGTAAAAATTACAGACATAAATTAAAATATTAAATCGTATATATAACATGATGCATGAAATGCCGATAAGTAGAAATGATTACACTGCGAAACTCGAAAAGAAAAACAACAATATTGACCACTCATCCTTAATGTTTTAATATAATTTTAATGGCGTACCTAATTTGTCACTAATAAGCCAGATTTTTCGGAAAATTGCATTAAAGTTTTACATGTTTTAACAAAGTATTTTATAAATAAAAGTTTTAAAAAAATAATACATTTTATCCTAATTTATTGTGGTAAATACTGAATAAGTATACAGAAGTAACAAGTAAATCAGCAGTTTATCTCAGATTTTACTAAAGGGTGATTTTTTATCAACCATCTTTTTGGCAACACTGTTTTTGGCAGCTCAGCTGTTTTCGTGTAACATGTTACGATTAAACATGTTCAGTTTAGTTTATAATTTAACTATGAATCGACTTACAAACGAACAACGCTTGCAGATTTTTGACTTTTATTATCAAAAACTCATGCTCGGTTAAGAAAGTGCATCGTGCACTTCTTCCAATTTATGATCAGTTTGGGCGACCTTCTGAGGCGGCTATTCGGAATCTTGTGACTAAATTTCTCAACAAATTTACATTTTTGGACATTAAACCACCAACACGCATATGACGCATTCTTTTTGAACTCTCCACCCTCAGAAAAAATGTTGTCGGATCTAGTTGAAACTTACAGAAAGTATTGTCCTATTAAAGATAAGAAATTCATGGAACAACTTTTTTAATTTATCGAAAAAATGGGCGAAGTGGGCGGGGTCAAACTTTCAAAATGGGCATATTTTTGAAAAAGGTACTAATATATTGGAAATTTTTCAGCTGAACTGGATAATTTTAAAAATTTTAAATAAATAGTTATCGATAGACATTTTTATGGGCTACCGACTGTTGAAATTTTTTTTTGAAAAATTTCAGAACTTAGTCTGAATTTATCCATTTGAAACCAAAAAATCGTTATATCTCAAAACAACCCCCCAATTTTTATTTTTTTTTTATTTTTAAATTAACGAACATGTTATTATCAATAGATGTGCAAATTTTCAGAGAGGTATATTTTTTTGTTAAAGAGATATTAAATTTTGAACTTAAGTTGCCGAATTTTCCTTTTTTATTACAAATGTTTTAACACACCTTACACACAAACATACTGCTTGTTGTTGTTAATTCAGCTTTCACGCACTGGCAGTTGTATACGCTTGTTGTTGTTAGATGAACTTTCATGTAAACATAACAGTATTTTATTCTAACTAGATGTAAATTGATCTCGTATTCTTATCTTTATAGACGTTTTTATATACTGATTAAATAACACAGACTTTTCGCTTGAATTTTTTTCTTTTTGAGGATTTTTTTTTATAGCATTATTGTTAAAAATAGTAATATTGTAAGATGAAACGTGTTAAACTCTCTTTTTATTGTGCTAATCCACTTAAAAAGACAAATCACAAGGTATCAAAAGATTTAGTACCGATTTTTAACTATTTAAAGGATAATTTTCCAGAATTGAAAAAATGAATCTAAGATATGCCAGTCATGCAAACTTAATTTATATAATTCTATTTCAAAGAATAATGATTCTGATAAAGAAACAGATTCAGATTTTGAAAGTAAAATTAAAAAAAAAAACACAAAGATGGAGAAATGTAACGATGAAGATCACAAGGCAGGCGTCGTTGTATTGAACCAAATAAAGGACAAATTCAAAAGTTCAGATAGCAAAGCTGAAAAAATGATGCTTCTAAGTTTAGTTCCAAAAGAATGGGGTCATAAGAAAATAGTTAAAGAGTTTGGTTCGTCAGAATGGCAAGCTAGAAAAACCATCGAAAACGTAAAAAAATTTGATATACTAACAGCACCAACACCAAAAAAAGGCAATTCATTACCACCAAATGTCATTAGTCTTGTAAAAGATTTTTTGGTCAAGATGACATTAGTAGAATCATGCCAGGAATGAATCAATTTCTGTCGTTAAAACAAGAAAATGGAAAACGTCAACATGTTCAGAAGAGATTGCTACTTTGCAATTTAAAAGAAGTGTATACTTTATTTAAAATGAACATGTTGGTGTTGAAATATCATTTTCTAAATTCATTCTAAATATCATCATATCATATCATAAATTCTAAATATCACGAACTCCACTATTCCCTAGGAACCACCTGCCGCATTTCATCAGGGTGGATGGTCTATAATGTCCAAATGGACTGCTCCTCTGTCTGTTAGTCTGTCTCTAATGCTGTTTTTTTTTTTTTTTTTTTAATTTGGTGTAAAATCTTAAAATCTAGGAAACCTCAATAAAAACTTAATATATTTCTTCTGTCTGTCTGTTAGTCTGTTAGTCTGTTTTTTTTTTTTTTTTTTTTTAAATTTGGTGTAAAATCGTAAAGTCTATGAAACCTCAATAAAAACTTTAAATATTTCTTAGATTCTCTATTAAAAGGTTTAATATTTAAAACTAAAAAAAAAATCCTCAAAAAGAAAAAAATTCAAGCGAAAAGTCTGTGTTATTTAATCAGTAAATAAAAACGTCTATAAAGATAAGAATACGAGATCAATTTACATCTAGTTAGAATAAAATACTGTTATGTTTACATGAAAGTTCATCTAACAACAACAAGCGTATACAACTGCCAGTGCGTGAAAGCTGAATTAACAACAACAAGCAGTATGTTTGTGTGTAAGGTGTGTTAAAACATTTGTAATAAAAAAGGGAAATTCGGCAACTTAAGTTCAAAATTTAATATCTCTTTAACAAAAAAATATACCTCTCTGAAAATTTGCACATCTATTGATAATAACATGTTCTTTAATTTAAAAATAAAAAAAAAAAATAAAAATCGGGGGGGTGTTTTGAGATATAACGATTTTTTTGGTTTCAAATGGATAAATTCGGACTAAGTTCTGAAATTTTTCAAAAAAAAATTTCAGCAGTCGGTAGACCATAAAATGTCTATCGATAACTATTTATTTAAAATTTTTAAAATTATCCAGTTCAGCTGAAAAATTTCCAATATATTAGTATCTTTTTCAAAAATATGCCCATTTTTGAAAGTTTGACCCCGCCCACTTCGCCCATTTTTTCGATAAATTAAAAAAGTTGTTCCATGAATTTCTTATCTTTAATAGGACAATACTTCTGTAAGTTTCAACTAGATCCGACAACATTTTTTCTGAGGGTGGAGAGTTCAAAAAGAATGCGTCATATGTAGAGTGCGGACAGAGGAAAATATCGCAGCTGTATCCGACAGTGTTGTTGATGATCCTGAATTATCTATTCGGCGTCGTTCAATTGGGCCTCTCTGGCTGTGAAGAGCAGCCAGAAGCATTGCAAGAACTGGTAATGCATCGCGAAAAATGCACTGTTTGGTGTGGATTATGGGCCGGTTGCATCATTAGACCGTACTTTTTCAAAGACGACGAAGGCAGGAACGTTACTGTGAATGGCGAGTGCTGCCATGCATTGATTACAACAATTTTTTTTGCCCAAAATGAAAGTGCTGGACTTGGGTGACATGTGGTTTCAACAAGACGGTGCCACATGCCCCACAGCACGCGAAACCGTGGCCCAATTGAAAGGCGAGTTCGGTGATCAGTTTATTTCTCGTTTATTTTAACGCCTTTAGACTATTTTTTGTGGGGCTATGTTAAGGCTCGTTTATATAGAGACAAGCTCTCAACGTTGACGCACTTTAAGCCAATATTTAAGAATGTATTCGTGAGATACCGGCCGATATGTTTAAGAATGTATGCCAGAATTGGATCCAGAGTATGAAACATTTAAGGTGTAGCCGCGGTGAACATTTACATGACATCATATTTAAACATTGAATTATAATATAATTATATAGATCGTTCTTTCGACGCAATTAAAGATTTCATACATATCTCTAAATTTTATGTATTTTTTTTAATCAAATCCGAAAGCTCTTAAAAAATCACCCTTTATATGTTACTATATTTTATTAATTTTGTACAATCTACCCCACTTATTTCGCAAACGATCAAACAATTATTGTGCGTAAGCAAAAAGACAAATCTGAACAATAATTCATGTAATAAAGAAAAAAAAGTAAGTGCGATTTATAGGACATCATAGCGAAAAAGGATGACCTAAAAGTTCATCTTTTAGTATAATATGTATACAGCTTAAAGACTAAGGTGTACAAAAATTCAGCCAAAAGAGTTAATATTCGCGAAAGTTAGTTTAACAAAATCTTTCATTACAGTGAATGACTACAAAATATTTTAAAATTTTATTTTAAAATTTATAAAAGTATGTGAACATTCGCTGTAATGAAAGTTTTTGTTAAACTAACTTTCATAAAAAATTAAGAGAAAATATATTATTTTTAACATTTTATGTATGAAAAACTTTGTCAGTTTGCACAAAATCCGGCCTTTAAGTGAAAAAAGTTGGGGTACGCAATTAAAATCAATGGTTGGTACTGCTGTTTTTCGCTTTTGTAGGTACATTTTGTAGCACTGTGTTATTAAAATACATCGAAGTTAACCAAAAAACCTTGAGAGTGTAAAAATAAAAATAATTGCATGGTTTATTAGCAATTAACAACATTTTTTTTGTATTTATAAAATTTACCTCATTATTATTCATATTTAAGATTTTATTTTTTTTTTTTTTAATAAAAAATGTAAGTTAATTGCTGATTTAATAAAAAAAATTTTATTTTTTTTTATAATTTCAATAATATATTTTCCCTTTAATTTAATGTTGTTTTTGTGCTTTTTTTCGTTGTTGTGTTGAAATGTTTATTTGTCATGGAAAGTTGTTCACTCGTTCACAACTTTTACTCAACATTGACACTTTTTGTTGTTATTTATTCATCATTCATCGTATGTGTGCGTTGGTGATGAAAGTGGGCAGATGTGTGTCTTATGAACATTTACCACTACACATCCATATATCCTTCAGTATATGTACGTGCTACAACATAAATTAACACGATGATGATGTATTCAGATTTTTTATTTTTTTTTTTATTTTAATATTTTTTTATATTTTTCTTTATAATTTTAATATTTATGTGTAGAAGTTTTTACAGGTGAATGTAAGCCATATAAATATGTGTGTACTACATAAATTCTATGCTTTAAATACCATGTTTTTTTTTTTTTTTTTTTTTTTTTGTTGTAAATGTGTTTTTATGTTGGTGCATGTTTTTTTTGGTGTTAAAAGTTAAAAGTAAAACACTTGTGCTCATTTGTACGTTGAACACAGTAGTACGTCACATATAGAATTTCATTTATTGGAATTTACCGATTCTCAGAATTTTGGCCCGAAACGTTGTAAAAATTATTTCCTGAGATAATGATTTTGCCTGGAAATCTGAAATTAAAAAAAAGGTCTTGCTCATTTTGGTAAATTATGACATAGGCCCGATGCTTCGCTACCGGTAGTTTTAAATACCGAAAAAAATATATTCTAATTCTTTTTGTAATAATTTCCAATTTGAATAAATTTATATAATCCCTTTTAGTGGATTTTTCAATTTAGGATTTTAAAAGCAAAAATTGTTAGGCCTCATTTATGATAAGTTTATGTAATAAATCCAAAAAGTAGATCTTCAATGAATTAACTTGTAGCTAGAACAAAACATACATTAAAAATTTAATATTTTTAAGCTAAGGCGTTTGGAAAGAACGCCCCTCTCGGTGTGCCTGACCCAATTTAAATAAAATTTGCGTGTTATTCCCATCTGAAAACGCATTCTGTTTCCAAATGATCTAAAAACTATTTTCAAACGAAAACCAGAAAAAATCTAGATGGCTCTTTTTTTTCACTGCCAATAAAATTTTTTAAAATCTGGCTTGTCTTTAGTTTAAGAGCAACTCACCGACTTTGATAAAAATTAAGGAACGATTCAGATATGTGAGCTGATTTTAATGAAACTTTGATATGTTGTTAAGAACAAAAAAATATTCGACTCGTATTTTTTTTAGGTGCGCAGTCGCACATAACAGGCAAAACCTTTTCTGTTGCGTTCCAAAAATCAGACATATGTTGTTGTAAATAAATTTTTAAAGCCGTTTTTTAGTGCAATCTTATATAATTTGGAAATTTTTTTTTTTTAAAAATGTCATCGCATGAATACAAGAAGTTAATAGTTATTCTTTTTTTACAATCTTTTGGGTTTTTTATTTTCCAGCGCTTGTGTAAACTTTTATTGAGATCTTTCGGCTTTAAAAAATAATTTTTTTTTGTTTTGCTGTGTTTTAGGTGTTTTTTTTTTCTTCAACCTTTTATAATTTTTGGTTTTTTTTCCGGTCTTTTTAATTTCAATTTTATTGCAGCATTTTAAATTTTTTGTTCAGTCGTAATTATTTTATTTTTGGACTATGAGGCTTTCTCATATCAAAATTTTTAAACTTCTATAAATCTAAGATTCCAAGAATATTTTAAGAATTTTTATTACACAAATGTCATCTATTTATTTTTTTATTACGCTTTTTGGGGGGAAACTTTGACACTTTTCATGATGAAAATAAAAAAAATTATAGCATTTAAGTTCCGAAAAGATTGTAAAACTTTTGTTCTTGTTACGCGAATTTTTGATTTTTTCCACAAAAAAGATTTAAGGCTTTTTTAAACTTTTTCTTTGTGATTTCGATAGGCGACTTACAACCTTTATAAACAATTTTACTACATACGGTTAAAAGGACATGTTTTAATAGTGAAAGTAGATATTTAAACCTCTGTTAATTTTTTTAACAAAACTTTTCTAATAAAATTAAGATTTTTGAAAATATTTAAGAAAATGTCGCATGCCACCAAAAATTCGCTTGCGTTGCTATAGTTTCGCCAGCCCTGCCCTACAACATGTAAATTGGGAAAAATAGTTACTCTGTGCCACAGAGTGCGTGGCGGTTTTATTATCGGTATTTTCTCGAATCTAGTTTATTTTTTGTATCATTATATGTATATTTGAGAGTCTGCCACAGGATGACTTACATACATCTTTTTCAAAAATTTTAAGGGCAATAGGGGCCATAACGAAATATGTTTCTGATCTATAATGCAGATAGCTTTTTGTTTTTACTTTCTTTAATAAAAAAATTATTCAATGATCTGTTACCTCTAAAAACTGATTTGTAGAGGAAAGAAGAACACAAAAAAAAAAAAAAAAATCATTTCAATTCTTAAAACAGCTCATTCAATTATTTTTATTGCTGAAATTCCGCTAACGACGAAAATTGAATCATTCAATTAAAAATTAATAGTTATTGAGTTATTTTGTCAATTAAATTTTAATATATTTGATTATGGGTTTTATTGTATTTGTATATCCTTTGACTAAAACTCAATTGATTGGATTAAAAATTGCTCAATATTGTATACCTTTATTATTCATAACCTATGCCAATTTAGTGAATGGACAAATTTAAAACACTTTTAATTAAAAAAAACTAATTATTTTTGTTTGAAAACGTATTTCTATTAATAACAATGTAAAGACAGTAACACTAAGGATATTATGTAGGTAAAGACGACAGCAATGTTAGTCAAAAACAAATGAAATTTAACCTGAAGAAAGGACGACTAACATTCAACTAACATTTGTCATTTACTGTTCGAAAAATTATTAACAATTGTAGTAAAACTTAACCACACATGTAAGTTAAAAATAAACAATCATTTAACATAAAACAGTCATTTGATGTGGTTTGTTTTTTTAAATCAACTACAATGTTTATAAAAAATTAAATTTGTTCTACAAATGACTGTTATTTACATCTATACTAGGGTATTCAATTTACTCGGGTTTGCTTTTGTTCGAGTAATCGAGTAACTCGATTTTGAGGTTTTAATTTACTGGAGTAGGCGAGTAAGATTTTAAAATTGCTCGAATAACTCGAGTAACTCGAACAATTTTAATACTTTAATTTTATTTTCCAAAAACTCACATTTTTGTAAGTTTTTATATTTTATTAGTACTAATATAACATATATATAAAATTTAACAAATTAATTAAAAATTTTAGTAAAAAGTATATCTAAAAGAGAAAAACATTTGCTAAGATCATTTATTATTGCGACAGTTTTGTCTCAGTACACTCAAAGCAAAAGCGTTATTATATCAATGAAATTCTTTTATAAATATGTTGAAATCTTCATTGATTTTCTTTCAATATAACTGGTTCATAAATATGTATTAAACTGTTTTATAAAAATATTTGTAAGGTGATCCGTTTTGTAATTTCACTCAGACTTGACACAGTTTTGTTATATTAGTGTGTTAGTACTAAACGAAAAAATAGTCCATTTTGTCCTATCATTTTGGGATTTTGAGATATGTAATTTTTCTAAAAAAATTATAAGGAAGTTTTGAAACAACTTTCATGAATATTTAAGAAGATTTTCATCATATTAATGAAAACTTCATTATTTATATATGTAAATTTTAATATGTGGAAATTTTGCGTAGGACCGTTATGAATTTCCATATAGGGTTTCTAAAATTGGCTTGTTACAACGACGCGTAAAAGGGACCAACAAAAAGTTTTTAGTAAATGACATTTAAAAATTCCTTTTGAAAATATAGTATTTATATGTAGTTTCTTTAGATCAAATGGCAACTAAATTAAAAAAAAAAAAATAATGCTTGATCCCACTTTTAACCCTCAAATCCGCACCAATAATCTTAAACACCCCAGTCTTAGAACTTGTTTCTTTAAAAATATCCAAGTTTCTTCGATATCGGAGTTTTTCGCATTAAGTTCTTCGTTTTTCGTAATATAATTTCTTTAACAGTGCTCACTTAATATAAAAATACACTTAACATTTATATATTCACTATAACAGTCACATTATTTTATACAAAATATTAAAAAAATATAAAATAGTTCATATTTTTAAATTACTCGAGTTACTCGATTAATCGACCAAATTGTTCGAGTTATTCTTTACTCGAAATTGGCCACTTCGAATTACTCGAACAATTGTTCGACATCATTTCATCGATTAATCGAGTAACGGTTAACCGATTGAATACCCTAATCTATACTAATATTATAAAGAGGTAATGTTTGTATGTTTGTTTGTTTGTAGAAAGTAATCTCCGTAACTAATCATACTATTTCTAAATTTTTTTTACCAATATTTAATTTGGTCCTCCAGGATGGACATAGGCTATATATCGTTCCGAAATTTTTTTTTTTTTAAAGTTATGAGCGGAAACATAAAAATAGTCTATATATATAAAATACAATGTTTGTATGTTTGCCCTTTATAGACTCTAAAACTATCCAACCGATTTGGCCCAAACTGGTTTCATTTGAAAGGTTGTAGGTTTCTGGCTATATATATTTCAAGTGGGCGTGGCACCTCCCACATAAATTGAATAACATCATATATCTTGACTTTTGTGATAGCAAGAGTTTTGAAACATTGCAGTATCCCATATGTTACTGATTTGAATAATCAGGAAAAAAATGGGCGTGATCGGACCAGTGGGAGTGGCAGCTCCCGTACAAAGTAAATATTTAATATCATATATCTACAGTACTATAATATCCATAGTCTTAGAAATTTGTGCACGTTGATTATTTGTTAATGTGAATAGTCATGGGAAAAATGGGCGTGATCGGACCAGTGGGCGTGTCAGCTCCTATACAAAGTGATTATTTAGCTCATATACAAAATTAATATTAATATTAAATATCTAGAGTTCTATATAAGCTATAGACTTCAAATTTTGTACGAGTCCATCAATTAGAAATATTAGTAGTCGAACTGAAAATGGGCGGAATGGGATAAATGGGCGTGGTACCAAAAGCAAAAAACAAAAAAGCATTAAAATAAATTATCACATTCAAGACTTTTTGCAAGGTTATTGAATAATGTTGTTCAAAAATTGTTTTAGCGTTCCTCATAGTCCTAGAATAAATAAAAAAGGTAAAGAAGTAAACAATAAATTGTATGATATGGTTTTAAGTAACAATTCATGTTTAACAGGTACACTTAACATAAAAAATATATTATTATTATTATTATTTGCGTAAAAGAAATTTCTTGATTTAAAGAATTAATTACAATTAAAATTTGAAGGCAAAACAACGTTTGCCTGGTCAACTAGTTCAAAATAAAGAACCAGTATTACAATCCAAACAACTACATATTTTTAATGCAGAAGTTATAAAAATCTTATTAGAATTAATTGAAAACATTTATCACTAATACATAAACATTTATAAAAAACAACTACATCTATAAATATTACAAAAAAAAAACCATATCTTGATGTTACCTTGTTTTTTTTATAAAATGCGTTTGAGCGATATCATTAATAAATGTCTATCAAGTTGCGGATTTAGGCAATTATTTAATTGAATCAATGAATTTTTAATTGACGCTTATAAAATTGTCAACACATCGGTTTAATTAAACTTAGTTAGGAAGTATTTTTATCTGTGAACACATTTTGAAACACTGTACGCTAGGCTGCTGCTTATTTTTAAAAATGTCGAATTTTTGAAGGGACAACCCTGTGTTAGATTAAGATTCATGAAAAAAAATTATAAATTTTTTTCAAATTATCCCAAAAAAATTTTAGGGATCGCTACCAGACTTTACTTGATTTATTTTTCTATTATATTTAACATCCAATACTCAGGAACAAAAATATTAAGTTATTGTAAGATTGTTAACCCTTAACTACACTAAGCAAAAAAAAAATTTCTAACATTTTTCATTATTTTCAAAACTCCAATTATGAATACAAAATTTAAAAAAATTTAAAGATTGCAAATATTAAAATAATTTTCGACACTTTTCTTTAAACACTTTAACGGGAATTTACAAAAATTTCCACTTAGCGTGTGTACCGATTTAATTTTGGCGGATTTGGAGAAAAGTCAGTATTTTTTTATATAAAAAAAAAAAAAATTAAAAAATTGTATTTTTAATGAAAGAAACTAGTTTTACACTGTTACTTGTTTAACTAGATTAAAATTAATTAGATCAAAAATATTTAATATTTGGCACATCGTTAACTCATGTTAACAGGAGGTCAAAATTGTCCTACAATATAAAATTGATGGTTATAACTGAGTTGACTTAAGAGAGACTGAGAGACTTAATCAACTGAAAATAAGTTTAGTTATTAATTAAGTAAAATTTTCCAAGTAATAAATCATTAGTTTTAAAAAACATTAATCCTTAATGACCATATGCAGAAAAAAAAAATTTAAAATGAATTTTGTACATGAAGTGATTTAATGATGAGCGATTGTTGGCAAGTATTTGGATTCAAGCGGTGGCCGCTTTTTGCCTCATGAGCTAAATGTGGTTTGGAACTGCGTAATCGTGATCAAATAAAATAATTTACAATGTTAAATTAGTTTCTTTCAGCATAAATATATTTAAAAAGTTTTTTCTTATCAAAAATATTGAATTTTCTCCAAATTCGATAAAATTAAATCGGACCACACGTTAAGTGGATTGAAGGATCCCTTACTTTTTCCTTTAACCCTTTTTAACCCACTCAAAACTGTTTGCTGGGATGTCAATTTTTTCTTTGGAGTTCTCAGTAGCATCATTACTAATCAGAATAAGCATTACAATATTAGAATATTGACTTGAAATAAATAAACAAAAATAAAATAAAATTCTCCTGACGGGTTTAAACAAAAGCTCCCACAATTATTTAAATATTTTCAATCCTTAATTTGTTCTTAGTTTTTATTCATAAATAAAATAAATAATGCAACATTTCAGATATTTTTTTGGTCCAATGTGAATAATGGTTAACAATCGTATCAAAACTAAATACTTTCTTCCTAAATTGTCGGGGTTAAATGGTATTCAAAAAAATTGATATAAATTTTTTTAAGATTTTAAAATAAACTATTCTTAAGAATATTTGTCCTTTTTATAAAACGGGTAAATTGTCGAAGGCTACTGTTAATTTTTTTTGGAAAATTCTAAAAAAACTAGAGAGTTTTTGTTCATCAATCTTAATCTAACCCATCAATCTTAATCCCCTCCAAAATTCAACAATTTTTTATTTTTTTTAAAGCAGCCTACTGTGCGCACATAAATAAATATCATGTACTGGCAAGTGTAAGTTGGTACGTTAGATAAAAACTTAGCATGTGTAGCAAATTTAAACTAATTAGTTAAATAGAGCGAATTAATAAATTAAATAATGCTCCATTTAAATTGTGTTAACATTGAAGTTTGTTGCATTACTTTAAAATAATAAAATTCATTTTGAATCGTTAAACACTGACAAGATAAATATTACTTATTTAGTAAGAGTCATGTGTTGGCTAAAAAAAAAATTTAAAATGCCAACAAATTCATAAAGTTTGTTAGCCACAACTAGGGCAAGGAATTTCATGTAAATTCATATTTTTTCTTGATAGCCCAAAACTGATAAAGACTTAAAATTTTTCCGATTCTTTAAATTTAAAACAAAATATCTTCGATTTGTAGTTGCATATCTTTGCATATTTTGTCAAAAATGCACATTTTAGCATAAATTTATTTTTAATGTATATTTTTGTTTTATTTATTTCAAATTTAAGAACCAAGCCTTTAAGACCAAATATGGTTCAAATACTACTCCGTTATCAAAAATTACAAATCAAGAGAAAAAAAGTGTATTTATAAAAAACAATTTCTTAAAACTAAAAACTTATATAATTACCCTAAATACTAAAAACTAAAGTCCCTAACTAGCTTATAACAGAAATTTATATATAAAAAAATTATAGTCGGTGATGGAAACCATCGTAAAAGGGGGGGGGGGGGGGAGGAGTAAATTAATCAATTAAAGAGCATCAAAATGTTGTTTAAGTTTACGCTTAAAACTGGTATCTGTGAATGCAAATAACCTTAAATCTATGGGAAGGATATTCCACACAATAGTTCTACGTACATGAAAAGATCTTTCATATATAGATGAGGATATACGGTGACATATTATCTGAGGGTTTCACTTGACCTAGAGAATCTAAAATCATTTGTAATGTACTCGGGACAATTTTGCATAACAACTTTTAAAAAAGTAACAAAATTCTCAATTTAATAAAATTCTTAAAAGAAAACCCAGCAAAGTCCATTACAAAGGGAGACACATGATCCCTTAATCTCAGTTTATAAATATGTATAATAATACGGTAAAAAGTAAGATGCAGCCTTCTTAGAACAACGCTGTTGGTACCTGAAAATACTTCCATAGCATAAATAATCTGAGACATGAGCAGTGAACTGGAAACATGCATCCTCACGCGAAGAGGCAAATATAAATCTAATAAATATAACCTTCTAATGGTACTATTAACGTGGGAACATATATGATCAATATGTTTTGCAAAACTCAAATTATTATCTATAAAAACGTCTAAATATTTAATTTCAGAAACGAAATTTAGCCCCATATTATCCAACGATATATTTAAGTCATTTGAATCTAAACCAAAACACATTGCCCGAGTTTTACCAGGATTAATATTCAACCCATTCTCCCGCATCCACAGACAGATTTGGCTAAGAAAAAAATCAATGTTGGCTTTCAACACAACTAAAAATTGTTTATCTGATGAAAACAAAATCTGAACATCATCAGCATATAAAAATGTCTCAATTGAGTTATTATCAAAAATATAAACAAAATCATTCAGGTGCATCATAAACAAAATGGGGCCTATTACTGATCCCTGAGGTATACCACTAGTAACCTCCAAGGTCAATGACTTCCTACCATCAACTGACACTAACTGCGATCTATCACGGAGATACGACTGCACCAGCCTACAGGCTGATTTAGAAAAATTATACATACTACATAATTTAAACAAAAATAAAATTGAAATACATTCCCGGTAATAATAGTGATATGTAGTCATATAGATTATAATAAGATTAAGTCATATCTGACTTTGAATATAATCGCATTACGACTTGTATCATTATATACAAATACATCTGATAGTTTTTATTGATATAATTTTTATATGGTTCTTGATATAATAATGTGTCACCTAATCTTACTCCATATATAACTACATAAGCCAATAATAATAATCGAAATATATGTAATGATCGATATGATGATATATGGTCTTATTAAACTGTATAACACATCATACTGAAACAATTTTCTTATAATTCTATAAAACTTTATATATAATAAAATACATATTTTGATAAAGTTCGATATCAAATTGATTTATTTGCAAGTTCTTCCTAAGCGTGTGACCGATCCATTTCCATTTTCTTCTCTTTATAATAATGGGAATGGAATCAATTTGGCATTTTCTATCCAATTCTTCATTGCTTATGACGTTTGGCCACCAAATTTTTAGTATATAACGCAAGCAACGGTTTGTAAAGGCCTGCAGTTTGCAGTTCAGTGCTACTGTTGTGAGCCAGGTTTCGCAGCTGTAAAGCAAAACTATTCATGTTTTTGTTGACTAGTTTGCCAGGATTTCTTCGATGCATGTAAGGACAAAGAAGATCTTAGTGGAGCCTGACACTCCTTTTTGACTAAGAACAGGCGTAGGCTTCCTGGAAGCTTTTGGGCGCTACCGTTGACTTTTAATGGTTCTTCCGCTACCATCCCTGTTGCACTATCCAGCCATAATAGTGCAGTAATCTGCTTGACCCTAATCCCCGAATGTGTCGGGTTGGCTTCACCTATAACAATATTAATTTTATAAAAAATGATTTATTTTCAATTGATTTCTTTATATAATTTAAAATAAAAGAGATAAGATTAACCCATTTATTTATATTTTTTTGAAACATTTGATTGCTTCTTGCTAATTTTTAAACATTTCGCACATGTTTCATTAACAAAAATTTGGGTCTTTAAAATTGTTGATTTCTAGAAATTCGAATTTTCAACTCAAATACTTTTAAGCATAACTTCAAGTTACAAAAAGCGTACCTACTATCGGCTAAAATTATATAAAATCAGATCTTTTTTATTTCCATGAATGAAATTGCATGATTCTTTTTCTATTAAAAATATAGATGCCAAATTAAATATATTTTTTGCTTTTTATAGTTTTTTTTTTGTTTATTCATGATTTTGCTATTTAAAAGCCTATTAGCTAATTAAAACATTATAATTTAAAGTTTTGATTTTGACAAAAAGTGTTATTGTAGGTGTATATTTTTTATGGCTTTAGTGCACATTTTTAGCTTCTAGCGCGAATATTAATTTTTAAGCTGCATGCAATTCTGTGTCGTACACTCAAAACAAAAGAAGTTAGTAGAAAAGTTAGTAATACATCTTGTAAATCAAATATCTTACTTTTCAGCAAATTTTTTGATGAAATTATGTTTATGTTGCGGCATGTCAAGATGTAGTAGAGACTAGGAAAATGATACTATAAAGTACCATGGAAGACTTTTTGTATTAGGTTTTGATACAAAATAAAACAAAAGGACGCCATTAATTTTTCTCGTGTACATATGAATTGCGGATTAAAGGAACTTGAATTTTGTATTCAGAAATGTTTTAGCTTTAGTATTAAAAATAAAAATTTTTTTCGGAATTTCTATTTTTTCATATATTTAGTTAGAATATTGTTCTACCACAAGTCCCAAAATCTAATATGATCCCAGGAAAAAATTACACATTCCAAAAAGTAGGTGATGCCCACACTTGCTTACATATCTCATTGCCAAATTTAGTAACTGCAATACCAAACTCATTGCAACGATAGAGTCAAAAAAGCAAGTAGTATTGTAATCAATTCTTTAAATTTAAACCAGAAAGCATGAAATCAATAACAAAGTAATTATTAACTTAAAAGAAAATAACAATGTTATTAACTTATATGTTTAACTTTTTGTAATCAAGATTAATCATATACTTTTTCTGAATAAAAGGACGTCATTGAAAGTAGTTCCTCATTTTGAAAAAAGAAGTTATACAATTTTAAAGAATTTATCTTATATATTTTTTCAAACAAATTTTTATTTGCAGGAAAATAATACTAAAAACAGAAATTGCATGTTGCCTCAATTTTGTTAAACTGTGGTTAGGTATAAATTAGGGAAGCGCACGTGAGCAGGAAATTGTGAGTGGAAGTTGAAATTACTGACGTTACCGTGAGTGAGTGTAAAAAAAAATTTCGAGGGTGATTGTGCGTGAGTCATATTTTTGTTTTTCAATTTTGAATCGTTCTTTTTTTTGAAAAATTTATATTTTCGTGGTTTATAGCTCCAAAATTATGACAAACCATGTTATAATAACACTTCGATGTTTCACTTTTTAGGATTTTATTTCCGTATGAGTTTGATCGTTATATTTGAGTGACTTAGGAGAATCACGTGTGAGTAAAAGTTGAATTTACTTATGGAACTATTTCTTTTTTTTAAATGTAAGTACTTCTTATTTTTCTAGGGAACTATTTATTTATTTTTTTTTTGTGTAAGTACTTCGTAGTTTTACAATGGAACTATTTCTTTATTAAAAATGTATGTAGTTCTTAAAAATATAAAGTAAATGGTTCTTCGGTAAAAAAAAATAATCAATTCTAAGGAATCAATTATTTTAGTCTCAGGCCCTGTTAAAAGAATCGAGTAGGTAATCTAATAAGGAATGCGTTCTGCCCAAAATGCTTGATTACAAACCCGCTTACCTTTTTGGAAATTTTTTGCTGGGGTGTTATTGTAGGTATATATTTTTCATGTTTTTAGTGCATATTTTAGGTTTTAGAGCGTATTTTACTTTTTAAGCTGCATCCAATTCTGTGGCGTACACTAAAAAAAAAAAAGAAGTTAGTAGAATATCTTGTAAATCAAATATATTACTTTTTATGTTGCGGGTATATCAAGATGTAGTAGAGATGAGGAAAATGATACTAAAAAGTACCATGGAATACTTTTTGTATTTGGTTTTGATACAAAATAAAACAAAAGGACGCCATTAATTTTTCTCGTGTAAAAATACAAATTTTTTTTCGGACTTTCTATATTTTCATATATTTAGTTAGAATATTGTTCTACCACAAGTTCAAAAATCTAATATGATATTGTCGTATTCGATTTATTTGTTGCTTTTAAAAAAGTTTGATAATTTTTATGATAGACAATACAATGTTTCATTGGCATCAACCAATTCTTCAGTTGTCTGCAATAGAAAAAGATAAATTGCTTAATTCAAAACGAGACATTACATACAACAGACAAAATAAACTCTATGATAATCTTGTTTGTGTTATTATCGAATTGTCAAAGTAATTGTCTAGTATTTAAATTAAAGACAAAATAATATATTTAAATTTAAAAAAGATTGAATGTGTATTTTTAAACTAAATGATTATCGTGACTATTAATGTAGTGTGGCAAATTGCAAATAAATATACATTCATGCAGACAGACTGAGGTGAAAGGGAAGTATACCCATCTTACGTACTTTTGTATGTTTTCCTTTTTCTTATTGCAAAAATTGGGTTGTATATTTCATATTTTGTTATTTCGTTTTGTTTCGTTTCTAGAAAGATGCCATAATTTCGATGCCAGCCATTGATGTACGAAGTTGAAAGATAATTTCTTTATGTTATATATAATTATTTCTATATATTTTCAGATATTAAGTTGATTCGTGTCGTCATTGTGGGATTATAAACATATTAAATATTTTGTAATGTATTGTTAATTATTTTTAAAAGTATAAAAAAAAAAATTTAAGATTTTCGGTTCCCAGAAAACAGTCTCAGTTGTGGCCACCGACAACTTTCTTCATATTAAATTGTATTTTTAGTCGTGCAAGCTAATATTCAGTTGTCTCATTATATAGTATTCAATAATATTACGCTCATTAACATTTAATTGCAATTCATAACCCTTTTGATTATTCATGTATTGAACCGTGACCTTCAGATTAATAGTCCACTGCACAACTCATTACACCACAACTGACTTTAATTTTCTTTAAATTATGGACTGTTCGAACATTTTATTATTTTATTTTTAACTAAAAAAAAACTTTTTGCGCTTGTCTTTTCCGGGGTTTAAACTCAGAAACTCGGATTAAATATCTGCAGCTCTAACCATTACACCACAAGCACTTACAGTGGGGAGCACTTGTGAGTACATGTAAGTACTTTTTACACCTAAAGATTCAGGTGGAAAAATGTTTGACACTAGAACTAAATTATACTTTCTAAAGCTACAAGGTACGCTGAATCAAAATCTGGCCTTAGATTTACTCTCCGACATCATGCGTTCGAGCTATATTAAGAGAAAAGTGAATTTTTTGATCAAAATGCTCCGATTTTTCACCTTCCTGGAAATACATTTTTCATAATACTTTGAACGTCACCTGAACAAACTACTCTTACCATTTTTCAGTTTTTCAATTTTTAAGATAACTTACTTCCTTACGACATTATTGTAAATTGAAATTGAGGTAGTAACAGCAATTTTAAAGTTCCGCAATGCAAAATTTTAAAAAATTCGAATTTATTATCAAGTTCAACCGACGATAATGTGCTCCCCACTGTATGTTGAGTGCTAAATTCGAATTTATATATTCTGTTAGGAAAACAAACATATTCTAAAATTCTTTTGCCAAAACCAATCGATAGTTGCAATCCACAATTCGATTTATTCTACCAAAACCCTTTTTTAATTGTTTATTTGATCGGGAAACCCATATTTGCAGATACCACTTTTGATTATCGACAATTTTTTTTTAATAAATTTGATAGTTGGTTAGAATTTTTTTGTATTTTCACTAAATAAATGGTTGCTTCTACCCTACACAATTACTAACTGAATTTTAGTTGAAAAGTTGATTGGAAATACTAATAATTGTATAATAGGATTATTTTTTAGTTCCTGTTTCTGCAAAATTTCTTAGTTTTATCAGTCTACTTATATTCAACAATAATTTAATTAATTTTTAGCAAGGATTTTTTGATTTTGAATCAACTAAGTGTTTTTCAAAACTTTGCTGAATCTACTGAATTTGTCTCTAAAAATCAGGTCGCTAATTTTCAGCAAAAGATTTTACTGACGCTAGCAATGTATGTATTTCCAAGCACCCTCCTGCACCCTTGCTAACTTTACTAATTTTGTTTTTAGTGTAGTCATAACAAACTTTTTGTTTTTGTAAATATTTCCTAATCGTTTTTTAATTTAAGTAGTTTAGTATGAAAATGAAGTTAATAATTTAAAATATTGACAGGAAAGATTAAGAACTTTAAAATATATAATTAATAACTTAACTTTAATATGTTCTCTAGTTATCTATTACATTATTGTGTATAATATGAAATGTTTATTAACAAACAGGGCGTATAATTTATATCAATTATTATTTACAACACTCATACGCACTCGGTACCAAATCTCTATCATATGAATGGTTTTATATACGAATTTACTCTATGTAATTAAAATTTAAGAAATTATTTATTTATTTAGATGTTTGTATGTGTGTGTTTACATAAATGATCCACACAAATTATTAATAACAATTTTGGTTATTACCAGAATTATATTCACAGGAATATAAACTAATTACACAATAAACTTTATATCATTATACTGCAAAATCTTAAATAATATAATTACATAGAAAATATCTTAACAACATTATATACATAATACATACATTAGGGTTATAACTTTTGAATATTATATATATTAGTGAATTTTATCGTTGATCTATAAGTTTATGTGTGAGATTTTATTCGTTCGGTTTTAGATCATGACAAATTTTTCTCCAAATTAACAGAAAAATTATAATTTTTATATGATAATTTACTTTGAATATAAGAAAAAAACACAGAAAAAGTTATTAGACACTAGCATGAATGGAATGTATTTTCTGATCCACTACGGTCTTCATCAACATTCTTCGTGCTATTTAGTGTTAATCGTAAATATCTTCTATTTAACTCACACGTTAAAGAAATTGGGTAACTTTAAATCAGACATTACTCTGTGCGTTGAGTTAGAATGAAATTTACCATAAACGATTTCTATTTATAGTGTGTTTGTTTTTTCTCTAGTCATTATCATAATTGCCAGTTTAACTTTCAGTTAAAACTTTAAATGGCAATTATTTTCTCTAATGTCATCATATACTATCCTTCTACATAAGCAAAGCATATCAACAAACATTAAAGATTTTTTGTTAATACATATGTCGAGCATATACATTAGGCCGGGTCGATTTGTATGGAGGCAAAAAAATAGCTCAACATTCAAGGAAAATCGTATTCTAGGGATCAAAATAAGAAACTTTGCCGACTTTTGACCCGTACTAACAAATGCTAGGATATAACGGTAATCGCATTCCTTTTTAATATGAAATTCAGGCCGTTACATTTGTTTAACAAATTTATTATAATTATTGTTCTTTAATAGTTGTAATAAGATGTTGGAAGCATAAACATCGTAAGAATAATTTTTGTAAAAAATGGCAGGAAATAAATACAATTCTGATTTTAAATCAAAAGTTTTAAATGATTTTCAAAATGGACTTTCCAAAAAGAAAATTTCTATTAAGTACTCCGTTCCAAAATCAACGATTTGCCGCATTGTTAATAGTGGTAACATCCACCACAACTCGTATTACAACTGTAAGAGAAGATCGGAAAATCAAGAATTTGTTTACGAAATATCCCAAAGCAGTTCCCAGAGAAGCTAAAACTGAACTTTTAATAGATGCCAGTCTTCCCACCATTAAAAGAAGAGCCCGATAATATGGTCTTAGTAGTTACAGATGTTCAAAAAAACCGTTTGTGTCGGAAAAAAAAACTAAAAAGCAATGGAAAAATGTATTGTTCGAAGACCACGAGACGAAAAGTTTAATCCCCGATACACAACCGCCACAGTGAAGCACGGCGGTGGAAAAATTATGGTGTGGGGGTGTTTTTCAGGAAATGGGATTTTCCCAATTCACCGCATTACTAGCACAATGACGGCCACAATCTATAGAGATCTTTTGAGTTCAGTTATGCTTCCGTATGCTGAATGGGATACGCCACTCTCATGGACCTTCCAGCACGACAACGACCCAAAACACACGGCGGGGGTTGTAAAAGTTTGGCTGCAGGAAAGTGAAATTAATATCATGTCGCGGCCGGCTCAATCTCCCCGATATCAACCCGATTGAGAACATGTTGATGATTGTAAAATTGAATATTGGCTATAAAGTATTCCGAAATGGTGATGAACTTTTCGTCGAGTTGGAGAAGCAGTGGAGTGAAATTTCTGACGATTATATTAAAAATCTCATTGCCTCAATGCCTAAGAGATGTTCAGAAGTTATAAAAAATAATGGCTACGCTACAAAATACTGAGAGTTAAAACCATTGTTTGTATTTCCTGTTAATTACTTTAAGAGTTTTGAACTTGCACTATCGACTTATTTTGTTAAAACTACTTTTTTTAATTTTGAGAAGTTATGAATATTTTTTTTTGTATTTGTTAAATAATATGTTATAACTGAATTTAATAAAAAAAACAAAAATTTATACCACAAATCTTTTTGATCAAAAAAATTATAATTACCTAAACCTTGATTTCAGTTGCAAATGTTTTGAACTGTATATTTGTCGCAGAGTTCAAAAATATTTCGCAAATTTTAAAATAGTTCCCGCATACACCTTTCTGAAGTTTGGTGCAATTTGTTTAATTCAACCAAAAATTAATATTCCGATAAAATATTAAATAATTTAGGATGCATATCGACCTTAAAGGACACAAACGTTTTAAAATTTGACGGATTTGGGCGGATTTTGATAAAAAAAGGTTTATAGCGTACCTTCGTGATATTAGTATTAAAATTCGCAAAACAGCGAGCAAATTAAATAAAACGTAGCTTTAATAAATGTAAAAGGAGATAAAAATGCAGTTTTAGTGAAAGGTTTCTGTTTCAAAATTACCGGTATAAGCCAGTTTTTATGAATACAATGTTGGGGACTAATTCCTGAACTGTATAAACCGAAAAGTAAATGTTGTCCGATTTAGATATCAGTTTGGTGAAGTATTGTCACAACTGGTCCGGAGTAATTGTTATTAAAAAATTATTATTAAATGTTTTCCGAGTTATGGAGCTTTAAATATTTTTTTTTTTTATATTTCGAGTAGATAAAATTGAATTTCATGGGCTTTCGAATTAGAATTGTTGCTTTTTAAAAAACATAAAGTTGCAATTTAAATTCAAAGTCAAATTCAGAAATTAGCTATATCTCCGAAAAGGCATCTTGAAGTGGTCCTGATTATAGTTGATTAGATAATGATATTTAAAAAAGAGCACCTCGATATAATTGAGCCTTAACAATAACAAAAACTATGTTGTCTACTGTATAACTTAAATCGAGTAGTTACAAAAACATAAATAAATAAATATTCTTTTAGGTCAGGGCTGGCAAAACTATGACACGCGAGTCAGCCGTGACACGCGAGCAGCTTTTCGGTGGCAGGCGACATTTTCTTGAATATTTTCAAATATATTAACTTTGTTAGAAAAACTCTGTTTAAAAAATTATAAGAAGTTTATATAATTATTTTTTTTATCAAAATTTCAATCGCCTTTCACAATTTTTTTTTTTTTTTTTTTTTTTTTTTTTTTATTTTAGTTAATGTACTTATAATTAATATAATTACATTACTCCCATTGGAGCTTCTAGCAACGCCTTTCACAATAATAATGCAAAAAACTAAAAACGTTTTAATTCTTTTTTTTTTGTGCAGAGTTTTGGTAAAAAAAAAAAATAAAATTCATTTTACAAGAATCAAGCTTTTCGAATCATAAATAGCATCGTTTTTAAATTATTTATCCCTTAAAATGTTGAAGTCAAAATGTGTAATAACAAATTTAAGTAGATGACATTTTGTCTAACAAAAATTGGTAAAAATTTCTTGGAATTTTAGATTTACGGAAGTTCAATTCTTCTGACACGAAAAAGCCTCATAAACGGAGAAATAAAATAAATTCCAGAAAAAATAATAATTTAAAATTTATATATAACAATAAAATTGTAATTAAAAACAAAAGTACTAAAAAACAATAACAAATTTAAAAAATATAATTTTTTTAAAGATAGAAAATCTTAACAAAAATTTAAAAGAGTGCTCGAAGCTCAAAAATCCAAAAAAATACCCAATCAAAACTATAACGACAAATTATTCTTCTCTGGTGAAGAACTTTATAAAAAAAAGTTTTTTTTTTTTTTTTGTTGCAAATTTTCTGTTTTATTGAATCTCTCCCTTAAGGAATTTACAATAAGTGAACAAATCTTAAATCTATTTTCTTAATGGTTAACTGCCAGAGCAGTCAATCCAATTTTTTTGAGCAGGAGTGTATGATTATATTTAGCTTCGAGCACTGTCCAGGGTGTCTAATCTCCTTAGACGGTGATGCCCTGGATATGTAAGTAAATTTTGAGCTAAGCGGTTAGGATGAACGGTTAGTTTAGGCACGTATTTCATACTCTGCTTTTTAATTTCGGACTACAGGGATGTTGAGATCTTTGTGGATATTGGAATTACGTATGAACCATGGAGCACCAGTGATGAATCTTAATAATTTCGATTGTCTTCTTTGTAGTTTGTCTATGTTCGAGGCTGAGGCTGTTCCCCAGAGTTGAATACCGTATGTCCAAATGGGTTTTATTATGACTTTGTATATAAGCTCTTTATAGTCCAAACAAAGAGTCGAATATTTATTGAGAAGCCAGTTTAACTGAGCAGTTTTTAGATTAATTTGAGTTAATTTAGAATCTATGTGATATGCCCAAGTAAAACGTCGATCTAGGTGTAATCCGAGATACTTAACATGATTTTGATGTGGTACTACAGTGTTATTAATGGTTACATTTGGGCAATTTTCCGTTTTAAGAGTAAAGGTTACGTGAACACATTTTGAAGCATTCACTTTTATTTTCCATTCATCGAGCCATTTTTCTACATTATGAATGTGAGACTGCAATTGGAAATTTGCGATTTTGGGATTTTGATGGACGCTCATAAACGCCGTGTCATCAGCAAATGTAAAAGTGTGAGTAAGTGGATGAGTTGGCATATCTGCGGTGTAGAGAATATAAAGCAATGTGCCCAGTATACTACCTTGGGGGACTCCAGCACAAATTGTCCTACTTGATGATTGACAATTTTTAGATTTTACTATGAACGATCTTTGTAAAAGATAACTTTTTAGTAGTTTGTGGGTATTGGATGGCAACAGAGCTATTATTTTATATATAAGACCGTTATGCCATACTCTGTCGAATGCTTGAGAAATGTCTATAAATAGAGCCGAGCAGTATTGTTTGGCTTCAAATGTCATCCTAATGAGAGTAACAATGCGGTGGACTTGTTCTATCGTGCTATGTTTTTTTCTCAAACCAAATTGATGCATGGGAACTAATTCATTTACCTCCATGTGGGATGATAACACGTTGTAAAGGATTTTTTCAAAGAGTTTTGATAGCACCGATAATAAAATAATTGGCCTATAAGATGTTACAAGACTTGTATTTTTTCCAGGCTTGGGAACCAATATTATTTCCGAAATTTTCCAAGAAGCAGGGAATACACCAGTACGTAATATAGCGTTGAAGATAAACAAAACAATTTTAATAAGCGCACCATCTGGTAACTCACAAACCATTTTTGGAGTAATCCTGTCTAGGCCTGAAGACTTTTTCACATCGAGGCTCTTTACGTGTTCTTTTAGAGTAGAGAATCGGATTTTTATAGGAGAGGAAATTATGTCGTTTATATGTGGGAGATTTATTGATGAGGTTGTATCATTGGGAGTAAACACTTTTTCTAAATGATCAGCAAAAGTTTCAACCTTCTCAATGCTGCTTTTAGCCCACGCTCCATTTTCGTTGCGTATGGGTGCTTCATAATTTGTGGGATGTTTTAGCTTTTTTGAAGCCTTCCACAAATTATAGTCTGCATTTTGTGTTGGTTCTAAATTTTGTAGGTAAAATTTAAGGGAGGGACTCCTTCAAAATACGATTTAAATTTCTTTGACATTGTTTGAGTTTACTTTTAGAGCAGGGGATCTTGTTTGTTGCCACTGTCTACGAATATTTCTTTTTTCTATTACGAGATCTTCAACTCTTTTTGAGCTTCTGAAATCACATCTCTTTCTGTTTTGGGATTTTGGAGTAGCCACTATTACTGCTGAGGAAAGTGTATTAGAAAACTGATCAATGGCTTCTTGGATTTCTTCCCCGGTTTTTAATGAGAGGGATTCGGGTAAATGAGAGCTGATATACATTTTGTATTTGAGCCAGTTCGTTCTTCTATTGGGAAAGTGATTTGTTTCCATCACTAAGCTAGGACTGGATGTGGCCAAACTAATAACAGTTGGAGAGTGATCAGTGATCAGTGACAGGTCCAGATAAGATACTATCGATATGGGCTCTCGTTTTATGTTTTTTATAACTGCGAAATCAATTAGGTCCGGGATTTTATTTAAGTCTGAAGGCCAATAAGTAGGCTGACCGCCAGAGACCACATCAAGCTTTGACGAATGTATTGCCTTTAGTAGTTGTCGTCCTTTTGGAGTAATGAGTCGGGAACCCCAATACGTGTGTTTTGCATTGAAATCACCGGCTGCAATGAATTTATGACCAAGTGTAGAAAAAAAAGCTTGTGTGTTGTTGTTGAGTTATTTTGTGTCTAGGAGGACTGTAAATCGATGAAATTGTTATGTTGACATCTGTCAGAGTTAGGGATGTAGCTTGTATGTATTCAGTTTTGTGCTCTTGCAATGGGAAGTGTCTTACTCTGTTACTAATTATAATAGCAGTACCACCACATGCTCTGTTACTAGGGTGTTTAGTGTCATATGTCGAGAAATTGTTAAAAGTAGCCAGATTTTATTATTGGCTTCAGAAAATAAACTTAAGGTTAAACTTAAGGTTTAAGGTCTTTCCACCCCTGTTCTATGTTATTGTAGCCCCTCGCTTTATGTTATACAGCAGACAACATCGTTTTTCAGGCTTAATTAGTTCGAAAGCATACGGGAAGTGCTTTAGGAAAGGAATTTAAAATTTCCACTATTACCTAGTCAAAATATAAAAGAAAAAATAATCACAAAACGCTCTTTCGAAAAACTCGGAAAACATTTGATTGTCATTGGATAGGTGAACTTTCCTCAAACACACAGCTCTGTGACATATCCTAGAATATGTCACTAAATTGACCAAAAACATGTCACAAAACTATCCTAAGAGACGTAGACATGTTACATTTTGCATATTTCACCTCCTATGACAACGCCATATAAAAGTAACAGGCGTGTTCCACATAAAGGGCTCGGTGGGCAGTTTTATAAAATTGCTATAGTCTAACCAAAGAGATCTGGTCATTTAATAAAAATCAACTAGGATTAGTTGTGGCAATAGCCCACACAAATTTTATCCAAATCGAACAACTTTTACTTTTTGGTCTATAAAGTTATAATGAAAAATGATACATTAAATCAACAACTTCTTGGGCTGACGTATGATAAAAACACTGATTATTCCTTGTGGAAAGTAACCAAAAAATTTAAAAATCCTGTTCTACAAAAGATGCCAGTAAAAAATCCGAATGGCTCGTGGGCAAAAAGCGATTCCGAAAAGGCTGAAGTTTTTGCAAATCACTTAGGCAGTATATTTTCAGATAGTGAAAATTCTTCTGAGCAAGTTTCTAGAGAACTTATATACGACGATACTCTAATTGCAGATATTACTGTTGCAGAACTTAAACATGAAATTAAGATACTTAAACTGAAAAAGCCCCTGGCTATGAATTAATAACTGCGGAAGTTTTTAAAGCAATTGTCCACCAAAGCTTTCTTAAAGTTGTGTGATATATTTAATGCTGTTTTTTATTACAAACATGTTCCTATTTATTGGAAAGTTGCAGAGATCAAAATGGCGCCAAAACCAGGTAAATCACCATATGAAATAACATCGTATAGACCAATTTCACTCTTAACACAATTATCCAAATTATTTGAAAGATTGCTATTAAAAAGAATTAACCCTATACTAATTTCCAAAAATATAATACCCAATCATCAATTTGGCTTTAGAAGCAAACACTCTACTATAGATCAGGTACATAGAATTACTGATATAATTGAAAAATCATTAGAAGAAAAGCATGTCTGCTCTGCAGTATTTCTGGACGTCTCACAAGCCTTTGATAAGGTATTTCACAAAGGCTTATTGCTAAAAATTAATTCAATATTTCCATCACAAATATGTAAAATTCTGCACTCATATTTAACTGACAGATATTTCGATGTGTAGCATGAAAATGAACGGTCTAATCTGAAACCAATAACAGCTGGGGTACCCCAAGGTAGTGTGCTAGGTCCTCTTTTGTACCTTATTTACACCTATGACATGCCTATACCAGCCAATTGCACGATTGCTACCTTCGCCGACGACACCGCATTGTTGTCTGTCGACAAAACAGCAGAAAAATCAGTGGAAAAACTGCAGTCTGCCTTAACACTAATTGAAGAATGGACCAAGAAGTGGAAAATTTCATTAAACAACTCCAAATCAACTCACACTGATTTTACAAACCAACGCATGACATACCATCCTGTTCGATTATTTAATAACATAATTCCATACTCCAATACTGCAAAATACTTGGGAATGACACTTGATACAAAACTTCGATGGAAAGCTCATGTAAAAAAGAAAAAGAAGAGCTAGACATAAAATACCGAAAGATGCATTGGCTGCTAGGCCGTAATTCAATATTATCAATCGAAAATAAACTTATGCTGTACCAGCAAATACTCAAACCAATATGGTCCTACGGTGCACAACTTTGGGGTTGTGCGAAACCAACTATAATCGAAATTATACAGTGGTTCCAGAATAAAGTTTTGAAAAATGCTGTTAATGCACCATAATACATAAGAAACAAAGATCTTCACAGAGACCTACATGTGGACTCTGTGCGTACCACAATAAGCAAGATTGCTGAATCCCATAATCAACGAAGAAGCATATCATATGCCATGTCAACGAAGAAGCATCATCCTTAGCTACCAACAATGGCCCTACTCGTCGATTAAGGAGAACTAAAACCCTCTGATCTTCGTGGCCTTTATAGAGACTAATCAAAAATCATCTTAATCATAATACTTTAGCTGTTTATATAAAATAGAATTAAATTGCTCTTTAGTTTTAAGTAACTAGTTGCAGTGTAACAAAACAATAGCTATAATAAAATTGTTTTAAATATAAAAAAAAAAAAAAATAAAGTTCAGGAATTATTCACTTATTGCCCATCACATGCTGATATTTAAATTTTTTATAAAAAAAAGAGTTATAACCCTAATGTTTACATGAAATATATATACACTGACTGTCATTAATATTCGGTTTTTTATTTGAGTTACAAAAAGCTAAATTTTATCAAGAAATAAAGAAAAAAAAGGGCACATTAAATTTTTGTTTGTTTTATAAATATATTTTGAGATACAAAAAAAATTATTTTAGATTAAGGCACACTGAAAAAAATACATTAAGAACACAAAATAATTGAAAACTTAAAAAATTCATACTTCATTAATATTCGGTTTTTTATAATATATAAAATAATCATTTGAATAAAATTTTTAAGAAATTAAATTAATATCTGGTTGGATATCCCTTATTTATTATAACCTCAGAAAGACGGTTTGGCATATTATGAATAATTTTTTGAAGGTAATCCACACTGATTTAATCCCATTCTTCTTGCAGCCTTTTTTTGAGTTCGCCTTTCGAAGAAACTGATTCTCACGGATACGGCGATCCAAATGGTCCCATAAATTTTCTATGGGATTCATGTCGGGGGATTGAGCAGGCGTATTTATCACTTTTATGCAATTATAAAGCAACCATTCACGGACAATGTGGGCTTTATGCTTAGGGTCATTGTCCTGATACAATTTGAAGGTCGATGAAATTCCCATTTTTTCTGCAGATTGTTTTAAATTATCTCTTAAAAATTTCAAATATGAGTCCTTCTTCATAATACCTTCAATAAACACAAGCTTTCCAACCCCTTTTGCGGATATGCAAACCCATAACATTAGACTTCCGCCTCCATGTTTAATTGTGGGAGTAATATTTTTTCCTTTCAACTCCTCATTCGGCTTTCGCCACACCATAGTCTTTCCGTCGCTACCAATTAAATTAAATTTGCTTTCAATCGAGAAAATAACGTCATCCCACCAGTTTACATCTCTTTTTATATGCTCCTTAGCAAATTTTAGTCGATGGTTCCTGTTCTTGAAATTGGCCATTGTACCCTTGTTTTTTAATGGTGCGACGTATTGTTGCTTCTGAAACTGTTTTCCCGAATTCTGTCTTAACCTGAGCTAAAATTTTAGGAGCACTTAAACGTGGGTTTACCTTGATTTTTTTTAAAATACGGCGCTCCTCCATCTCGGTAAGCTTTTTGGCTGACCTGTCTGCTTTTTAAAATTGATTCTATCCTCATTTTTATATCTTCGTATAATGTCACCGACAGTATTAGGCTTCATATTTAATATTTCAGCAATATATTTATACTTTTTGGCATTTTTGTAATGAAAAATCACTAATTTTCGTTGCTCTAGCGAAGTATTTTTGCCCTTACGTCCCATTTCGGCTAATGTAAAAAACAACTTGCCTTTGACAATGCTTCTTCACTTTTATTTATTCGTTTGGCTTTGTTTAATGTGGGATTCCCCATTTTACAAATAATTATTGTGTACTTGCAGAATTATAGGGTTGTATTTTATATGAAAACAAAAAACCGAATATTAATGAAGCATGTATTGGTGTAGTGATTGGGTTCGAATTTATTTTTAAAAATATTCTTTCGATATTATTAAAAAAAAAAAATCGCAAAATGAGCACTTAATATATATATTTAAGGAAAAAATAAAACCGTTACTAAATGTAATTAAATTTATTGAAAATTTTTAGATTTTAAAATCTTACATATAAAAACCGAATATTAATGACAGTAACTGTATGTAGTAGATTGTGAAAATATGTTTAGGAAATCCTGGTTAATAAATATTAAAATATAAATAAACATTTAGCCAAACTCACAATAAATATAGTAAGATAATGTTCCCTAATGTGGCCTGTTCTCTAAAGTGGACATGTTTGTTTTTTCTGTAATGGGAGAATTATCTGAAATGGTATTAATGTATTTTGGCTTATAATTAATGAAATTACACTAAAACACGTTCATTGAAACTTTTCTTCAAATTAATGCAAGTTTTCATAAAATTTAATGAAAAACATCATTCTATGTGGAAAAGATTTCATTCGCTCAATGAATAAGTTTAACTAAAATATTTAATTTGAAAAAAGTATGAAGCTTTCATTAATTTGAGGAAATTTTTCGTTCCGATTATAAAGAAAAGTTTCACTAGTATTGTGATGTCAACACTGTTTTTACCAACGCCGCCTAGACGTTACTTACATCAGCTATTGTCATGCGCAACTGCAACCAACTTCAGGCAAATGCTTGTTGACAATTACTGTTGCTCAATAGGAACACCAATAACACGGACAAACAAATGATAATAAAAAAAAACAACAAAATGAATACAAATTTACAACTTAAAACATAAAATAATAACTTAAATTTACAAATGATTTGTTAATTTTATTGAACTTAAAAATGAACCCTTACTTAAAATAAATAAACTTATATTTTATCACATATTCAATATAAAAGAAATTTGTTTTAAAGGGTGTCCCAAGAAGAGCGCAATTTTTAAATTTTAAATAAAACACAGATATTTAAAAAAAAAAAATCATGAAACTTTATTATATCGTAAGTAGACAGAATGAGGTTATGTATGGAACAATATATCGTGCAGATGGCCGCCGCGGCTTTGCTGGCATGCACGCGATCTTTTAATGAAATTTTCAATGACCGTTTTGCATGAATGCTGCGGTATTTCATTAATGCAGCGTCCAATTTCCTCTTTTAAGGCTTGAGTCGTCGTCGGCTTATTCGCGTAAACCAAACCCCAAAGAAAAAATCTAATGGTGTGAAATCGCACGATCTAGGCGGCCAATTCTGATCTCCAAAACGCGAAATAACACGACCGGGAAATGACTAATGCACCAATTGAATTATTTCTCTGTCTGTATGACATGTGGCGCCGTCTTGTTGGAACCACATGCCCTCCACATTCATTTCTTCAATTCTAGGCAAGAAAAAACTGGTTATCATTTCACGATACCGAACACCATTGACTGTTTGCGCTTGACCTGCCTCATTTTCATAAAAAAAAGGTCCAATGATTCCTCCAGCCCAAAAACCACACCACACAGTGACACGTTGAGGATGCATTTGCTTCTCGTGAATCACTCGAGGATTTTCCTCACCCCAAATGCGACAATTCTGCCTATTGACGAAGCCATCAAGATGAAAATGGGCCTCGTCACTGTAGATGATTTTATCGGCAAAATCAGCATTTTCATGTTGTCATGTTGGTAAAAACAATTTCACAATGAGAATGCGTTGTTCATTCGTGTAGCGCTCCATTTTTACTAACCTCGTATCTTCTACTAGCAAACAATAACAATTGTTCAAATGTCAAACAATGACACTTCGAATGTTGCCAGATTTAAAAATTGCGTTCTTCTTGGGACACCCTTTATTTTAATCTTAATTTTAATTTTTTAAAATTTAAAAGTAAAACATTTGAAAAATTATATAGTACGGCAAAACTGACTTATGACCCTAATACTAGTGCAAGAAAGTTTTTATTAAATAAACAATAACAACACAGCGTATTATGACTAGAGAACAATGTTTCTTAGTTAAAAATGTTTTATTTTTGATTTGAAGTAGTTCAATTCTACCAATTTTTTTTTTTTCTTCTCATCGTATAAATAAAACAATACGTTCAAAGTGTTGTTCTTTTTCCTTCGAAGTTTGGGTAACAATCTTCTACCCCTTCTACATTGGTCCTCTGAAGATTTTCGGTGACTCGAAATTAAGCATTTAAGGACCTGTCAGTAAATAAGGTCTGCTTTAAATTAGCGGACAGAAAACTTTTTTAATTAATAAATAAACATTGCTCGGGTTTTTCTTTAACAAAAAACAAATGATCTCGAACTCGAATCTTGCTCACATCATAAAACTTTTTTGCTACAAGAAAAGTATCTATAAGAAAAATTTTCCAAATGTATCAAATGTCCTATAAGCTTATGAATTTGAATTTGGAATATTTCGGATAGTTTTTTTTTTTTTTTTTATATGGCGCAAAAACCAGATGTAAGGTCACATTAGAGAATATTCCTTTATACAATATAAATAAGACAACATGAATAGTACTAACAATAAGATGTTTACTAATGCACACATACATGTGTTTTCATATTGAATGAAACGTTAATATGATGAAAGTTAGGGTGACATAAATTTGGTAATTTTAGATAAATGAATTTATCAAAAAATATTAAGACCTGCTAACTAGTCTCACAATAATCTAAGTCTAGCTTTAAACAATAGAAATTTGAATGGAAATATTCGTGGGTAGCTCCATTCACTAAATTTTAATTGGTCAATTTATTATCATTAAATTACGCCATCAAAGTTTAGTGTAAATAACGTAAAATAAAGATTCATGTTTTTTATTTTATTTTAACTAAGGAACACTCTAATGTATAACCTTATCTTACATTAGTACACTTAGAATACTATGTAGGTTAAGACCACTGGAAATGTAGTTAAAAGCAAATGAAATTTCACTTGAAGAAAGAACGACTTACATTTCAGTATAGTCAACCAACATTGTCCTTTGTTTTTTTACTGTTCAAAACCGTAACCACGATTGTAGTAAAAATACACCACATATGCAGTAAAAAAAATAAACAAATATTTGGAAGATGACAAAGCCAATTGTGACAATTTTTTGTTGTTGTTTTTGTTTTTTCTTTGATATTTTAAATTTTGAATCTCGCTCCTAGACGAGGACAAGAAATTCTCATTGAGTTTGTGATTTAACATAACAAATATCTCTAGAAATTCTAATAACAAAGTCCGCTGAAGATTTCCTTGGGCAGGAATGAAATCCGGATAGGGACACGCCTACATCAGATTGCTTTTCACAATTTGTTAAATAAGTTTTGGGACTTTAGCACATTTAATTACTATAAATGCAATTAATGTTTATCCCGATGAAAATAAATTTAAAAAACATTTATTTGTTTAATTTTTTAAATAAAAAAAACTACCGTATAAAATGAATGTAAAATCATAATACAGTAATTTGATGTGGTTTGTTTTTTTTTTAAATGAACTACAATTGTAGTCAAAACTGAAATTTCTTCTACAAATGACTGTTTTTGCACTTAAAAACAAAGATACTCTATTACAACTCAAACAACTACAAATATTTCCAGCAGAAGTTATCTGAGTGTAAGATAAAATTAACATCAAACACTTTCTACTTAAAAACAGTATAAATATCATAAATCATATTATATGATAGTGTTCATCTGTTTGAATGAATACTCTACCTTTTATTTGTGATTAAACATATTAAGCTTTGCAAAGCTTCCTTATTGGGTTGCAATTTAAGTAACAAAAGGACATCAAAAAACATTGTAATATAAATGTTATTTAGACTAAAGATTAATATATAATATGTATTAAAGTGAAACATGTTTATAATGAACACGTTTACGTAAAATTGTTTACATATATAAGAGTTTTTCCGGGTCACATGATTTTGGTACAATTTTTCATATAAAATGGAAAGTTTAGAACAAAATACGGTTATAACGAACTAAGAATTGATAATATTAGTTGTTCAGATAGTAATTTTATTACATTCACACAGTCAGACATTTAGTGGACGAAACTAAGATAAAGCATATCTTAACTAATTCTTCACAAATTCAACGCAAAATTTCTTTAAATAAATTAATAGTTTCATACTTTTTATGAAGCTTCTTATACCCTAAATACACTGTGATGACAGTATAAAACAGTTTATCATTCCGTTTGTAATGTATCGAAATATAAGTCTAAGACTCCATACGGTGTATATTAGGGTGTCCCATTCAAAAAAAAATTTTGGGGATCATTCTTAATTTGAATACTCATAAGGCTAAGAATTTTTGAGAATTTTTTCAGATTTTTCGGAGATGGTTTAGAGGTCGCGCAAATCGATTTTTTACCAAAAAATGAGCTTTTGGGCTTTTTTTGAATTTTGCTTGAAAAATGGTAAAAAAATCGATATTTCTTCAGCTTCTGAGTCAATATTCTTAAAGAAAATTTTCCGATCTTTAATTATATGTGTATAAATAATAAGTCTCGGCAATGATTTTGCAGATTTTGACAATTTAATAACGGTTTTTCGTAAATTTTCAACAAATATGGAAAAGAATGCTTTATAACTTTTAAAATTTGTATAAAGACTAAAAAAACTAATGATGCAGTTTAATAGACTATTAAGTTTTAAATTAATTAGCAGAAAAAAAAAATGAATTTTCTCTCACCGTTCTTGAGTTATACCCTTTTAAACCTTTGTACACATTGTATGAAATGTATAATACTATAAGGTGTGAACTAGGTTTGCATTGGTTTAAGCTTTAAACAATTGGATTTAGAAAATGTTTTTACAAATAAAATAATAGTTACTTACCACTCATACATAACAATTATATTAAAAACAAAGAAAAATAGATTTGTTATAAATCATTTATTAGAGTTCTTGCGATGCTGCTCTACCCCCTGAAGTAAACTCTGAAAGTCTGTTTCAGAAGTTGTGATATTGATATAACTATTAGCCAAGGCCACACCACGTTCTGCGACATCATTTACAACTTGCAATTGTTGTGTTTTGCTTCCTGAAATGATTTGTTGTTTTCCCATTTTTCTGGATCCGTTTGTAAAAAATCAGTAGAAATGTTGCAGGCTTCAAAAAAAGTTAGGCTGGCTTTTGTAATAAACACTGAATTTGTTTATTTTCAATCATGTCTTCTGTTAAACTTCCTTTCACTAATTCGTTGTTATTACTTGGTTCATGTAGGTTTCCAAGCATTAAAAGCAAAGTTTTGGTATCTTTACGTTCATCAAAAAACGATAAGGCAGCCAACTTCTCGGAAAGGTACCACTGATGACCCAGAAATGCTTTCAGAGTCTCGCGTGCAACTTTTTCATTAAAGCGTTTGTAATCATACAATTGTTTCAAAAGGTCATTGAGAGGAGCGTATCGGGGACACTAGCATAGGTACAAATTTTTAATATATACTCTTAAAATAAATGAGATAAACTCCAGCAAGGCATCAATTTTTGAATTTTGAATGAAAGGTTGTAGCTGGTTTCGAAAAATACATATTTTTAGAGAGTATATAATTTTCATCATCCATCGAGCTCGGTCAATGGCTCCAGGAGATTTTATTGTTGAATGGGGCTCAGGTCTATCACACAAAAAAATAAGGCTCAGTTGCAACATTTCTTTATATATATTTTATATTATAAAGAGATTTTATATATATAGAGATTGCTAATTACCGGAAGAGGGCTCTAGCATAAAAGCTTTTATCTCAAGCCATAAAATTTATTTAAATCTCAAGCAAGCGTCTTCCACTTATCAGTTTACAAAAATTTTAATTGTATTGTGACCTGTTATCTCTAAACCTATAGAATATCTGCCAAAAATAGGGTTGTAGTTCCCCTAAATCCAATAAATCATGAATTTTAGTTCGAGCCATATCAGTGCCACCTAGTGATAACGGCTTTTTGGCTACTTTTTTTGCTGTCCACAACTTGACAACACTTAAAACTAAGCTTTGACATACAATAAATAAATTTTCAAATCTCATAATCTAAAGTTTACAACAAATCGGATGCCCAAATCTTATAGTACTAAAAATTTCATACAATGGGTGCAAAGCTTTAAAAGGGCATAACTCGAGAACGGTAAGGGAAAATTAAATTTTTTTTCTGGTAATTTATTTAAAACTTCATAATCTTTTAAACTGCATCATTAGTTTTTTTAGTCTTCATATAAATTTTAAAAGTTATAAAGCATTCTTTTTCATATTTGTTGAAAATTTACAAAAACTGTTATATAATGTATCAAAATGTGCAAAATCCGTGACGAAACTTATTAATTATGCACATCAAATTAAAGATCGGAAAATTTTCTTTAAGAATATTTACTCAGAAGCCGAAAAATTACCGATTTTTTAGCAATTTTCAAGAATAATTCAATAAAAGCCCAAAAAGCTCGATTTTTGGTACAAAATCGGTTTGCGCGACCTCTAAACCACTTCCGAAAAATCTGATAAAATTCTCATAAATAATTTACCTTATGAGTATCCAAATTAGGAAAGATCTTCCGAGAAAATTCAAATTTTTTTTTTTTTTGGGACAACCTAGTGTATATGTCATTGATGCTTATGAAATTCTAAGCCGATTTAGCCATGTCCGTCTGTCTGTATGACGAAAAGGCGATTATGCGAAAACGCAATACAGACTGATCATGTTTACCTAGATTATTTGTATTTAACATAATCAAAATCGTTCTAGTGGTTCACAAGTTATGAGAGAAAATGTGAAAGTAGCTCTGAATTTTCCATATAAATTGGTAATACACTAGGGTAAACTTCGTTATATGGGTGAGAAAAAAAATTGAGATAAAAAAATATCAAAGTGAAAGTGTTTTGCCAGAATTTAATAATAAATAACTCCTAAAGAAATTGGAAATAAGCCAAACAAACGTCGAGTGAAAAATTAAATAATTTGTTTTTTATTTTAATTTAATTATCAGACAATTGACCAACTTAGCCCGAAGGAAATACCTTACAAACAAAAAAAATAAGCTGTTGTAAAACTTAAAATAATGACATGTCCCATCTTACGATCGGATTATAAATGGCGATACAGGAAACAAAAATCAAAAAGGGCGGTATCAAGGGGCGTGGCTAAGAAATTGTCTTAAACTAATCTTTAATTATAGGGAGTGACTGGCACAACTTTTTTTATCGACCCAACCACATACACTGATAGAAATTTGTGCGTAGTATTAATGAATTTCTTCATTGATCAAATGAATTTTTTCATAAAAAGTCCCCAAAGAAACTTTTCATTGAGTCAATGAAATGTGTTTCATTAAATCAATTTTAATGAATTTTTTCATTGACCCATTGAAAATTTCATAAAGTATATGAAGTTTTTTTCATTAATCCTTGCCTAATCGTTATGAAAGTTTCATGTGCTTAATGAATAAAATTAATAGTTTGTATGAAATATTTTCGTTGATATTTAATAATTTGTACTTTTTATTATTATTTTGGCATACAAATTACAAATTTTGAAAATAACATTTTTTCATCCATAAAAAAGAAATATTCTAATTATTGTACTTTTTTTAAATTATAATTATATATTAAGAACTTTAATTTTTACAAGATTGTTCAACCTTTCTTTACATTTTTTATAATTTGTGTTAAAAGATGACATATTTTCTTATATGTCGGTACAAAATATGTAATTTTTTATCGATCTGGCTTGGAATTCTGCAGAACGATCGACAATTATAGTCCACTTTTTATAGGTAAATTACGACCATTTTAGATAAAAATGTTAAATATTGTTAACAATGTTGTAAAAAAAAACAAAAATTTATTATCGTTTAGCCTAACGTTTTTGTGTAACATCGTCAAAACGATAACAATTTAGGTCTTTTTTTTAAATCATTTTTTTTAGAGAATCTGTTCCCTGGAATTTTGTGACCAACTATTCAAATTCGTCAAAAACTGTTAGCTCTAGGCAAATTTAATAAAAAAAATTTATTTATATCAAAGTTTTGGTTAATTCTGTTTAAAAGAAATTTTTCAGTTTTTTTTATTTCAAAATGATAGTACAAAACAAAATAATTTTTTTTCTTATATTCTTATAAGTAAACATTTTTATTGAAAAAAATTTGAAAAATTTTCATTGATTTAATGATTTTTTTATGAAATTATGAAAAAATCATAAAAAATGTTAGGAAAAAAATACCAATATTAATGAATTTTCATTCAGTTAATGAAATTTTTCATTAAACCAATGACTCGATTTTAATTAAATCGTTTCATTAATACTATGAAGGAAAATTCTATCAGTGTAGTGCGGTACTATGTTATATATTCAAAATGTTAAAGCATTTATACTTGTGCTTTCTGTACATAAAATATATATTTAAAATCGTAAAATATGCACTCAAAATTAAAAAATATGAATATATATTGCAACACTTACAATATTTGATCCTCAATTTATGTAATATTTGATTTAGAATGTTCTTAAAAAATTGAAAATTATGAGCAAACATCGTCAGAAAATTAGTAATTTAATTTTTCCGTTATTTAATTTTTTCGTAATAAGAAAATGTTATGTGAATTAATTTGAAAAATATCTTATTCTTAAAATTTATAAATTATAAATTATGTAAAATATATTTTGAGTAAACTATTTAAATGCAAAATGCGCATTTATAGCAAAAAATATGTAACAAAAAACTCAAAAAAATTTGCATTTTTAGCAATATATGGAAAAATATGCATTAACAAATCTGCACACAGAAAATAGATTCGTTGCTACAACCGAATTTTTTGCCAACCGAATTCTTGTTGTTACATGTACCAATATAATATTTTTTATAGATTCAATTGGAACGACTAATATTTGGTGATGAACATCAACATATGTTATTTATCCCAGCCGAATTAGAAAAAAACTATTTAGTAAACCCAATCGAATTCATAAAAGAAGTACACCATATCCATCAAATTTTTTTTTTTTTTTATTTATTTTTTATATTTTATGTTATTTGAAGAAAATATTACAATACAGTTTATTTAATAAAAATATTAATATAAAAAAAAATTATAAAAAATTCAAGATTTTTGTAGCTAGTTTAGCATCATCTTGAAGACTGTTTGTTTATTTCAAAAACTTGTATTTACGTAGAATATTTTTTTTTGATTGAGAAAATCCGTAGAACCTCATTTTTATTTGTACAAAAAATCGTCAGAAATTTAAACACTTCTGCAGAAAAAAATTGCCGCATCTTGGTTTTTTGCAATAATCTTTTCTTTGGATTTGCAATAGAAAAAGTTTTACCTAAAAAACACACATCATAGAATTTTTATAAGAAATTCCTATAACTTTTTTCTATGAAAAGGAAATTTAAAATCCGAGAAAACTCTGAATCTGCGTTTTTTTATAAAAAAAAAACAATAAAATCTAATGCGTTTTTATTGGAATTTTAACACAAAAAGTTCTTGTAAAGTTAATGATTTTATTTAAGTTTTTTTTTTTTAATTTTTGTTTTTGTATGCTAAAATCCTTGAAACTGAACTTTTATTTAATCTTAGATTCTGGAGATAAAGCTTTACTTTTTAAAAACGTTTTCCTTACAAAAACTTGTTTCTTAGAACTTACCTATATAAGATTCTGAAAATATTTTTTACATAAATGTACCACAAATTCTGAGAACAATTATCTATATTGATTTTTTTATTTAACCAGCTTCTTTCTTTAACCAGCTTCTGAACTATTTTAAGAAAATTCAAATTAAAAGATCAAAGATTCTAAGCTGTTTATCCTTAGGATTAACTCTGACTCTTTCATTCATACACTTAAAAACACAATTGTTTTTCCATTTTTACACCCTTTCCAGTTTCTTGAATGGATATGAAATAGAAAAACAGTACATTAGTTTCGCAACGAGCCTTCAGAGTCTTTGATCTCTGTTTTTAAACAAATATTCCAAAAATATTAGATATTCATGACGAAAACTTTCCAATGAAAATGTTCACCATCTCAACAATTTCTATCCTTATGCTTTATCTTCGAGGAGGTCTTCTAAGTACTGTCCATAAAAGCTATAACGATATTATTCAGCTTAAGCTGTAAAAATAAGATAATTAAAAATAATAATTATACATCCTATTACATATTACCTTTTTGAATTGTTTTTCATTATGATTAAATAAAAATTTTTCATATTAAATTTTTCTGTACATTTTTCTGTTGTTTTGAAATATGTTTTTTTATATTATTATTTTTTTTTTTTTTTTGACAAATTATTCAAAACCAATTTACATTTGCTTTAGAAAAGAAAAAGTGTTTATAAAAAAATATATATACCGACAGTTTATGTACTCAACCGATAAATCACAAAATTTAAGTTTTTAAAACAAAAAAATTATTCTAACTGCATTTTGATGATTGTTGTCACTAAATAATAATAAAAATTATTAATTATTATGTCTTTTTATGGTTGTGTCTCTGGAAACGAAATACTAAAAATAATTTCTATAAGTATTGGTTAAAAAAACAATCGCTTTTGCCTGTTGCACCAACTTTTCGTAATGTGTATTTTCTTTTTATAATGAAGATGTTTTTGTTAGTTTCGATTATAACAATATTACAATAACAATTATATTTTAAGATAACCAATTGATTTTAAGTAACTATAACCGACCTCCAACTGATTATTTCCCTGTGTGTATGCTATTTATTTTTTTTTTTTTGCAAATTTGTTGATTTGGAAAGATATTTGATTATTCTGATTTTCCTGCTTAAATCAACAAACATGTATTTACATGAAGTTTCGAGCTTTAATTATTATTACTATTATTAGGAGTATTAGTACCCATGAAATATATGAAAATTTAAAAGTGTTTATTTTCCTCGCTCCCCGCGATTTTTATGTTAGATCTGTGCAACAACTTGACTTCTATCCCGCAAACCTGCCAAGCAGTTTTAAGTTTAAGAGGTTAAGAGCTTTGTTGCTCAACAACTGTTTAAATAATTCGGGTTTCGGGAATGTTATTTTGCAAAATAAAACAGCAATTATTTTTCTCATATTTATTTTTGACGTACATATGAAAAACCGTGATATTTTTTTGCGATCAAAATCAAAATTTAAAAAAAACATAATTTAAACGGCTCTTATTTATTTTTGTGAGGCTATAAATTTGTTGGCTACACATCAGCTAATATGGTATTAACTGCAGTTTTAGAAAAGGTTTGGTTTTTTCAAAAAATATCGACTATTCCATGACGAAATGACAAAAAACATACAATGAGATATATTTACTTTTTTATTTTAAGTGGTGTAGAGTAGAAGAGCAAGGTTGCACCACTATGGCTTATATGCCCCCCCCCCCCCCCCCATTTTCGATGCGATTAAAAGAGCTAAGAAAATGTTAATTTACATACTATGTGCAGTTAGAGATCATATTTCATGTCAAAAATTTTACACTTGTACTTCTCATGTTGTCGAAGATAGATATGTTTTTGTGTGGGTTGGGTTGTAAAAAAACAAATAATAATAGAGAGTTAGTATATTTGGGACAACTTTTACAGTGCGTGTATTAAAACAAAATATTCTTTTGGATGTCCAAGCGTTATAAATAATTTATTTATAAAAACACGAATTTTTTAAAATTAATTTCTAAAAAGTGTAAAAAAAATTAAATTATATAAGCTGTTGATCATGGGGCACATACGTCTGACCTCCAGGTGGGGTAGTGTCGTCAGCAAAAATTGGTGGCACATTGAATGATGTATATGAAATATCAATGCGTCACATGGTTACATGTAGTGCACTGATCAGACGTAGTTTCCGTTCAACAAATTTGAATCATATTAAGTTTTTTTTATCTTTTTTCGTTGAAATTACTGCTGTTGATATACAATTTTATGATTTTGCACCAGAGCCGTTATATTTATAGCTGACAAATGTGCCAGTATCAACCTGGCAATATTACCCTATAGGGTGGGCAGTTTAGCCGACTTGAGTTACTTTGGAAGTCTTAAAAAGAGAAATAAAAGTAATGAAGATATTATATGCTTTAAACATTAAAATTAAAGTTTATATGTGTTAAATTTTAAATAAAAACAAATTTCCAAAAAAAATTGTTGGTTGGGTAACGATATCGCTTAATAAAAAGTGGTCAATGCTACCCCTTCTACCTTACTCTGGAATTATATATAGTTATTTTATTACAATTTTTAAACATTTTTAAAAATCGCAATTTTATTTGTTTTAATCCGAACAGGTAATTAGTCTATAACTAAACTTCAAAACGTAAAACATCTAATTTATCTTAAAATAAGCGGGGAGCGATAAAAAAACAACATTGCTTTTTTTTGGTACTTTACTGTATATGAGTACAATTTCATAATATCGTCTGGTGTATAAAATATAATGTTATATTTTCCTACCAGCCGCTAAGAGGAGAGTAATAATTAAAATTCACCTCAAATTTTTATTTCACCTTAAAATATTTTTTTTTACCACTAAAATTGTTTTTTATTTTAAATATATTTACCACAAAAATATTTTTCTAGACATCTATTGATTAATATTTGATAGAAGTATCGCTTAAACTCTTACTACAAGTATTTGATTTATAAATGTCCTGCAAAAGCCACATTTTTACATTCTTTTAAACATTAAAATGATAAAACAAACTAACAATAAAATGCAGCTTATCAAGTTTTTACAATAAGCCCTTCAATTTATCTATTTAAGTATAAATTAAACAAATCTAAACAACTGTGCTGTTCATATTCGAGAAATGTTTTAGTTTCTTCATCGAATTCAATTAAGGTAGACTTCCATTTTTTTCGAATATTGGACAAATATGGATCTGATGAACACAGAAAAATGGATCTGATGAACACATCTAGACATCTTTCTTGTGTTTTGCTCACGTAAGAATCTGTAGTATTTCTTTCTTTTCGCCTGTGCCTTTTCTGATAAATCTCAAAACGGTAGCATTATGTTGAATGCTTTGTTCTGCTTGATTCAAAATTTTAATGCACTGTAGACGGTAAGGTCCTCCAAGCATATTGTTCGTTATAAAGTTTTGACGTGTCATTGGCATACTGACCATATTTTTTGGAATTAATTATTTTGCTGCATGATATTACTTGTAATATTATTTTAAACCGTTTTTTTTACTCAATATGAACACCTGTAATGGAAGCTGCAGTTTCTGGGTCAGAGAAAAACCTTCTAGCCGTATTCTCATCGTTTGTGTTTCCTTCTCCTCATTTTGGTTGGCCATTTAACAAACCTAGTTCCAGATATTTATTTAGTACTTCGTTTTTTTTCTTGTTTTCTTTTTCCATGATATTCTTCTTTATTTCTCAGTGTTTCACCGAAGAGTCAAAATTCCAAATCATACTCCAATTTCAGAATATGTTCCATAAACCGAATTCTTGCGTAAAGTGTAGACATTCCGAATTCGTAGGCTTCCTTAAGTTCATTGTCTTCTGGTGGAAGCTTAGCTTAACTTGTCTTTTTACAAAAATACAGCTTAAATATGCCTTTGTGATTGTTAAAGCTTGGGCAACTTTTCCATCAATCATAGTGAAAAGCATTTACAAATTAATTTTAATACTGTGAACCGTGTATTGACTGTGTATTTAGTAATTTTTTAAATTCCATTGCAGTAAACTCAGTCCAGAGTTCATTATCTGATCACAACTTTATATTTTGTCGTATTGAAATGAGTTTTTGTCACCGCGAGATTATTGTTGAGAATAAAAATTGGATAGACTATAGAAAATTTGGGTCATATATAGATGAAAACTTGAGTCAAGCCAATTTTAACGGATCTGAACAACAATGTGAAAATCTTATTAATACTCTGTCGTTAGCGGCCTTACAAAGCACTGACTTAAAAACTAAGCAAATCAATGCAAGACAGAAAATTAACCCATGGGTGTATGAAGAATTAAGTTCGCTAATATCGTACAAAAATAAATTGTTAAAAGCAAGGAGAAAAAATAAACATAACAAATTTATTGCAAATAGCCTAAAACGAATAAGTAAAATTATCAAATATTGCAACAAACAATTAATGAATAATTATTACTCTTATAGTATAGAATTGTGTAAGGGTGAATCCTAAGAAAACCTGGCAATTTTTAAACAAACAAATTGGGAAAAAAGTTGAGTCTTCTATGGATTTATTGACCAATGATGATACCATGGTTACCTTAGATAGCCAAAAAGCTTCTATATTCAATACTTTTTTTTATGATTCCGTTCGAGATATGCGCGAATGTATACATCAAAATGATAATGACGACATCAATATGTTTCGCACAATGTCTCCTGTTCTAGAAGCCACAGAAAAAGAAAAAATTGATCACATCTTGGATTGTTTAGAAATAAATAAAAGTACCGGTTGGGACAACATTACACCTAAAATGTTATTAGTACGAAAATCAGCTGTGTCTGAAGAAATAACGAAAATATTTAATAATATGATAGAGGAAATGAGATAACCAAATGTACTAAAAGTGCACAAAACTATACCAATACCTAAAGGTATTAGAAGTAATAAAGTGGAGAATTATCGTTCGATTTCAGTTCTTTCAATCGTTGATAAGATATTGGAGAAAGTTTTGTTTGAACAATTATCAAATTATCTTGAGATAAATAACATTTTGTTTGACCGACAATTTGGTTTTAAAAAAGGCACTGGAACTGAAGAAGCTATTGTAAATGTGGTTGAGTATGTTTGTAGTGGACTTGACGCAGGTTTTAAAGGAGTTGCAGGTGTTTTCTTTGATCTATCGAAAGCGTTTGACTTAGTTGATCACGATATACTGGTAAAGAAACTATATTTCATTGGTTTTTCACAAAATGCTACTGAAGTGTTTAAAGATTATTTAAGGAATCGCAGACAATTTGTTCAACTTGGTGAATCAAAAAGTAGCTTGCTTGATGTGTTATGTGGTGTCCCACAAGGTAGCGTAAATGATATGAAAAATATAAAATTTTATGTAAAACTATTTATGTTCGCTGATGATGTCTGTCTTTTATACAATTATAAACATGAAAAAGTATTGCAAACACATATCGAATATGACGCTGAGATTTTGTCTGAATTTCTGAGGATTAACAAACTTATTTTAAATTCAGGGAAAACTAAATTTATAAAGTTTAAGCCACATATTTCAAGAAACGACGAAGTTATGAGCGTACATATTGGTGATAATTTGATAAATGAGTCAGAGAGTGTTAAATATTTAGGAATTAATCTATGTCACAATCTTACATGGGAAAACCACATTAATCAACTGAAATCTAAAATATCATCTGGAATTGGTGTTTTGCATAAATTTAGAAACAAATTGAATCCAGAAACGAAAATTTTACTCTACAATTCTTTAGTTCACTCACACTTAACATATCTCTTAATGATCTATGCCTCTAAATCAAGCTCAGTAATAAAGTCGCTGCAATCAAAACAGAATAAAGCTTTGAAGATCGTGTTTAATCTGCCGTTACGATTTAGTACAGTTGATTTATATAAAAATTTTGCAAAAACTATACTTCCAATACGAGAGTTATATAAACAACAAATTTTGATTCATGTTTTTAAATGTATTAAAGGATATGGATCTCACATTATACAGTTTCATCAAAATCTCATACACACTCATAGAATAACAAGACATGCGACGGATCTGAACGTAGCGAGATGTCGCCTCGAGTTGACTAAACAGCGAGTTACTTTCGCTGGTGCTAACGGGTATAACCAATTACCTGACAGTCTTAAAAATATTTCTATATTGTCAACTTTTAAAGGAAGTATTGCTTAATAACGTCGAAATACTTCTTACGACTTAACATTATTAAAAATGTAAATATGTATATGTTTAATTCTTTTTTTTTTATTTTTATATATTATATATTGTTAAATTTTTAATTTAAATTATACATTAAAATTGTAATATATTTATTGTTGCCTATTTTTTTTATCCTCTATAAAGCCATACTTGGCGCTGAGGCAAAAATTTAAAATTTGTTAAATGAAATATTGAAATAAAACATTAAAAAAAAAAAAAAAAAAAATATTACTGACTGAATACTATCAATTTGGGTTTTAATTTTACCGGTTCATTGAACTGTGACGTAATGCGTTTCTTTTTTAAACCCGAATCGAATGGGTCTGGAAGAGTTTGTGGAAGACGGTGTATCATTTTTCCATATATCGATATCAATACCTGTAGCTGTACTAGTTGACGTTTTAAAAACAATACGATCATTTCTTAAGCGTAATCAGATGAAAGATGCCATGAACAAATTCGCATCTGATGAAATTTCAGCATTGCAATGTTTGTATTGCTTTTGACCAGAAGATCCATCACATACCCATTTAGAAATTAATGTAAGACTGCAATCTCCAAATTTTTTTAAATATACTTTACCTAGGGTACTCAACAATCGTTCTGCAGTGCGTTCTAGAAGATCTTGTAATTTTACTTCTGCTGAAATGGAAGTAATATCAAAAATTAATTTTTTAAAGATTTTTTTTATATTCTTATCTTTTTTATATTCTTTTCTTATGCGAATAAAACGTAGGTCTTCTAAAGTCAGCAGTTTACAACTTTTTATCAAACTATTTCTGTTCAATTTAGCAAAATATTCTGATATCTGCATTCAAATAAATTTAAGGTTATAGCAAGAATGTTGTTGAAATTAAAGTTTTTATTTGGAGTTTTTTGCCTACAAATATTTAACAAAACTATATTGCTATTTTCAATAAACTAAACTAAAATTCAATTCAAAAATAACTAAAATTTATTAAATTTAAGAGTTCTATTATTGACGTTCTTTATTTGGCTTAAACAAATCTGCAAATTTTATAATTTGCTAATTTGTTATTTTTAACTAATTGTGAATAGCTTTTGCTGATATTATGACATGACTAAGATTATTCAAGTTCAAGATTATTTGTTTTATATTAAACGAAAAACAATGTAATGTTCATTTATAAATTAAAAATGTCTCCTTACTCCAAATTAATGCAGACTTTATCTACTGACACGTCTTTACATGTTTTATTTCGCGTCAGCGCAAATCTTCACAGGATCAATGTATAAGAGGTAGAAAATTAAAAAGGAAATTCATTTTACATTTTCAAAAAATTAGTACAGGAATTTAAAATTTTATAAAGCTTTGGAAAGCCGTAGAAATTTAGCTAGAGACTTAAGAATCAGTCGATTTAAAATATATTGTCATATAGCGTTTCTTTTTTCTATTAATTTTTGTGCCACTTTCAGCCAAAGTTAAGAAAATTAGCAAGTTTTTGGGAAAAAATAAAAGCAAAAACTCATAAAAAAAACATTAACCGGTTAATCGAAATATTTTAACCAATTATTCGCGAGGAATAATTATTTGAGTTTAAATTATTTGTTTCGACATTAACCGATATACAGTCGATTAATCGAAGAATCAGGTAATCGATTAACCGAATGGTAAACACTATGTTTAATGCTTTATTCCTCTAATTGTGCTTGTTATTGGATTTTGCTTATAATTTGCTTAATTTTAAATTCTTTTTTTTATATATTCTGAGTAAAATGCTTTTTTGTTTTAAAGTATTATTTTTATTTTTTATTCAAAACTTTTATTTTCTTTTAATTTTTTATTTTAACTTTTTTTCATGTTTTGTTGTTTTTTATTTTTGCCGTAAAGACGTTATACGTTGCGTATGAGTGTTATTCTTATAACGCTCATAAGAATAAGAATAACACTCATACGTCACCAACTAAAATGTCCATGATGGCATATGTGGCGTATGATTTATATTTAACGCAACTTTTAAACTCACCACATACCGTAATGAGTGAATATGATGATTTTAAAAAATTTTTAAATTTTCAGGTAAACAATTTAAATGTTTTTTTTTTGGATGATATGAATGATCTTTTTATGTATGTATGGCGGACGTTTATGAATGTTTTATACATCCGCGTTATTAATTTTTCTTTAGAAAATCACAATGGATAAAATTAAAAAATAAATAATAATTCTGAATTTTCTAAACTACTGGTTCAATCGGAAAAAGTGTTCTCAAACATTGAAGAGGACGACATAGCTTTTAAGAAAACAATGTTTTAACACAGAATATTAAATTTGATGGTATATAAAGATTCTTTGGTATACACTGAACCAAAAATCGTAAGTGAAATCAACATAACATTTTTGTTAACTTTAAACAAATTTTATTGTTAAAACTACAACTATTTTATTCAAATTCATGTGAATTTTTGTAAAAGACGTTTTTAGTGTGTGAAAAGCATTTGTAAAAGTTGTAAAAATTAACAAAAATTATATTAAATGCGTTTTTATAAAACAATTGTAAATTATTAAACTCGGTGTGCTCCCCGGTAGGCTAGTTGGTAGCGTGTTGGCTTATCAGTTCGGGGGTCGTGGGTTCGATTCCCACCAGAGGCACTGGTCTGTTTTCGCTACAACGCACCGAAAGCCACAGTAGCTAGTGCTCTTTTAGTATATAATTTGTAATTATATGGTTATTAATTAATAAAATAAAATAAAATAAAATAAAAAAAAAATATTAAACTCAGTGAATTATAGTGGATATTTAAATGTGTGTTTATTAATTATTTTTAATTAAATTTATGTAATTTCATACTGTTTTATGTAGGTAAATTGTTAACTTGTATTACTTTCATTACTTTATTTTTCTATATAAATTATCATCTGCAATAGTGAAGAAAACTATTTATAAAAATATAAAAAATGTAATTAATTATTAATTTAAATATTAAATAAATTAATATGTTTTGTAATGTTTTATGTGTTTTTAAAAACTGGAGTTTGGTTACTAAGTTATAATTTTTAATTTTAGTATTTTTTTAATATACCAACTAAAGACGTATATTAATAAAAATTTAAATTTATAAAATATAAGAGATAAAAGATATAAAACTAAAAAATAATAATAAATCCACAATATACAAATAGATTAAATAAAGGACATTGTTAAATTGAATAATGCGCATTGTTAAAACAACAAAATAATTATTCAATTTGATTAAATAAATATGTTAAAATAACTAATTTCTGTTAATACAATTGACGATTTCTCATCAAAATAACAACCAAAAAAATACATTTACTATACAGTTTGTTAAAATGATGGACAGTTTTTGTTGGTTGTATGGTGAGCACCTATTCATCAATTTAACATGGCATTTAGTTGATTTCATCGCTATTTTTGGTTCAGTATATAAAAGCTGTGTAGGCGCACAACTTTTACAAATGTGAACCGATTTTAGAGTTTTTGTAATCTAAGTTAAGAGACAGAGAACATGGTTAAGGTGCCATAGTCGCTCTTATTGTTTAAAAAATAGTTAACTTGGAATTTCAAAATCATAAGTTTTCACCATGACTTTTATTTGATTTTTAGCCAATAACTTTTTTATTATCACAAGCAAATGTTTAGCATTTTTTCATGTAATTTCCGTGATGTTTTCTCAATTCGGATTAACAATTTCTGACCTATCTCAAACCGTTTAGCAGTAATAATTTTTAAACTCAAAATTGTCAAATATATCCGAAAAATTTAAATTTTTGGTTAAGTAACACTGTGTGTAATTTTTTAAGTCATGGCAAAATAACCACATACGGACACCACTACGTGATAAAAGACTAAAAAAAAAGACCCGTGTCTCCCAATTTTTCCCAAAGTCATCTCCTTTTTTGTTTATGGGCCGCCAAAGATTTGGGGCCTCGGTATCATTTTCGCAAAAAAGTGATCATTTTCTCAGGCTCATATCTTGCAAACCATTCAGAATTTCGATTTACTCTCTATGGCAAAGTTGTAGCTCTTGTCATAAAGAACAAAAATTGCGAACATATAAAATCAAAAAAAAATTCACCTTCCAGATCAAAATCGCAAAAAACTTAAAAAAATTCGATTTTTTTTACCTTTTTTCCCGTGTTCAGGTCCATAGGTAGCAAACCGTTCAAAATTCAAGGAAACAATCAACTACAAAAATTTACCTAAGATCTCAATAAACAAATTTCTAGAACATATAAACTTCCTGGGAATTGGGTTTGCTACCTATGCACCTGAACAGGAGAAAAAAGGAAAAAAAAATAAATTAAAAAATTTTTCACTTTTGCGCCCTACCTAAACAGTGTTAAGAATCATCTCTAGGAAGTTTATATGTTCTAGAAATTTGTTTATTGAGATCTTAGGTAAATTTTTGTAGTTGATTGTTTCCTTGAATTTTGAAGGGTTTGCTACCTATGGACCTGAACACGGGAAAAAAGGTAAAAAAAAATCGAATTTTTTTAAGTTTTTTGCGATTTTGATCTGGAAGGTGAAGTTTTTTTGATTTTATATGTTCATAATTTTTGTTCTTTATGACAAGAGCTACAACTTTGCGATAGAGAGTAAATCGAAACTCTGAACGGTTTGCAAGATATGAGCCTGAGAAAATTATCACTTTTTTGCGAAAATGATACCGAGGCCCCAAATCTTTGGCGGCCCATAAACAAAAAAGGAGATGACTTTGGGAAAAATTGGGAGACACGGGTCTTTTTTTTTAGTCTTTTATCACGTAGTGGTGTATATGGTTATTTTTTTTCGTGTTGCACTGTGTAATAGGTTTTTTCATTTACTTGTATCTTCCCTTTTTTTGATAATATTTTAATAATAACGTGAGTAAGATTATTTGAGTTCAAAATCATAAGTTTTTTGTTAATATACAGGGTGATTCAGTCACGACCCGCCAAATTTCACCAGCGTGTTCGTTGTCTCATTTTATGAAGATATGTCCATTACGACCATCCCCGGAAATGCAAGTGTGCGAAATGGCAGGGGTTTGAAAATTTTCGGATTGGTGGTCGGAGGGTAGTAGGGTAAAATTGCTAACTTCTGAACCAGTGGTCAGATTTTTTTGTTTTTTGGCTTTTTTGAAAGGTCTTTAGAAGCGCTTTCATAATCATTAAAGAAAAATTAAAAATAAAGTGAAGTCACCGAGATAACGAGCTTTAAAAAAAGAAAATTTAAAAAAAAGGCATAGGAACGTGCACATAACCTCAATTTGCTCAGTCAGATGGCAGGTAACTCCTATTTTTTTTTCTATTCGAAGATAGTTCTGCCTCTTACCTTTCCGAAATGTCCTTTTCGAAGCACAGAGGTCTTACCTTTACAAAGTTATGACCATTTGACTGAAATGCAAAAAGTTTTGTTTTTTTTTTGATGTGAAATAAAAGCACATATTCATTTGTATGCCTTTATTTTAAAAGTCGTTGTTGGTAAAGACGTGTGAAAAATTTTGTTTACGTGGTTTGTTTACGTGTTTAAAGGCATACAAATGAATATGTGCTTTTATTTCACATCAAAAAAAAAAAACAAAACTTTTTGCATTTCAGTCAAATGGTCATAACTTTGTAAAGGTAAGACCTCTGTGCTTCGAAAAGGACATTTCGGAAAGGTAAGAGGCAGAACTATCTTCGAATAGAAAAAAAAAATAGGAGTTACGTGCCATCTGACTGAGCAAATTGAGTTTATGTGCACGTTCCTATGCCTTTTTTTAAATTTTCTTTTTTTAAAGCTCGTTATCTCGGTGACTTTCACTTTATTTTTAATTTTTCTTTAATGATTATGAAAGCGCTTCTAAAGACCTTTCAAAAAAGCCAAAAAACAAAAAAATCTGACCACTGGTTCAGAAGTTAGCAATTTTACCCTACTACCCTCCGACCACCAATCCGAAAATTTTCAAACCCCTGCCATTTCGCACACTTGCATTTCCGGGGATGGTCGTAATGGACATATCTTCATAAAATGAGACAACGAACACGCTGGTGAAATTTGGCGGGTCGTGACTGAATCACCCTGTATATAGCTCATTACTAAAAGACAGTCATAAGTCAAAAAATTTGATTTTCGAGTTAATGATGCAGATTTATTAGGTACATCATGCTTCATATTGTATAAAAATTTCATATTAATATCATGTATGCTTTTTGAGTTAGAGGAGAATATATTTTTTTTTTATTTTTTTGGAAAGTGATGCAAAGAGTATAGAGCAACTGTGCTACTCATGAGTCTCTCGATAATTAGTGAAATCGAACCCAACTCTCACTGAGAGAAACTCATCAACATACACTTAGAATATTATGTAGGTAAAGACCACTGCAATTGTAGTTGAAAAAAAAATGAAATTTCACTTAAAAAAGGACGACTTACATTACAGTAAATTCAACTAACATTGTCATTTGTTTTTTAATGTTCAAAAAATTACTAACAATTGTAGTAAAAATGAACCACATGGTAGTAAAAAATAAACAAACATTTATTTTTTTTTTTATTTTTTTAAATAACAAAATACAACTGAAAAAAATTAATGAAAAATCATAAAACAGTCATTTGATGTGGTTTGTTTTTTTAAATGAACTACAAGGTTAGCAAAAAAATTTAATTTGTTTTACAAATGACTGACATTTACAATAAAAAAAAAGATACTGTATTACAATCGAAACAACTACAAATTTTTAAAGCAGAAGTTCCCTGAGTTTAGTTATAAAAATCGTGACCAAATAAATAGAGAAACTGTCGAGCGAGGCAGATATGTATTGATATGTATGTATTTGTAGGTAATTATATATATGTTTACAATAATTCAAATTTTTAAAACTAAGCAAAGATATATTTGCAAATTTAAAAATTTTTAGATATTATTTTTGCCGTCAATCATATATACGTTTTCTGGTAGACGTGTTTCACTAGTTCCAAATAATTATATTATATATGTTTGCAGTATTATATTTGCAAGCAAACATCTTATATTAGAACATGGGAAAACGGAATTTTTTTTTCAAACAGAAGATTGTACAAAAATATTATCCATTTAATTCGTTAAAGTAAATCTGTTAGCCCTATTTCTACAGTTCACAACTTAAAGAAATTGGTCGGTTTCTACAAGATTAAACATTTTTAAGAAATGTCCATATACCAAAAATATTAAACTCTTCCAACAGTATTTAACTACAATTTACCCATCTTTAAGATTTAATTTAATTTTTTTTGTGTATTATCTTATAAATATTTTTTAAAATCTTAAATACAATTTATTAAATATCTTAATAAAATAAAAGATGAATTTCTAAATAATTGAAATAATTCCCTTATGCTAAACGATACAAGAAATAAATACGATTCAATGAAGCTTAGTTTAGTATAAAAGTAAATAAGTAAATAGTAAAATAATTTACAATGTTTACAAGTTCTTTTATATATATTTTTTTTTATATTTTTGTGTAATTTATAGAGTATTCAACAAATACTTTTTTCATCCTATTCCATTGGGAACTAAATACATATGTACATACATATAAAAGTATTTGAATGTGTTTGTGTTTAGTAAACTCTTACACTATTTATAGTTAACAAAATTTTGTTTTCTATTTTATGGTTTATTTATACAAAAGACTATGTGGTTTTGAACAATTTTTTTGTTATATCTCTCTTTTTTTAAATATAGTATTTTATTTTTTATTTAACAAAAATACAAATTGGTTTTTCTAGTTGTCAGCTGTATAGTACATTTATCACTTTGGGATATTTTGTTATCGTCCGTTGTTACAACATTGTTGAAAAAATATCTATTTTGTATATATGCGAGTGTGTGTGTGTGTAGTTGTTGATGTTAGTGTTGTTTATCATTTTACACACAAAAAACTGGAAAATATTAAAAAAAATAACTATAATATTTTGTTTTGTGGTTTTTTTTTTAAATTTATTTTGTTTTAAATGGACTTTGTATTGGAGAGTATGTAAATAAAAATTGAATTAAGCTCAAGATGAATTGGAATTTTATTTATTTTGTGGTAATTATGTAAAATGAAGACAAAAAGTTAGCAGATGCTTTAGAATAAATAAAATATTGCTTTGAAGCACATAATGATAGATTACAAAAACATGTACTATGAACTAAGTGTATAATAAATAAAGTAATTATAAAATTCCAAATTATTACGATTTTTTTTACATTTTTTAAGGTACCCGACGAAAAACATTATAGATCATCTGATTCGAAAAAAAAAATGTCATATATAAGCTGATCTCATGGACTCAAATGTCATATAGTTTGATACGAAAATGGGTCTATCCAATATGATTAAGTTATATATAATTTTATACAATTTTATCTAATAAGTTTTTTAATTAAAAATTAAATAAAATGTGTTAGAGATCAGTACTTTTTATTTTAATCCAATTAAGTACTACGTGTAATTCATTTCTAAAAACATATTCTATATGCCGATGATATTGTTGTTATATCGGATGAAGTCAAAACGTTGCAGAAGATGATAGATAATCTGGAAACTTACTGTGATTTATGGAATCTTGAGGTTAATCTTTTAAAATCAAAGATTATGGTCTTCAGAAATGGTGGTCGTCTGGCCGGAAATGAAAAATGGAAATATAATGGCAGAGAAATAGAGATAGTTTCTGATTATTGTTATCTTGGTATGGTTATAAACCCGCAATGCGTGTTTACTAACCATGTGCAGAAAAGAAACTCATCTGCTAAAAGCTGTATCAATTCAACTTGGAGTACCTTTTTAAGCAAGAAAGATATATCTTTCGAAAGCAAAACTCACCTTTTTAATGCTGTGTGCAGGTCAATTCAGTCGTATGGGGCAGAAGTATGGGGCCATTCCCATTTTAAAGAAGTGGATATTTTGCACAAGTATTTTATAAAAAGAATTCTTAAACTTCCTAAGTTTACACCAACTTATGCCCTTATGCTCGAGTCGCGAAAGGAGGAGGGTCATCTCTTCACACTTAACCTACATATGCGGTATATTAAACGTACCCTTTTTCAAAACTCAGAAATTCGTCTTCCCAATCAACTAAGTTTGTTGTGTTTAGAACACAATGCATCATGGGTGAGAAAATTAAATGATATCGGACAAGAATTCAACATACAATGGTCACCAAATATTACTGCTGAAGAATGGGATGAAAAACAAACGGCTCTTAATAATTGCTTAAAAATAAAATATTTTCAAGAACGACTGGATAGAGCTGGTCAAACTGATTCTTTTTATAGTAAAGTAGATCCAAGAGTGGCACATTTCTATTTTAATGCAAACAATAACCCAATGACTATTATGTGGATATTTAAAGCTATATGTGATCTTATTGAACTAAATGGTTCACATTTCTCGAGAAGATTAGCTAAAAATTGCTCTCTTTGTAACTTAAAAGAGATTGAAAATATTCAACACTTCATAGGAAGATGCCCAATACTGAAAACTTTTAGATTATATTGGTTTCACAAAACTACAATATCAGAAGTAGAACTGATACGAATTTTAGATGGTGAATGGGGCTGGAAGAGTGTTGTAAACTATATTATCAATGCTTTGGCTTATCGTAAAACGCTAAAACTTGAATATAATTATTAAAAATAATACTACACTGAAATATAAAAAAAAAAAAAAAAAAAAAAATTATAGAGTTAAACTCTCTTTTACCGGCTAACGACATAGTCACAGCCGTACATTCTTAAGATTTTATAATGTAATTTTGAAAAAAGAAACATTATCAAATAAAGAATTATTACTACTACTACTACTACTACTACTACTACTACTACTACTACTACTACTACTACTACTACTACTACTACTACTACTACTACTACTATACTACTACATATAAATATTAATTTTAAAATCAATGTTAAATCTAAAAAATTTATGGTTTTTGTGAACTCGATGTTGGAACATATAATTAATTTAAGGGGAGAAAATCGAATTATTTGTTTGCAAATTTTCAACTAGAAGACTCACAGATTTTTTCAAGATCAAAAATAAACAGCAAATTTTACACGTTCTTGTTTAACAAAATATTTAAAAATAATAACTATACGGTCGGTATTATGGATCAATAGGATATTTTGTTTATGAAGGATAAATCTCCCTATTTATGATGTAAAAGGTTTGCACTTTATAAGGCGAATGCTGGATCGCCATGTAAAAGGTTTGCACTTTATAGGGCGAGTGCTGGATCGCCATGTAATAAATTATAAGGCGTTGTTGTTAGTCTGTTAAGAACTGTCTTTATTTTCTATTTTGTCCCTGCTTATAAAGCTAACATGTGAATAAATCTTAACTAGATTCTGAGTCACTTTCTAAAGTTACTCAAATAACTTAAAATTATTATACTTGAGTTATCAGTACGATTGAGTGTATTGTGCATGACACATATGTTTCATATGTGCAATAGGATGCGTTGCAGTCGATCCTACTTTACAATAGTGTTAAGGTAGTGGTAGAATGAGTGGATACACTACAATGACTAGCAATTTCAGATTTGTCAAAGCAACTATTTTGCTAACGACAAACCCGGAACAGTGATATAAAGTATTCCGCCTAAAGTGGAACTAGGCAACTATTTAATTTTTAAAACTAAAAATCTAGAATTAATAGGAATTGGGTGTTTTATTTTTTTAAGCAAGCCGTTTTCAATACTCTCTTCTAAAAACTAGAACTGGTTTTAAGAGAATTTCGATAAAAATGTGTTAACAGTGGTACTTTTAATTAATGAATTTTCATGCTTTTATACAATTATAATTTCAAGTTAATTTAGTGTTGTATTATTATTTTGTGTGTATTATCCGCATAAGTTTTGTGTAATTAATACAATTTTTTTCAAATATATACTAAAAAAATTTGCATTAGAAAATACCCCTTAAAAACTGTTTTCTCTTAAAACCAGTTGGCATATAAAATTAACAGATGTTGATTGCCACACATATAAGCATATATAGTGATATCAAGTTGTATAAGAGTACATAGAAACATTTTTAATTGGGTTAGCAAAGGTTTGTAATTTTAAACACAATTTAAAGAATGTTCATTAAATTAAAAAAAAAAATTATAAATAAATAAAGTGCTTAAATTTAGATATCAAATGTGTATAATTGAATGGTATATCGGGCATTTCACGCAAATCGGCCAAAACCTGACATTGGGTTTTTCCGATTTTAATTGAATTTTGTACTCAAAAGCGCTATGGACCAACTAAAATATTGGCATTTTTTCGTTTTTTAATTTTCGAAAAATGCGCGATTTAGTTTTTTTGAAAAATTAAAAACACACACAGAGAAATAAAGTGCCAACCGAATTGAAATGTGTATTTTAATGGTAACAACTTGTTAAATCAATTAGTAGAACAACGATATTTCCATTAGGTTTCTAAATATTTCAGGTTGTTGTAACTAAAATTCAGTTGAATTTAGCGAACTTTGTTGTGAAAACTAATATTTAGTTGTACCAACCGACTAAAATTCGTAAAAACCAAATTTGAGTCTTATCAACTTAATTTCAGTTGGCAAATAGGTGAATTTTTCTCTGTGTATATGTTGAAAATGTGTAAGTCTGTGTGTTCGTATTTTCTTTAATATTGATCGGATCTTTCACCATTTAAATTGCATTAGAATGGTACGTTACTCTTCGTTATATTGCGAAAAAGAAGTTTTTTCAGTATCAACTTTCCAGTATGAATTATACGAATTTTGTGAAATTTTCTACACTCAAAGAAACAAGTCAGTAAATTCAGCAAAACAATTTGGCGAGTCAGCAAAATTTTATTGAAGAGGGTGCTTGCAAAAATTGCTAATGTCAGTAAAATCTGACAGTGAGTCAGTGAGCTGATTTTAAAGCAAAAAAATTAGTAAACTCAGCAAAAGTTTTGCCAACATTTAGTTGATTAAAAATCAAAAAAAATCCTTGCTTAAAATTAATGAAATTTTTGCTAAATTTTAGTAGGTTGAAACAAAAACCCAAAATTTTGTAGAAAAATTATACTTTGGTTAATTTTTTTTGCAGAAATCCTAAAAAAAATGTTGTGATTCTTTAAAAAAAAAAATTGACAATATATTAAAAAGTATACAAATGTCCATACATTGACGACATGAATTAATTTAATATTTGAAAAGATATAGAAATAATTATATATAACATAAAGAAAAATATATTTTAAATACTTACTTCCATGGTTGTCTAAATGATAATAATTTGAACTGAAGCAAAATGCAGTTGAAAATTCTAGAAACAACACAAAACAAAACAAATAACAAAATATGCCATGCACATAAACAACCTTTTTTTTGCAAATACATTAAGGGAATATAAAAAATTACCTAAGAAGTGTCCTTCTCTATCGCTTTAGTCTGTCTACCTAAAGGTATATTTGTTTGCAATGTTACCACAATCTATATAATACCACTATAAAAATTGTGTTTGCAAATACACCTTTTATTTTTATTCAATTTAAATATTTTATTTTGTATTTAATTTAGTTAATAAACAATGTGTTTGCCAAGCCGGAATCAACACAATATTTGTGTTTATTGGCTCCACAATATATATGAATGCACATCGTTGGCGTCCTTTTGTATGAGAAACATATTAAAATATATTGCATGGTTGATTTTTGTACATCCCTATGGGGAATGAGGAGTCAATTAACCTAAAAGTGACTGGTTGAAGAAGGACTTATCACAGGACTGGTATAATTTAATACTGAAGTGGGTTAAGCCGTGTCAACTGTCCTAAAATTACCAATCCTGTGACTGGTAAAGGGAGGTCATACCACTTAACCAGAATGCTTATTACAAGAAAAAGCCAGTTGGCCAGAATTGTACCCATTGGAAGCTGTTTAGTTTTCGTTTATTTGTATGCCCATCTTTGGTTAGTCCTGTGTCATGCCACTATGTGGTTTACAGCAGAACAAATGACCCCCTAATATGACAAGCCCATGTTAAAGTTGCCAGTTGTTTACATAGGGTAGGGTTTAGCAGAGGACCATTCTCTGGAACAAAGGGACCGATCCTGTGGCACACGCAGGACCGGTGCCATTCCCCTTAGGGATGTCTTACAAGAGTTTTACTTTTAAGTATCATTTTCCTCGTATCCACTACATCTTGACATGCAGCGTCATCTATTTCATTCTGCGTATATCTTTCAATCTGGTTGTCGTCCACACTATTAATGTGCTTATTAAAATTTGTGCAAATTTTTACACGTTAATAGAGAGGTCCGATTATTATGGTAATCGGTTTGACAACACAATTCGGAGATTAGAATTGGGAGAACTGATAAAAAAAAATTAATGGTCATCTAAATCTGGATGAATTAAATGAGATTTTTTCAAATCTTCCATCGTTTTAAAATAATCATTCTGTAAATAACTTGGGCACTAACCACGACAACCTTGAGACTTATTATCAATTTTATATTTTGAGCAATGTGATTTTTGATTCATTAACAACGCCGAGGCACTAAAAAGTTTTCTATCCATTAAGTCTAGTGTTAAAGGATGTGAAAATATTAACGCTTAGTTTATACAAATTCTTCTTCCACACATTTTACATTATTTTCCTCATCTGTTTAATACTACTCTAACATATTTCCAAATCGTCAATGGCAGCATGCAAAGATCATACCTGTGTCAAAGGTCAGCTCGAAATTCTGGCCAATTGCTATTTTACCATACCTGACTACAATTCTTGAAAGAGTAATGCATGACCAGATAAGTAGCTACTTAGACAATTTTAAATTATTGTCAGATCGCCAATCTGGATTTCGACAAAAGCACTGCTACAGAACTTCCTTGATATATGTTATGCAGGAACTTTGTTCTGCTATTGATGCAAATGAAGTAAGTTTCCTACTTCTGCTTGATCATTTAAAAACATTCGACCACAGCAATCTTTGCTTAAAATTGAGTGACTATTTAATTTTTCGAGTTAATCAACAAATCTATTTTCGTCGTATCTTGAATATCGCATACAATCAGTTTTTATGGACAATACTTTCTCCAAACCACAAAATATCTCCAGAGGGGTACCACAAAGCTGTATTACTGCACCGTTAATTTTTTGTGTATACACTCTAAAAAATGATTGTAAATTTACTACTATAAAACGAGTAAAGTTTCATGTATTATTACGCAAATTCGATAAATTTATACATAAAAATGCGTAAAAAACTATTTTGCGCACACTTTTATATACAATAATACCCACTTACAGTATTTTTACCAATTATGTGTTTACAATTAAACACATTATAAATAAAAGTAGTATTATTTTGTTAAATAAAATTTTTACGCACAAAGTTTGTAAATATACTAACTTATAATGGTAATAAATATTTTGACATTTTTAAATTGAAAAAAATTAAACAAATTGAAAAAAGCCAAAAAACAAATCTAAAAAATTTAATTTATTGAGAATTTTAATGAAAAAAAAAAAATGTATAACTGTAGTATTTGTGATAGTGTTTAGTTTATAATTTATTTCCAAGTGTTTGCAGCCTAATTGTGGAAAAATATTTTCGAAATATAATATATGTACAGAGCTTTAAAGAAAAAAATTCTTCATTCGATTTATTCAGTCGGTTTTAACTCAATCGATTTAAAAATATCGCCAATATTGAAAAAAAATTGCCAAAAATTTAAAAAATCGCCAAAAATCGCTAAATTGAGAAAATCTTTAAGATAAAAAAAATCACCAAAAATTAAAAAAAAAACGTTTAAATTAATAAAAAAAAATCGCTGAAATTAAAAAAAATCTCCAAATTTGAAAAAAACGCTAAAATTTAAAGATAATCGCCAAAAATGAAAAAAATCACTTAAATTTAAAAAAATCGCAAAAAATTAGAAAAATCCCTAAAACTAAAAGAAAATCGGCAAAAATTAAAAAAAACGACAAAAATTAGAAAAATAGCTAAAATTAAAAAATTTTCGAAATTAAAAATAAAAAATTTGCAAAAAAAATCGCCAAAAATGAAACAAATTTTCAAATTGGAAAGAAAGCTTAAATTGAAAAACAAAAAATATTGACGAGAAACTTAAAATAGCTGTAAATGTATCTTTATTAGTTTTCAAAACACAGGCGATGTTCCAAATAAATTCTCTTTTTGCTTTGCGATGTTGTATTTTTGAGAAAAACGCGATCTAGGAACCTAGCCAATCAGGCCGGTATTGAGGTTGAGTTTTGAACACCTGTGCAAACATTTTTCCAGTTGCTTTTTTATTTTTTGAGTTATGGACTTTTTTATTTAGTCAATTTTTAAAAGGTAAACATATTACGAAAACTAATGGAGCTGGGGGAGAAATTGCTGCACCATTGTTCAAAACTCAACCCCATTACCCCTACAACGATCCTAAATTTCGATTTGATTGGCTGGATTCTTAAATCGCGTTTATCTCGAAAAGTAATCATCGCAGATAAAAAAGAGTATTTATTTGAAACATCGCCTATGTTTCAAAAACTAACAGAGATAAATAAAAGACACGGACAACTTTTTCCAATTTGATAAATTTTTTGTCAACTATGGTGATTTTTTTTTAAATTTTCGAGATTTTTACTTATGTCGTTTTTGAATTTTGAAGTTTTTCCATTTTGGCAATGTTTTTACTTTTAGAAATTTTTGGCGATTTTTTTTTTAATTTTGGCGATTTTTTAATTTTGGCAAATTTTAGTAATTTATTTTTATTTTGGCTATTTTTTTAAATTTTGTCGATTTTTTCAATTTAAGTAATTTTACATTTTAGAGATTGTTTTAAATTTTTGGGATTTTTTTCATTTTAACGATATTTTTTTCGATTTTAGCGATTTTTTTCAATTCTGGCGGTATTTTTCAGTTTCGCCGATTTCGGCAAATTGTAAATCGATTAAGTTAAAAATAGATTGAACTTTAAAAAAATCCGATTTAATTTTTTTTTTAAATAGAATTCAATCTTTGAAGCTCTGTATATGTACAACAACTTATATACAAATATTTATTATTAAATTTATTATTATACAACAAATTAATAAAACTCTTTCTAAAAATAAATTTTTTGTTTTATTTGAAAAATTTTTTTGGCTGTTATTCTTTTTTACCGGAAGGTAAAGATACGCATTTTTAGGGGGTTTTTACGCTTATAAAAATGTATTTTTAAGCATTTTATACGTATAATTGCACGTAAATCATGTGTTTTTACACGAAAATTTGGTAAAATTACTCATTTATTTATAAATTTTATCAAAATTTTACGCACTTCCATTGTAAATTTACCAACTTTGTGTTCACAAACTTACTCTCAATGAGCGTATTTTTTTCATTTACACACATAGAGTAAATTTACCCAACTTATAGTAGGAGTACAGTTTCCTACTATAAGTTGGGTAAATTTCAACAGAAATTAATTAGAGTGTATGCAAAGGACTTACGCGCAGCAATTGGAACATTATAAAATACATATGTATGCATATGACGTCGAAAACTACTTGTGTTATCTGTTATCACTAGCTGTGTTATCAAGCTTAATCATGACCTTAATGAAATTTATAACTGGGCCTCTATCAACGGACTTTGCTTAAATCCAATCAAAATTCGTTATCAGCCACAAGAAATTCTTACGTTACAATTTGAATTGTGACCAAAACATTGAAATTGTTTCTTACGCTAGAAATCTGGGTATGATATTTAACGATACACTGAGCTTTAGTAACCATGTGATAACGCAGTAGCAAAAATATATGGCATGCTTCGAACGCTATGGGCAACTCAATCTTGGACGACCCTAAAGCTAAGAATTATGTTAGCCAAAACTTATCTAATGCCAGTTTTGTTATATGGATGTGAGATTTTTGCTGAATGCGACACAGCTAGTACAAAGAAGCTGAAAGTGGCTTACAAAATTATAATAAGATACGTCTTTGGGCTTCATTGTACTCAAAAAGACTTTATGGTTTATCCTTTGAAAATATTTTGAAAACTACGATACTAATTTTCTTGTATAAAATAATATAGCAGAACGACCCAAGGTAGAGGCAAAAAAATTATACCAATTCGTTATCGTAGTTTGATGTGTGAATGGCAGTTCTTCCACAATGCTATCAGTCTCTGGAACTTCCTTAATGATCGTATAGAGACTATCAACAATGCAAATGAGTTTAAAATAGCAATAACTTAATCATTATTCATTATATTAACCTTAAACTGATATATATCAAAATTTCATTTAAAAGTTAATTGCTTACCTTCTTTACCTCATTCTCTGTTTGACCACGATAGCAAACAGACGTATGATAATATTTTTTTCTTTATTTAAAACAATTAAAAACAAAAACAACAATTTTTTAAAAACAAACAGATTATTTAAAAAAAGGGATTAGTAAATTCTTCGACAGAATTATTAATCCCCCAAAAACAATTAACAGTGCAAGTAATGCACGTAATACATTACTTGCATTTGTGTAACAACAACAACTGTGCTACGCTGAAATGTTAAACCTAAGTGATGAAAGTAGTAAAGACAGCAATGATGTTGAAAAACTAATTTGGCAGAGTGTACCATCAACAAAACGTAAACGAATTGAAACACCACAGAAAAAACAAAAAAGAGTGAACTTATATGATCAACCAAGTACGTCATCCAACAACAGATATGCAGCCCTTGATATTGAAGACGGAGATGCAGAATCAAATCAAGAATCAACTCAAAAAACCTCCTGCAATTTATATTCCCAACGTACAAATATAAATAATATGGTAATTGATTTAAGTAAAGTTATTCTTAATACTGAGTTTAGTTATAAGTCTTTAAGGGAAGGTCAAGTTAGATTAATGATAAAGTCCGTTGATGCTTATAGAAAAGTTATTAAATACTTAGAAAGTTCAAAAATTAATTTTCATACATACCAATTAAAACAAGAAAGGTCATATAGAGTAGTTATAGAGTAGTTATTCAACACCTACTGAAGATATTAAAGCCCAGCTTATAGCAAGAGATTACCCAGTCAGAACTGTTACAAATGCTAAAAGTTGTGTTTCTAAATATCCACTTTCAATGTTTTTCGTGGAGTTAGATCCAAATCCTAACAATAAAACATATAAATCAAGCTATTGTAAAAATTGAGCCACCTAAGAGAACAAATGAATTAGTGCAATGTCATCGTTGTCAGCAATTTGGACACACAAAATCATATTGTAAAAATCCATTTAGATGTGTTAAATTTATTGTTGGTGGCGATTTTAATGCTAAGCATCCCTGGTGGGGTTCGCGTCTATCAAACCCTGATGGGAAAGAACTTTATGAGTGTCTTACAAAAAAACGATTATTCAGCGTTATCAACAGGAATTCCTATTTATTGGCCTAGTGATCCTTCAAAAATACCCGACCTATTGGATTTCATTATTTATAATGGAATACCAAGATGGTTTTTAGATATTGCAGATAGTGCTGATTTAAGTTCTGATCATAGTCCAATAATTGTCACCTTTAGTGTAGCTCTTCATACTATAGCAAAAAAGGCTAAAATTTTTACAGCTGAAACAGACATGCAATATTTTGGATATTGGCTAGAGCAAAATCTAAATTTAAATATACCAATTAAAAATGCTTGTGAGTTAGAAGACGCCGTTGAATCTTTTACAAGTTTAATTCATGAGGCAGCATTTATTTCAACGCTTAAAAAATGCAAAAGTAATGGTAATAATGTAAGACTATCAACTGAACTAAGGCAACTTATTGCAGAAAAAAGAAGATTACGGAGATTATATCAAAGTACAAGAAGTCCACTAGATAAAACCAACTTTAACAGAGCATCTCAATACTTAAAAAAACGGTTGAAAGAATATAAAAACGATTCGGTGAAAAACTTTTTGAAGAATCTTAATGTGACAAGAAATGATGAGCACAGTCTATGGAAAGCAACAAGATTTCTCAAACGCCCAACAAGGAGAAACATTCCAATTAAAGATATAAATGGAGACTGGTGTAGATCTGATAATAGCAAAGCTAACAGATTTAAGAATCATTTAGAAGAAACTTTCAACCCATTCTCTTTAAATAATCCAATGGATAGAAGCGAAATTGAGAACTTTCTAGATATACCCTGCCAAATGGATCGCCCGATTAGGCATATAACTCCCTCAGAGGTTCAAAGTGCTGTAAATAAATTAAACAACACAAAATCCCCAGGTTATGACAACATAGATTCCAAAGCTGTGAAATCTTTGCCTAAAAAAGAAATAGTTTTTCTCACAACCGTATTTAACTCAATTTTGAGATTAAATCACTTTCCATCGCAATGGAAATATGCAGAAAGTGTAATGATACTTAAGCCTAATAAACCCGAAAATTCAGTTGCGTCTTATAGGCCAATAAGCTTATTATCTACTTTTTCTAAGATTTTTGAGAGGCTATTTCTGGAAAGATTGCTTCATATATTAGAAAAACAAAACATTATTCCAGAATACCAGTTTGGGTTCAGGCACAAACATGGCACTCCAGAACAATGTCACAGGATTGTCGATGTTATTATTAATACATTAGAAAGAAAATTGTATTGTTCCGCTGTTTTTTTGGATGTCTAACAAGCCTTCGATAGAGTGTGGCACATAGGACTATTATATAAACTAAAAAAGCTTATTCCTGCTCCATTTTATTTATTGTTAAAATCGTATCTTGATGAAAGAAACTTCTATGTGAGTATTAATGGTGAAAATTCAAATTTTGGACAAATTAAATCTGGCATCCCACAGGGCAGCGTACTGGGCCCAGTTCTGTATACCATATTTACATGAGATATGCCCACTATGGATGGTCTAACTATTGCTACATATGCAGATGACACTGCAATACTTGCTTCTAATAATTTACCAATTATAGCTTCTGAATTAGTTCAAAATAATTTAAACTTAATACAAGATTGGCTAATTAAATGGAATATTAAAGTAAATACGGAAAAGTCAGTCCATATACCGTTTACGTTAAGAAAAAAAGATTGTCTACGTTTACATTTGAACGGAACTAATATTCCAGTAAGTAACACTGTTAAATATTTCGGGCTTCATCTTGATAGAAGACTTACATGGCAGGAACATGTCAAAAAAAACGTGAACACTTAAATATTAAAACAAGAAAAATGTATTGGCTGTTAGGTCCAAAATCAGAATTAAGTTTAGAAAACAAAGTTATTTTATATAAAACAATTCTTAAGCCTGTTTGGAATTACGGCGTTCAGCTTTGGGGCACTACCAGTAACTCAAATATTGAAATATTGCAGAGATATCAATCAAAAACATTAAGACTAATAACAAATGCTCCATGGTTTATTAATAATAATAACATACACAATGATCTTGTAATTCCAAAAGTAAAAGATGAAATTAACAATTTTAGCGAAAGATACCTCAATAGACGTAGCTTTCACTCAAATACATTAGCTATAAATCTTTTAGATGATAGTGATGAAATACAAAGACTGAAAAGGTTCCATGTTCTTGACCTACCCTTTAGAAAATAATAAATATGTATATAAATAATAATGTAAATAATACAATGTTGACATCACGTATAACCTGTCTTTTAAAAAACATCTAACAAATAAATTGGCCGCATCAAAATTGGCAATCAACTCAACGTGGTTAAAATATATTAATCACCCACAAATTTCAAAATCCAACAAACTAAAGATATTTAATTCTACTTCGCGTTCAATCATGTTTTATGCAGCACAAGTTTGGGGCTACGATAAATTTGACGAAGTAGAAAAATTGTTTCGTTTTTCATTAAAAAAAATGTTGTATTTACCAACAACAACTCCAAATTATATGTTATATTTGGAAACTGGTCTCCCGTCTTTATACCTTTCAACTTTAAAACTTCACTTCTGTTACATAAATAAGGTATTGAATATGAACCGTCAAGATTACCACGTATATTAGCTGAGGCAATCATAACACAAAATATCGGCTGGGCAAATGAGTGGTCAAAGCTCTGTCAGCGTCTTCAATACACTCCTAGTAATGCTAATCGACCTCTTTGCACTGATTGGAAAACGATTTTATATTTACTAGAATCGAAAGAACGAGAAGAAAATGTTTTAAATGCAACTAATTCACAAAATCATGACCTTTATTGCCAACTAAACTTTACTGCAACACCATTACTTGCTAAAAATTTTCATCACGGATTACCAGTCTGATAATAAAGGCCAGAGGTGGATTACTTGATCTGAACGCCCCGATCATTCAGAAACAACAATGCAGTCATATGCACTATCTGCAATATATCAGAAACTGAGGATACATACCACTTTATTGGAGTTTGTCCAATTTATAAAAAACTTAGACAAACACTTTTTGGTAAAACTCATCTTACTATGGAAGAGGTACTGAACATTCTAAATGGATCTAATTTCTACGCGTTATACAAATATATAGAATCATCTTCAAAATATCGTAAATTAATTATAAACGAATATGATACATAAAATTTTATGCTGTAATGAAAAAACTAAGCAAACTTTTTATATATTTCTTTCTTTCAAAATCAACTACAAAATGAATTTTACATTAAATTTAAAATATTTCAAAAAAAAGAAAAAAAAAAAAAAAAAAACTTCAAATTAAAAATAACTAGTATTGTGCCAATCTGGCATACAACATTCATGTTATGCCAAATATAGATATCAAAATATTGTAAATTAATGAATATGTACAAACAATCTTTTTAATATCTATTAATAAATAAAATAATAAAATAAATAAAAATAATACAATATTGTAGTTTTTTTTATTGAGTTCATTGGAACTCAGTATCTCAGTTAATTTTAATAATTATACGATTTGCTTATTGTTTTTAATTTTTGTAAAACAGATTGCAAATAAAAATGAATTTAAAAAAAAAAAAAAAAAACTTGTTTACCTTTTAATGCTATACATAATAAATACATAATAAAAAAAAAAACATCGGAAGGTTATTTTTGCGCCACCTTATATAAGAAAAATAAATAATGTTTATGAAAAATAATAAACGTGGATGGATTTATTATGCTTAAACATAGGCTAATACCTACACCAAAGCTTATTTATGTCATACAAAATATTTGTTGTAATTATTGTACCTAAAAGTGTTGAACATCTTCGAAGTTCCTCTCTATCCCAATGTGTCCCAATTTTCAATATTAAGGCAAACAACCCAAAGAAACAACTTTACGGACTGTCCGTTACAAACGGATTCATGAATCCGGCATTGACGGTACGAAAACGGACCGGAATTGACGTATCCGTCGAAGCTTGTACGAAAACGGACCATTAACGTACAGTAAAATTGGATTACTCAAATTTTCGAAATTATCCGTTTTAACTCCGTTTTGCTGTATCCGTTTCGGTGCCGTTTAACCGGACTACACCGATTTTCATCAGTTAAAACTCCGTTACAACCGTTATCGTTTTTCTTATGGTATTACAGGAGTGTCTTTTGTTTAGAAAAAATCAAACAGTTTTATTTATTAATAAAATTAAATATTAATAAAATAATATAATAAAATAGAAATAACCACGGAATAACTTTGATACATTAACTTGATACAGGTAAGTTGACAAATCTTAAATAGTTTTTAATCTAATAATTTCATTAGACTCTTACGCAACAAAATTTCCCGCATCAGTAAAATAAGCAATCTCAACATGCGTAGTTATAAATCATCCCGCAGGGACACAACAAATCTATTTCAGTCAATTTTTCAAAATAAAGTAGACCCACTGTTTCTCAATGATGAAGAGGTTTTAAATGATTTTCCAAATGACGAGGCTATGGATGTGGAGCCTACGTTAGAACAATCTTCATGTGATGAGGCATCACTAGCGTCAAGTGATCAGGATGAAATTATATGTGATAAAACTCGGTACTGTCAAATGATCTGGAGTATATCGAAGAAGAAATACACTTGTCAATAAGAGAAGAGATAGCTACATGGGCAGTAACGTCGTAAAAGTTCAAGGCTGAGAGAATGTAAATAACGATGGTGAATACCCTCATTGTATATAATTTAATTTTGTTGTTATTTTTAATTCATACATATCTTATTTTTCTATTTTTTTTTTAATGTAATTGTTAATCCATTTTTGTTAATATTTTTACAAATGAAAAAATTTAAAAATAAAACCAAACTTTTGTTTAAAATTAAAAAAAGGAGAAATCATTTAGAAAAAATAAATAAAAAAAAATAAAAATGGACCATTTAAAAAAAATGGTACGAATACGGACCATATTCGGACCGTATACGGTATATTAAAAACGGAGTCCACTCCGTTTTTAAAATAAATGACGGACAGTTTTACGGTACGTTTTGAACGTACACTCAAATTGTACACTCCGTTTTATAAACAGCATGACGGTACGAAAACGGTCCGTTTTAGCGTGCTTTATACTGTTTCGAATCCGTATTCGATGTTCCTTTTATTCCGTTTTCCGGTCCGTATACTGATCCGGAAAACGGTACGGAAACGGACTTCGGATCCGTATATGCCTGTACCGAAAACGGCACATAAACGGACCGGATTGTTTGCTGGGAATATACGAATAAAACTGTCTGAACAAGTTTACATTTTTCTTATATATTTTCATAATAAACTAAAAAGTTTTTTGTCTTAACCGATTAGAGTATATAAATCAAATACTTGTATTAAAATAAATTCTTTTTATTACCAAATGCTTCTGTTAACATCACTATCATAATGTCATTAAAATCATAAACATTTGCTATGATAAATAGTCAAGAGAATAAGAATAAATTGAAAGTTTTATAAGGATAACCCAAAAATATTATCATGTGAGTATAAAATTTTACTAATGGATCATACTAAGTGATGGCTTCATAAAATTTTAACCTTGGCTCATTTCCTCTACTTAAAATAATATTTGTATATTTAATAAATATGGATTTATTTAAAAATGTATATACACCAGGGCTGCCAGAGTACTTTGGCAAAAAATTGTCAATTTGACGATATTTTTTGAGAAAATAGTCAAATCAATTTGAAAAATTCTTCCCAAAAATCGGGAATTCAGTTTTACCAATTTCTACACTTTTTGTCGAAATTTAAATAAATTTATATTAAAGTGTTAAAAAAATTGTTTAAAAAATAATTATATTAAATAAAAACAATAAATAATCAACAGAGCCCGCAATTTTGGAGCGCTGATCAATGCAACTTTTAAGCGACTCCAGAAAGTGAAATTTAAAACAATATTTTTTTGGTAAAACATATGAAACCTAAAAATCATTGTAAAAATTTCAAATTTTTATAGATATAAATTCAACTTAAATTTGCTATGTCGGAAAACGATTGAACGATATTAAAGGATCCCGTTGGGATCTTTAAAAACTAGAAATAACTTAAAAATAATCTCGATGTATATAAAAACAAAAAACTAACAAAACTGTAAAAAATATTACTTGAGCCAGAGTACACACTAATTTTTTTTTTATAAATTTTTTATATAAATAGAACATTTTTGGTCTTCAAAGTTTAGAAACGTCATGATGCTTGTTAGGAAAAAGACCCTAGCTACGTGTTTGATTAATAAGAAGACCAGAATGGAGCAAAATTGATGATTAATAGGGTTTTAGCTCTACTATCTAGCTCTACCTATCTTGGAGGCTCTAGTTTTTCTAAAACTTCGGGTTGTGATGAGATCTTTAGCCAGATCGAAATACTAGTGTCAACCTAGCTAATATGTTTGATTTGCTTTATATTTGTAAATATACGGAGGTTAGAAGATCGTTAACAATTAAAAATAAATTGTTTGTTTGTTGTACAAAAATGTTCACACTTAAAATCTATTCATATCAACAAATAAATTTTGTGACAAAAATTGCAAATAACAGGTCAACATTTTAAATCAAATTTGTTTGATTTTGGATTTCTACTAAAATAAAAGCACGACCTATTTCTTTGTTGTATAAAAAAAATGTTTAAATGTTGATATATATTTCTAATATTAATGAATTGCCTAACTAATTGAAATTAATAATAAAATTAATGAATGCCTAATGAATTTACAAAATTTGTTATATTTATGAAGTTTACATAAATATTATGAAACTTTTAGTAAAATTTTGTGAAACAAGTTTAATAACTTTTTCTTTATTTCATAAAAAAATGTAATCAGCATTTATTATTTGTAAAATGACTTTTAGCTGAAAAAAATTACAGAAATAGGGCAAACTGTTTTTTTTTTTTGCTTTACTGAAGTATATTTATCATGGATTTCATAATTATAATAAATTTTTATTTAATTTTTTATGAATAAATGTTTTCCCAAATATAAGTGCTACACTCAAAAAAGTATGAACAAAAATTAAGTTTTTCAAATGTTACTTAAAGTAAATTAAATTACTTATGAATAATGTAAATTTATTAGATTTCAGTTCATATTAATTGTTCAGAAAATCAAAAATTATAAGCAATTTTCTTTAATTTTCCTTTCTTGAATCAGGTTAATATTTTTAAAACATATTCGAAATTTTTTTTCTTTTGAGTAAAAAAGCTTACATTTTATGAAGTTATTAAGCTAAAACTTAAGAAATTTAAAATTGTATAAAAAAAACTAAAGTCAAATACGCATAAATTCAGTTTAAAAATTTTAGCTTCTTAAAATTATGTATAATAACTTCTTAAAAATTGTCTTCAAATTTTTAAACCTATTAAATTCTAATTTGGTTTATAATTCACTAGCTGGCTGCGCCCGCTACGTTGTTAGCGTGCCCAGACCTAGTTTTTGGGATGAAGGCTAAAGTAAATTAAAACTTTTTTTAAAAGGAATTAGGAAATATTGGAATATTGGAATATTAATAAAGATAGGGCCTACTCCAGGCTTTTGTTACTTTTTTGTTGTTTTTTTAGTTAGTTAAGTTAAAAAAAATAGTTTTATTAACGACATATATTATAATATTATTATGATATTATAATTTAACATTCATAACTAATTTTTAAAATGAAAGTGCAGGAAATTTTTCCATGTTCCAAAGAATACATGGTGAAAATTTCAGCTTTCTATCCCAAGGCTAAAGCACCATGTGTATACAATTTCAAATAATGAAATAGTGGGCGTAAAAGTGGGTGTGGCCAAAAAAAAGTATCCTATTGAGCATTCCGGAGTTCCAGTTACATACTGTGAAAATTTCAGGAAGATCGGTCCAGTGGTATGGTCAGTCCACTGAGGGGGAGACTTTTTCCCCTATTATACCCTTTTTTACCACGTTCCTGAGCAAAATTCCAAAAAGTAAAACTGCAGAAAGTTGGGTTATATCCGAATGAACATATGGTGAAAACTTTTATCCCCCCTTTTACCACGTTCCTGGGCAAAATTTTAAAAAGTAAAAGTACAGGAAATTTTGTCATGTTCCAAAGAACACATGGTGAAAATTTTAGCTTTCTATCCCAAGGCTAAAGCATCATGTGTATACAATTTCGAATAATGAAATAGTGGGCGTAAAAGTGGGCGTGGCCAAAAAAAAGTATCCTATTGACCATTCCGGAGTTCCAGTTACATACTGTGAAAATTTCAGGAAGATCGGTCCAGTGGTCTGGTCTCCTATAAGGTACATACATACAAACAAACAAACAAATAAACAAACACACATTCTATTTTATATATATAGATATCATATTTATCAGTGTTTTAGTTTTGTTAAATAACAGCTAAGTAATAAATTTCACATTCATAAACGTTTTTACTAACGAAAATAATCTTATAATTATTTTCGTTAATATAACTTTAGAGATATATAAAATTGATTGATGCAGTCAACGTGACAACCTTTTACACTTATATTTTTGAAAGTGTGTACCTTTTGAGAATTACAAATAATGCTACAAATAAACTGAAACATACAAGCAAACATTTGTTTGTTGTTTATTTTAAATATTCCTACTTAATATGAGTATAAGTTATGAACTAATAACAAGTTAATTTTGTATTAACACGTGTTCAAGCGTCTTAAAATTTAAGAGAAATTAACTAGATTTTAAGATATTGTTACGAAACTTAAGCAACATTTATACTTAATTTAAGTCACCAATATTTTGAATTTAGTAAAGTTTTATAAAATTTAAAATAACATTTACTAAATTTTAATACAAATTTACCAAAATGAAGTAAATTGTTTTACTTGTTTTGAAGAAAACTGCATACTTAATTTGAGTTAAATTTCTTAAGATTTAGTTCAAATATTTGGTAAACTTTTTTTTAAGTGTACAAGGACTATTCCCCAAAATTCAATTGTCGTATTATTGAGAAATAAAGAATTTTTCTAAGGGTTAAAGTTTAAGTGAATAAAAGTTTACTGTGAAAGAATTTTAATTGTTTTACCTTAAATTCATTGTGCTTTTTATGGAGCAGTGTAAGTTTCTGTTGAGGCTCCATTTTTATTAGAAATTATAAAAAATAAAAATGCTTGATTTTTTTTTTATTGAAATAAAAAACAAAAAAAAATTCGTGGTTAGTAGGAAACTTTCCGTACACTCCCAATTGTAAATTACTGTTCTATTTTTTGGACTTATGTAAAAGAATATAAAATTATGATATTTGAATTAAAAATAAAAAAAAAATACAAATTTAAAACTTCATCACTGTTGGTGGCTGAACTATTTTGACACCAGCGAAAAGGTAAAAACTTATTTCTTCATAGTTTCTTATGGTCTATTCGATACATGCAAAAATTGTAAAAAGTTACAGCCCTACTGCCCATTCCTGGTACCGTGAAATAACTCCCAAATGAAATAAGTCCCATCGAAATAAGTCCCAAAAAGATGAAATGAGTCCCAATTTTAATAAATGGAATAACCTCCAAAGAAAAAATGAAATAAGCCCCAGCATTTGCGAGTTATTTCATAGTAATAAAATAACTCCCAACAAAGAATGAAATCAACTCCCAAAGAAAAAAGTCCCAAAAAAAATGAAATAATTCCCAATTCAAAAATATCGAATTCTATTTATTTCATAAATACGTGTTAAAATGTACATTAATATTTAACATATTATAAAGATAAAATTTAATGTATACATAAATATACAAAAATAATCAACGAAATTAATAGAAAAATACATATTAAAAATATATTTATAGAAAAACCTGGAATAATCTTTGTTTTAAAATTTAAAATAAATTAGTTTACATAGCATGGAGTAGTGAAACAGTGCTGTAGGGAGGGAGGCGTCGCGGCGCGTGCGATTCGCGGCCGTGGGCTCGCCTATAGAACGCGTAACACGGTGGCGCCGCAGGACGCGAATCGTACGCACCGCTTTCCAGAGGTGGCATGTCATAACGTCCAATAACATAATGTCCATGGACGTTATGTCACTCGAAAAATGTCATAATGTCCATGGAGTTTATGACAATTTGGAAAATGTCGTAATGGGCACGGTTTTTTTCCTCCGTAGAACGCGGCAGGCGGATTCGCGAAGTAAAATTTTTTTCCGCGTGCGACACAAAAGAAACTTTAAAATTACTGATCTGTTTCCACCACTGGAGTATAATGTTCATGGACCTTAAGTCACCCAAAAAGTGGCATACTGTCCATGGACTTTATGTCATTCCCTTTGTGGACATAATGTCACATTGCAGAGTGTCATAAAGTCCATGGACATTATGACACTTTTCGAGTGACATAACGTCGATGGACATTATGTCATTGGACATTATGTCATGCCACCCTTTCCAGACACCTCCTCCTTCTGAGATGTATTAATTTTTTATAATATTCAATATGCACCAAAATCAATTGCTTGAAACATCCGAGCGGCCATCTTATCTGATCCAAAGACGCAGTACGCAAAGTCTTTCGAGTCGTGGCAAACTTTAAAAACGGTTTTGTTTTGTTGTCACGACCCTCATGCAACGTATATCCAAATTTTTAAAAATACTTTCTTTTTTAAGCATATTGACAAGCATCAGGTCGGAGTCTTTGGATATGCCGCAAAAACTTTTGCTGTCAAATATTGCAGACCGCGTGTGACTTTGTTGAAAGTCAATGTTTTTAGTTGACTCTTGTTTTTAGTTGACTATTACAAACAAGAAAAACATTATTAACAATGCAATGCAAGAAAAACCTGATAGATTACTAACTTTCCTTACGCACACGTTCCGGAAATTCTCGCGGATTCCGGCTAACAGCGTTAGCAGCGCGCCAAAGTACTTGCAACATCCAAACAGAACCACTCGCGACTTGCAGTTTTCTTCGTAACACGTATAATATTTTCTTCCTCTAGCTTCCGAATTTTTTAAACAAATTTGATTTTCGACTTTTACGTATAACACTTTACTATTTCTTCTTTTGCCACTCATTATTTCAAATTCAAGATTTGCCATTATTTTTAATCACTTTAATACCGATCTTTACTTACCAAAATTCTAGCAAGAACTGAGTTTCTTTGGTAAAATAACTAATTGTATTGCTATTATTTACTTTACGACAATTTTAAGAACCGTTACAAATGCATAAAATTTACCAAAACGTAATTTTAATAGAAATGAAATAACTCGCAACCAAAATGAAATAACTCCCAACGATAAAATCACATTTAAAAATTAAAATGAAATAAGACCCAACAAAAGTGAAATAACTCCCAATGCCAAAAAGGAGTGAAATAACTCCCAACAAAACCTGGTTGGGAATTATTTCATTTGGGAGTTATTTCATAACGAAATAATTTCTAACAGAAGATTGTGAAATAAGTCCTATCGCATTTTATTTCACTATGAAGTAACTCCCTAATTTATATGGAAAATTTTTGGAGTTATTTCATTTGGGAGTTATTTCACGGTACCCCCCATAGACTCATAGAATACTAAAATATTATACCAATTTATGAAGAAATACACAGGGTGATCTTTTGGACAGAGCACTTCAATAGAAAAACTAAAAGATGCTAATGTTTTCGGATCTTATTTATGAGATGATCTTATGTTTTTTTAATGAATTTGGGACCGATTTGACGTCATTTGGCAAATTTTGTAAAAAAAATCGGCAAAGTGACGATGAATCGTCAAATCTGGCAGCTATACATATACACTCAATACAAAGGATACTCGCATATAAAAAAAAAATGAAATATGTATCATAAACCTCAGATTAAATTGTCTGTGTATGCATAAATAATTTTATGATTGAATTGATGTTTTTTTTTTTTTTTTTTTGCCATAAAAATACTATAACTAGAACAACAGCAACAATATCTACTAGCATATAAAGCTCAAGCGCTTAGCAGACACATGCATGCACACACACACACAATAACACACTCACCCATACAGAGGCAATAACATATGCAATACATGAATAGAATATAGTACTAACTATTCAATGAATGGTTATGATTATTATTTGAGATTTTTCTTTTTTAACATAAAATATGCATAAAAACATAAAATAAACGGATCAAACACTGTACACATCTTCCATATCAATTGTTTAATGCAATATAAGTAATAGGTGGCTTATAAAGTTTTTGGGTCTTTAAAATAATTTAAATTATCTTTTAAATAAATATATGTATATCATTAAATTTTTTTATTTAATTTATTAATTTAATAGTGAATTTTATCGTTGATCTATAAGTTTATGTGTGAGATTGTATTTGTTCGGTTTGAGATCATGACAAATTTTTCTCTAAATTAACAGAAAAATTAAAATTTTTATATGATAATTTACTTTGACTATTAGAAAAAACACAGAAAAAGTTATTAGACACTAGCATGAATGGAATGTATTTTCTGACCCATTACGGTCTTCATCAACATTCTTCATGCCATTTACTGTTAACCGTAAATATCTTCTATTTAACTCACACGTTAAGGAATTGGGTGACTTTAAATCCCACATTACTCTGTGTGTTGAGTTAGAATGAAATTTACCACGAACGATTTCTACTTATAGTGTGTTTGTTTTTTCTCTAGTCATTATCATAATTGCCAGTTTAACTTTCAGTTAAAACTTTTAATGGCAATTCTTTTCTCTAATGTCATCATATACTATCCTTCTACATAAGCAAAGCAGATCCACAAATATTAAAGATTTTTTTTTTTTTTTGTTAATACATATGTCGAGCACATACATTAAACGATTTCTACACTGTACCTGGTGAGTGGTTTAATAGTGAATTTTATCGTTGATCTATAAGTTTATGTGTGAGATTTTATTTGTTCGGTTTGAGGTCATGACAAATTTTTCTCTAAATTAACAGAAAAATTAAAATTTTTTATATGATAATTTACTTTGACTATTAGAAAAAACACAGTGAAAGTTATTAGACACTAGCATGAATGGAATGTATTTTCTGACCGACTACGGTCTTCATCAACATTCTTCGTGCCATTTAGTGTAATCGTAAATAT
>CM037854.1:9949857-9967042 GCA_021234595.1 Delia radicum | reverse complement strand
TATTTCAAAAGTGGCCAACTTTGGGAAGTCATAGTGCCGCCCACGGGAGGTCTGGGAGATTTAGGTTAAATCGGCGTTAGGTAATAGCGTCCAAAACCATAAAGCCCAAAAACCTAAAGGTCATATCGCCCAAAAGGCTAGCATATTGCCCAAAAGTTTATGTACAGAATTGTCATATCACCCAAATGCAATGTCATATTGCCTAAAGGTTTTTTTTGGGCAATATGACATTTGCTTAAATTAGATAATTCTTAAAAATACAAGACAGTAAAACCGTTACTTTTTGTCTCTACTTAATACTAGTATTTTACATTTAACATTTATGGTACATGGTATACAGTATATTGTATTCTTTACTATAGTGCGGTCGTGATTAATACGAGATGGAGCCGGAAATTTTGAATACGTTACCGGTAAAAGAATTGATTCCAAATTAGTTTATTTATCCAGTGACAAACAGTTATATAAAAAAAAATCTTGTTATAAAGGCAAAATATTTTACAAGTGTTATTATTCAAATTGTAAAGCACGTATTTCAATTTCATCTAACCAAATCTGTGAAAAGTGTAAAAATGTTGATCATATTAATCATCCTAGTCAAGAAAATTTATTTAATGAACTAAAAGCAATTGAGAATATAAAGGAGCAATGTAGAAGCCCCACAGTACTTCTAAGTGATACTAATGCTTCAAGCGGATTACGAAAAGTTTTTCAAAATGTTTGCGAAAGGTAAGTGGTTAATGCGCAATTAACGTATTGGAAGCGCTGTGGCCTGCCGTGCCGCACCGGCCGCGTTGTGGCCTGCCGTGCCGCGCCGGCCGCGCCGCTAGCGACCCGCCGCGCGGCCGGTGCGGCACGGCAGGCCACAGGGCTTCCAATAAGTTTATCGGGGATTGGTTGAGTAATTTTATTTATCTCTTTCGTATACAGTAATCCGGAGGGCACAAAAAGTTTAGTCTATACACAAATGCGAAGAACGCTAGAAAGGATTTTCATCGAATATTTTTTTAAAATCTCCTCGAACACCATTGGATGTCATTGAGTCCTTCCAGCACGAGTTTATTTGGAAAAGCTATGGACTATCAAGAGATCCTGATTTCACACGACCTTTTTACAAAGCTTGCATTTCGGAACCAGAATTTTCATACTGCATATTTGCATCAGAAGCAATAATGCAAGGCATTGTTGAAATATCAGCGTAGGTCAGAGACGATATTTAATTGATGGAACATTTAAGGTAGTTCCAGTCGGCTGTTTCAATCAGTTGCTTATAATTTATATTCAATATTTAGAAGATCAGGTAATTTAAATAACATTTTTTATAAATTTTTATGATCTGATAAATCCTTATTTTTTCAGGTTTTTCCGCTTTTTTTTATTTTGACTACAAACAAATCTTCAAAATGCTATTCGCATTTATTGAACTATATAAATAGTTCTATTTTTAAATTTGAACCTGGAAGTTTTATGCTCGACTACGAGAGGGGTTTGCGAAAATCTTTAAAGAATGCTTTCCACAAGCTACTTTAAAAGGTTGCTGGTTCCATTATTGCCAGGCAATTAGACGTAAAATTTCTATTAAGTTTAAACCATTGATGTCCTCTATTCGCAACAACAAAAATATTTCCTTATGTTATCATAAAATCCTTGCCCTTCCACTTTTACCATCTTACTCGATAATCGATGTTTTCGAGAGGGTAAAAACTGATATCAAAAATAATGACAAAGGTGGAACATTTAATGGTTTTTTTGGAGTATTTTGAAAAAGAGTGGCTTCAAAAGGTAATTATATGGCTTTAGTTTGTTAAATTACGTTCCATTTTTTATAAGATTTCATATTTGCAGGTTGGACCCGAACAATTGTGTGTGTTTAAAGAGTCTTTTCGTACAACTTCTTCTGTGGAAGCGTACAACGGTGTTTTAGGACGATTAATTAAACCAAATGGAAATTTTTTTAAATTTGTTCTTGCATTAAACAAGGAAGAATTTGAAAAAAGTCGTCTTTTTAAAATCCTCACAGATAGCGGCGGATCTTTTGGTGCAAGCAAAAAAAGAAAGCTTAGCAGAGATGCAAATACAAAAATAACGAATGCAATTGAGGATTTAGAAAAGGGAAAAATAACTACATATGCGTTCTTAAATAGATTAGTTTATCCGAATAATCACATTTGCTCCGAAAGAGAACCGTTGGAAGATATATTTGAGGAGCCTCCTGCTTATGATTCATATGATGAATCTAGTGAGGATGGCGAAACAAATGATTGTAACGAAAACGCTTCAGCTTCACTTTGCGTCATTTGTCATGACGTTGCCCCAAACATGCTAGTACTTCCATGTAGACACCTTAAAATGTGTAATGTATGCTGTATAAAATTACAGGCACAGGCTATCGCGAATAATGCTATGAATGCTAAATGCCCCTATTGCAGAGAAATTATTGTTGACGTAATGCAAGTTTACTTATAAATTATTTACGATTATATTTAAATTTAAAAACACTATTACATATTTTAATTGAGAAATGTTTTTTGTTTGTTTTGTCTGTAAAACATTGAATAAGATTAATGCATTGGATGTAGTTTTGTTTTATAGATATATGTATGAAAGTACGTTTTTTGTTTTTTTTTTTGTTAAATATTGAATATTACAAATATTCACAAAATTTTTGTTTGTTAAATATTTCTATTAGAAAATTGAATAAATGTTTTCTTTACTTTTATTAAAAATATTAACTCAACTCTCCTTTATTTCGGGCACTATAACATTTTCAAGGCTGGAATTTTTGGGCTAAAAATTTGGGCGTTACCTAAAAAAAATGTCATATTGACCAAACTCGATGCCATGTTGCCCAAAAAATCAAAAAAATTTACAACAACAAAATATACAGACTGTTTTTGGGCGAGATGACATTTTGGTTTTTTGGGCTTTATGGTTTTGGACGCTATTACCTAACGCCGTTAAATCTTAAGATCAATATTACTCCACTTATGACTGTTGCAAATTTCACTTCAATCATACCATCAAGTTTGTGATTAGGGTTAGGAAGTACATACAAATTCTTGTTTATTTGTCTTGAACAGATAATAACAGAAACTTTATTTTATTTTTTTTACTGCATATTATTAAAAATGTATATTTTATTACAAATGTAAATTTAACTAAAAATGCATATTTGCATGAAAATTCAAGATAGTGTTAAGAGTAATATTAGTTAAGCCTGTTCACATCGTGCTTCAATGATAAAATAAAATTTGGTTATTTAATTTTAACAGAAATTGCACTTTTTTTGTATAAATTGTTATTCCATTTTTTTGTTTTTGCATTCATTTGTTTTCTATTAGATTAGTTTTTACATCCGATACACACACTTTCATGGTATATTTTCATTACATTTATGTTTCGAGTATTTACATTTTTTTATTGAAGTCAAAAAAAAAAAGAAACACAATTTTTTCTGAATTTTATTTTAGAATCCATAAAAAAAAAACTGCAAAATGTTCACATGTGCATAACACTAACTATATGGTAGTTAGTTTAGTAACACACATACAAAAACACATTTATATGTGTATGACAGGACTTTTATAATTTAATTTTTATAGTTTTTTTTTTTTGCACATTTTTATGGCGGTAATAGTTTAGATTTACAAAAACAAAATAACAGCGTAGTGTTTATTATGCATATTAAATATATGCAACTCTTAAATTATAATCAATTTCAAATGAACATTTATGGTGTCATCTACAACAACAACAGCAACAACAACAAAAATATCTATTAGTAAAACTCGAAAAAGAATTTAATACATTTTAGAAAATGCAGTTTTTAGAATTTGTCTTTAACAATTTCAATATTGTTTCCGATTTATAAAATTGTGATAAAAATATGGATTTTTTTTAATCAAAACTAATGACATTGCTGGCAAATAGATCACAGAAGAAGTAAAGGTTGTTAAGGATTTTTTTTTTTACAAATTTATATGAAAGCTAGGATGAAAATTCAAATATCTTTGGGAATCTTTGAATTTCGGACTTTAAAAACTATAACACCGTTTGATTCATAAAACTTTTTTCATCTCAGTATTGTCCAAAGAAGGAAAAAGAATAAAAGTTAATGTGTGCAAATTTCTACCAATAATGGTTTCTATTTGCAGGTACGAGCAAAGCTCCTAGTTATGATAATGAATTCAATAAATCGGTTTTCTGAGGCCAAAATCTTCTTTAAAATACTTGAAGCTACACTTAGGGAAAAAGCTTCATCATATTTATGAAACTTTATTGATTTTCGTCCAATGTAACACTTCATAAATCTGATGAAGTTGTTCCATAAGAGCGCAAATTGAAGACATGCTTCTTCATATTCATGTTGTTGTGTCTCAATGTTTCAAATGTTTAATTTTTTCATATGTTTTCAAATATGAGGTAGAATTTTCATAACTTTTTATGAAATGATTCATAAATATTAGTAAATAATTCATAAATATAATGGGCAGTTTTACAAATTTTTATGAAAGTTTTATAAATTTTTATGAAATGTTTCATAAATATTATGAAAATTTTTATAAAAGTTTCATATTGTAATCAAAAAAATTCTATTACAAATTAAAAACACATCAATTAATATTTAATTGTTATTTCAGAATTTCAAATAACTTCTAATAGTTTTTGAGTTTTAAAACGTCAAAATGAAAATTAATATTTTTTTTTTTAAATTTAAATAATTGAATTTCTTTTTTATACCAACATCTTAATTAAGTCACTTAATACAATTATATTTCAAGCTTTAAATGCAAATGATACTTTCAAAATTTTAAATAAAAATATCAATCAAGTGCTAAAATTTGATTCTCGTGCGCCCCGGTAGGCTAGTTGGTAGCGTGCTGGCTTATCAGTGCGGGGGTCGTGGGTTCAATTCCCACCAGAGGTACTGATCTGTTTTCGCTACAACGCGCCGAAGGCCATAGTAGCTAGTGCTCGGTTAGGGTAATAGGATATAATTTGTAATTATATGGTTATTAATTAATAAAAAAAAAGTGAAAAACTATATATGTATATATTATATGTACGTTAATAGCAAAATATCTTAAAAAGTGGAGAACACCATTTGGCGCTCTGAGGAACAATAACTGCATAAAATGTTAAACCCTAAGGTGGGATATTCTCAAAAGGTTCTTAAAATGTAAAATATAATAATGGGAACAAATCTGATTAGTTCGTTAAAGTTGATTGGTCAAAATACATGCAAGTAGAAGTGTCCAAAACCTAACAAGAACTTTAATAGGAAAAATGTAAAAAATTCGCTCTGTCTCTCAATAAAAACTCTAACTTTCTGAAAACTTGATAGAAGTTTCCTCAATTTGAGATGTCAAATTTATTTGTACTGCTTTTTATAATTAACATTTAAATTTATAAAAAGTGTTCGTTTACACTCTTTATTTTTTGTTGGGATAATATATATTTTGAAATGGGATAAAAACAATGAGATCTATAAATTTATGTAACTTTTGATTAAATCCAAGCAATACCTGTAACTTTAAAATTTTGAATTTGGTTTAAACTTAAAACCGACACAATTTTTACTCCGCTAAAGATAAATGTTTAATGCAAATGAATTTAGCATGCTTAATCCCCGTCAAACACATATTCTAAAACCTTCAAACAAACACATATGCCTGGCCAGACCCCTATACGTTTTCATGCATTTGTATGGCAAAAGGGGTACCGTAACTTTGAATTGAATGAAGTATGCTCGTATATTATTTTGGTAAAATGTAAAAAAATTTTTATTCATTTTGTGGAATGCATGAAAAACAAGTATAATCAACTTTAGAATGTTGTTGGCACACAGGATTAGTGCATTTGGTGCAGTAAAAACGTGTCTTCCTACTCAGCTTTTCGTCTTGCGTGAAAAAAATTTTGCAATCTTTTCTGGAATTCAGTGTACTAGGGCCGCTTTGTTGAAAAGATTCTTTGAAAGAAAGATTCAATGGCCAAACAGGTTGAATGTTGTTCCAAAATATGGTTGTTGTTGTATAGGGGTCTGGCCAGGCATATGCGTTTGTTCGAAGGGGGACTTTTTTCTTTTGCAGTTTTCGTCGTGTTGGAACGATATTTTTGTTTTTTTTTTTTACAGATAGAAAGCCAACAATATTTAAGGTGGCTACCGGGAAATACAGGTATCAACCTAAACTAGAAGTATGTTTAATTAACGCTCAAAAATGAAATATGCCTGGCCAGAACCATGTGTTTGTCCAAGGGTTAATTATCGGCTCAAATAGACACAAATTGTGTATGTCATACAAAAAATTGTTTTGAAAATATTTTGCTTCAAAATGTGTCGAACATTTTTGAAAATCCTCTTATCCAAAAATAAATAAACTTTAGTTTTAGTAATATTTGTAGTGATAATTTAGTTTTTAAAAACTCATTTTTATATTTTTCATATTTAAGTTTATGAAAATTTTCAAAAAGTCTTCAAAAAAAATCTTGTTTAATTACTTTAGCTAATAAAATTAAATATTTAAATTTCAAAAGACAAAACTACTTACAGAATTTACAAACAACAGAATATTATTTTTAGCAACAATATTAAAACAACAAGACAACAACACTTAAATTAGAAACCATAATCATTAAATATGATTAGACACTAACACATATACAAAATTAAAAAAACAAATAACAAACAAACCACACTAACACATTCCAATATACATAAATGCATGTTAAGAATTTACTAGTCTGCCTGTCGCTTACTGTGCGTGTGTGTGTGTGTATGTGTAAAACTAACAAAAACAAGGATGCATGAAACATCAACAACACATGTTTATGCATGCACCTGGTGGATACACATTTTCACACATACACTCACTTTAACACACACACACCCATTGTATGTTTCAAATGTTTAACATTGATGAAGGCACTAAGGAGAATACATACCATGTTTGCAGTCGTATTCCTTGTACTTGCATCTATTTAGTTCCTTCATAAACATACAACAAAAGTGTGACATACAACATGAAAATTCACTTTTGCTTTAGTTTATTGTGGCATTGGTTGCATGCAACATTTATAAAAATGAAATAAAAAACGAAATGTGAATGTTAGAAAGCATAATGCCAGGTACGTACGAATACATGCCATCTATGTGTACATTAGGGATGAACCAAAACTTAAATTAATCTTCAAGATCTGATTTTTATTTAAAAAAATGAAGTTTCCAAATAAGGTCAACTATAAGCTTCGATAAGTTATTTATTTGCGCAATATATACCTTTCTTAAAAAACATCATATTGAAAATCGGGTGCCACTATCTGCTAGACCGATTTTCTATATATATATTTTTTTGTTTGTTTTGTGAAGAGCATTGTTTAATGTTTAATAAGTTTGCAAAATAGGAAACAAGAGTTTTTTGTGTTGTTTTTAGTTTTGCGTGTAACAACGCACATTGGCGACTTTTGAACTTTTTCGTTGCAAAAATCATAACTTTTAAAGTAATAAAGACATTTTAAAAATTTAGAAAGCATTTGGAAGAAGACTCCCCTAGCTTCAAAATACATGACCAGCAAGGTGATAGGCCATCCGCGGCACTGTGCACAGTGTTGTCTTTTGACGTTTTTCGTTGTAATCATTATAACTTTTAAAGTAATAAAGATATTATTAAAATTTATAAAGTATTTGAAAGATAATCCCTTTAGCTTAAGAATAATTAACCGGCATGGCCGGCACAGTGCATCGTTTTGACTTTTTTCGTTGCAAATATCTAACTGTTAGAAATTATCAGGACATATTTAATGTTTAAAACGCACTTGAATTTTATCTCGTTTAGCTTCAAGAAAACCGCACCCGCATTGTAAAAGGCCCACTGCGGCACCGTTGTACGGCTGGAGGCTTTCCATTTTGCTTTAAGAAACATATAAGTGCTGTGAAGTTTGGATTTAATACCATCGCTTTCTTCATATTCGGATAAAACTTTTAATTCTATTATAATAGCCAAATTAAATGCACTTTCATCTTCCGAGCTTCTAAATAACTCAAACAATTTTAAATTTTGTAAAGACATTGTGCTTATTTATGGATAAATAATTTAGAATTTATATATTAATAATGTTAAACTTTTCACAATATTTTATTGTTTTTGCTTTGTTCTCTTTATTAAATGTATTTTATTTTAATTTATTTCCTTTTACATGAATTTTTTTTATTTGATTTTAATTTTATCACTAGTTTTTTGTTTAAAATTTAAGTATTTTTTTGCAATTCATATGTTTTACATTTTTTTTATTTAAAATCCCAAATTTAAACTTCTAAAATATCTTAATTCGTTCAGGAGATAGAGCTAATCAAAGTGGTAACTTTTCCGAAATTTTTTTCCGCTAGGGGGCGTTGTAAGCGATTGAAAAAGCATAAAAAAAACTAAATAATAAATTAAAGACCAATACATCTACTAAGTTTGGTAACAATTAGAGTGGATCTCAGTGCTGCCCAAAATCTGTTTGAATATTTTGAAAATATATCTTTTTGTAGTAAAAGTTGTTACAGTTTTATTGTTTTTTCATGTACACGGGCAAGTACGGGCACCCAATTTCAAGAAAATAAGTTAGAGTATTAAATACTTAACAACCTCTGTTTAATAGTTACCGTCACTTTTTTTGTTCTATTCTATTAAGTGTGAAAAAAGACCCAAATATCATGTGTTTGGGTCTTTTTGCGCATGAAAAAAAAATTTTGGACCGAATAACCCTTTTTTTACATCGTCTTATTGGAATTAACATACCTTTCATCCGACACCAAAAAATTAATGAGCGGTTGCATAGTTTGCCTGAAATTCAAATTGAAAAGATGATATTTTTTTTTTTTTATTTAAACATTTTTTGTAAGTCCGAAAAATTGTCAACTTTGATTGACTCTGGAATTCATAATTTTTATCCGATTTCAAAAAATTTTTTGGATTCTTAATCAGTGAGAAGTTCTCTATCAGATGTAACTTATTCATTTTATCAAATTCTTCTGTCAAATTTTTGATTTTTGCAACGCTTTTAGGGAAAAGGCGCCACATTGCAACGTATAGAAAGAATAATAATTTTATTCTCAGATTAGTACCAGAGAAAATGAAATTGCATTATAATGCAAACTAAAATAAATTAATTAGTTTAGTTATAGTTTAATACTATCAGATTAAATTACACCCGAATAATGGAGCGATATCATTTAATCAGCTTTTATATAATAGTATAAAATGACATCCAATTATAGTTGTATCCGGTTTTTGTAATAAAAACTTCATTGTAATCCGATAAATTCGGGGTTTGGCTTCAACGTTTTTAATCCTTTCGGACCTTAGGCACCTACAAAAAGTTTACTTTCTATGTGACGCTATATGTAATCTTATTAAATTTCGTCCGAAATATGGGCCCGTGTAAATGTATCTGTTTGTATGGGTTTAGATCTAATTTGATGCAATTAGATAAATGTTCAGTACAATTTCATCAGAATTATGGCCCGATTGAATTGTATTATACTGTATCAGTTTTGTATCCAATTGTATTAGTTTATACTATTGGATTGTACCCAATTGTGTCAGTTTATAGACAGATGTTGTTGTATCCGTATTTTGACCAGATATAATTGTATATGATTTTGTGATTTTTAAACTGGTATAAATGCACTTAATGTAACAAATTTGTACATGATTGTATGAAAATATACACAATTTCATAAAAATATATGATCATCCTATCATATGCTTTAAGTTCATAAAAAAATATTAAGGAACGCATTACTTTTTTGTGGTTTTCAAAAAAGTTACGTTATAAATCTTTTTTTAGTTTTAATGCTCTTTAGGTTTGACCAACCAAATCTCTGGAACGACAATTGACTATTTAAGTTTTTAATACGAAGAACCGCTGATGTGTTCTCCCCGACAGGGATTACATTTGAATACGTAATATAGCAGGCAAAATAAAGAAAAGTAAGTACCTTTTTGGCTACCGAATTTCACATTTAGTGGTTCAAATTTGGACTAAATTCCGATATTGGCATTATTTTATTATTGTTTCAATGAAACAATATAGAAATTTGGTAACAAATGAAAACTACTTTGATGATTTCTAAAATTAAAAAAGTATGCAACTGTGGCGGAATGCTTTTTACCAATTTTGGGTTACTATTTTTTAACTTCATTTATAAATGCCCATAAAAAAAAATCAACAAGGCCGAACTTAAACTTTTTTAATAAAAAAAAAAGAAAATAAATTTTAAAATCGGAAATCTCTCCTCCCTAATATGCATGTACTATAGCTGTAAGAAAAGGCAGGTTTTGCATAAGATGAAGTTTCACTTTTTTCTACAAGCAAACAATATATTAGGTATGTAAATAAATTCAAGCCTTCTTTAACTTATTAGAAATGCGGTACAATTTTGTTACGGGGTTTATTTTAATGTTTATTATTTAAAAATAAATTATAATTGTTCAATGTTGAAAGTTTCGTTGATTAAACTCACAATTAAGTCAATAAATTTTTAAAAAAATGGAACACAATTTTTTTAATTAAACACTAAAACTCATGATAAACTATTTCAAAAAGATGATTTCCGGATGTGTCACATATGACGTATGAGTATCATAAATATATCTAATTGTAACAAGTATGTTTGCTTATGCTTAGTACACTGTAAGTAAAATTTAAACTTTTGAAATGACGCACAGAAACCCCCGGGATACGTAAACTTTATTTTGGGTCGTATAATTCAGTGCTGTAATCCATTTTAAGAGATTATGTCAACTAGAAAAGATATCTAAGTTTTGTGTTTGCATTGTCTACATCAGTTTTTTGGTTACATTTAACCCTGTCACTACCCTTGTAAAAAAAATTTTTTCGTTAGATATGTTCATTAGGATAATTTTCATTAAAAACAAAAATATTGTAAGCATAAACTGTTCATCAGTCTGATTTTTTAATCAGCATTTATCTCCGAAAAGGGTCGTTTGGTGTCTCATAAACTGGCAAAGCTATACTCTCGAAATTTGTCACGTAGCTTCATCTAATAAAAAGAAAAAATAAAAAAAGTTATTGAAGCTTTTTGGTACATAGCCGTAATTATTTTACTTCGGTGGGGTTAAGTGCCATGGGAACACCGAAGGTGGGCGCTGCGATACATATAAGGGATAGAAAACTCATTCATATTATGTTTCTAAATTGATGCTGTCGTCACCGGAAATCGAACCCGGTACCATCTGTGCAACTGTCCAACGCGCTAAATAAAAAATTGGTATCTTTCTAATTTAAGAACTTCTAAAAAGAATCTGAAGTCAAAATAGAAATATATCCACATACAAAAAGTCGGTACTTAAAGGGTTAAGGAAAATTTATAGATGTGCAAACTCAACTCTTACAACGAATTTCAAATGAAATTTAAATACTTGAACCACATTACACAGAACTTACCCTAGGTGCAACGACAAGTCAATTGCCCCTAAAGAACGTGTCCCGAAACTTTTTAAAGATATACCTATTATGGAACTAGTATATTTGGATACTGCTGTGGGTTAAATTATGTAAATTATATTGAATGAACTGGTTCCCTGACCCACGAAGAGGAGATTATACCACCGAATAAGCACGCACTATCACTATTTGTCTATACTTTTAGTAAAAAACCAAGCGATTTCCAACTACAAATTTACAGAATAAAAATTTTCAGATTTTTATTTAATCTTATGAAGAATGCAAAAATAAACAAAAACTAAAAAAATATGACATACAATTTTTTTTTTTTTTTGCAACTTGAGAAAGAAAACATAGAAAAACTGACTACGATGTGTGTCCGTTCGTGTCCGCGTCACATTAATAACCACAATAAGGATTTATTTTATAAGTACACATTTAATCACATTTAAGTACACATATATTTTTAGCAAAATATATTAGTAAAACATTAGTTCAAAACTTTTTAGTGCTGAATAAATATATCTAAAATTTTAGCTGAAAACAACAATTTCAGCAAAAAATTTGTTGAAAAATAGTATATCTGATTTACAAGTGGTTTTACAAACTTTCCGACTAACTTATTGCTTTGAGTGTACAATTTATTATTCTAAATATAATTAAGTTTACATATCTATTGTATACCAAAAAAATATTTGGTGGCAAGTACATTTTATAATACACCTAATACAAATACACTCATAGAAATTATGGCCAATTTTAAATACCCTGCTTGGAGGTGGGATTGCCGGTTAGAGGCTTAATTTAATAAAACTTTTTAATATAGCAGGACTTTATTAAATTGTTTCATAAATGCTATCAACGCTTAGTTTTATGAAGATTTTCATTAATTTTACTAAAAATTTCATAAATATTGGCTTTAATGAAACCTGTATCATAGATACAATGAAAAGTTTCAAATGATAAATTCCTGTGAACATTTTCATAACAAATATGAAAAAATTCATTACTTGAGTGTATGTACAAAAGCTTTTTAAAATTTTTACGAATTCCTGTCTGATAAAATAATAAAAACCAAAGTTTTACTTTTAAATATTAAAAAATTAAAACCAAACGTTTATTTTTCGATCTTTTATCATAAATTATGATGTGAGCAAGATTATTCAAGTTCAAGATCAATTGTTTTTTGTTAAACAGAAAACTGTAAATAAAGTCTGCATTTAATTATCGGATGAACAAATTTTTCAATGAATAAATAAACATTGCCACGGTTTTTTGTTTAACAAAAAACAACGAATCTGATCTCCGAATGTGATAAGTAATACAAAATTGTCTTTTAAATCTTTACGTTGTTTTTTTTTTTTTTTTAATTTTTCGTATTTTTAGAGTATTTTTAGAATTTTACATACAGGAATAAGATTCCTAAATTTTAGTCCAATGCAACATTTTGATGATTATATTAATGAAAATTTTCATAAACAACAAGAATTTTAATGACCACATCATCGTCTCTATGAACTTTTTTCTACAGAAAAAGAATGAAATATTTATTAATTCAAAATATCCCAGCCAGAAATTAACAAACATAGAAGTATTCTGAAAGCACTACGTATGGTAGTTGAAACGTTACCAAAGCAACATGTTTTTAATGATTATAGTGTTCTCAGGGCACTCAAATGATAACCCAGATTTACGGTCTCATGTTGGTATTTTAGAGTATTCTTAAAAAGTTACAAAAACCAAACATAAAGTAGTTGTAAAGCGCTACGTCTTTTGTTTTTAAAACGCTTCCAAAACATTTTAAAACCCAAAAGTATAATGATTTTAAAGTGCATTTAAAGCAAAACTAAAAATTCTCAAGAATGTGAGTAATATATTTTCAGAATTTATGTTAAACATTATAAAATAGCTTTAATTTTACATACTAGCTGTGGAAGAACATGATATGCATTTTGGGGAAGATGAAGGCGAAATGAAAAACATTGACATAGTTATGCCATGTTTTAAAGAAGAGTTGGACGAAGTAGTAGTAGAGGAAAATATAGATTCAACTGATGAGGACGGTGGTAGTTCTACTTAGTATTTCTATAAAAACTTTCCATTTTTTCAATAACTGCAGTAAAACTGCGGCAAGTTACGAGTGAAAATAAGTACTTTAAAAATGTTGAAATAAGTTGATTTGAAAAACGTCTTTTATCTTATAGTATAATAGTAGAAATGTGCGGAGTAGACTAAAATACACTCACAAAAGTTTTACAGTAGAACCTACTGAAAAAGACTGTAATTTCAGTTTAAAAGGCGACAAAGGTAATTACAGTTAAAACAACTAAAAATGTGGTTGATTTTAACTGTTAAAAAACATCTAACAAATGTGGTTAAAACAACTACTAATGTCATAAAAACAACTGACAATTTTTTAATACAAACATTTTGAAACAACTGTAAAAACTACTGTTTTTGAAGGTTATTTTTTTTGGTATTTAAAAAAAATTTCAATTTTTTTTTTTCTTCATTCAATTACAACAAAATTTAGTATTTCCAGCATCTTACTTAAAGTCTCAAGTCAACATTCCAAACGGTACTCCAGTTATGACGTTTTAATACATTGGAGATACAATTAAATTATCTAATTATTATTTGCAAACTCTAAACATATTAATATAAACTAAACGAGAATTTTTCAAAACATAGTTTTTCAAAATATATTTGGTTATTTTAAAATAACTAACAACATTGAACTGTTTACCTCAAAATTACTGTTTGGTAGTTGTTTACAAAAACTTTTAAAACAACTGCTTTTAAACAACTGTTAAACATTTTAGTAGTTTTCGTTTTGAAAACAACTGTCAAAATAGCGTACCGACTACAATTATTGGCACTACAAAACATTGCCCTAATTATTGGCACCTCCTACTTGCATTGCATTTATGAGACACCGTTAAAGTCCCGTTGTTTCTAAGTTCATTTTGTCTCACTCTATGATCTCTTTCCATCAGTTTTTCTGAACTGATGCAAAACATTAAAACGCTCAGTTGCTTGTAATCTTCCAAATAATAAGAGTGTTTTTAAAGGGAGTTTGTGCGCGGTTTTTAGTGTGAATTTCGATAGCGAGCAAAAGTTTGGTAAGTACCATTATTTTTTATTTATAGATTTTTTAATTAAGCCTTTTGATTAATTGACATACTAAAACATTAAATAATCTAATTTTACCTTAATATTCACAATAATTCCAAAGAATTGTAATAAACATCAGTTGCCAACAATAGGTTCCAAAAAACTATAATTTATATTATTGGCAGGTGGTGCCAATAATTGAATTTGTAATTACTACAATAATTGGCACTGGCACTCATTGTACTTTTTTTGAGTGCCAATAACTGAATTTTGTGTATTTTCAGAATTTTTGAAATGCCTAAAAAAATTCATATGAAGAAAGTCTTCTGCAGATAGCTCTGTCCGAAATTAAGGATGGCAAAATTTCAAAAAAAGCTGCATCAACAACTTATGGGATACCACGGTCCACGCTACAATTTCTTTTAGGCAATAAATTTTCTAAAATTCGACCAGGCCCATTAACCATTTTTACAGAAGAAGAAGCCATTGTCGATTGGGTGAAAGTCTCTCAGCGGAAAGGTTTTCCCAAAAGAAAGGAAGACGTACTCCATGCCGTTAAAGACTTTCTCGATGTAAATACGCTGCAACACCTTTTTGGAGAAGAAAATTTAAAATTAAACCAAATATAAACCTGTTAAATATATTCTATTTTTTATATAATATGAATTAATGCGTAAATAAAATTTGTTTTGCTTATTTCTCTTGTTAAACAGAGACAGAATTATCACTATCCTCTACCTAGCTGGTTAAGTTTTTAAGTTTTTTGAGTTACCATGGTGCCAATAATTTAACTTTTAGGGGTGTTAATAATTATGGTAATGTGCCAATAATTATAATTTTTAAAGGGCCAATAATTGTAGTCAAGTGCCAATGACTATATAATTTAATGTGCCAATAGTTGTACTTGAGTGCCAATAACTATATTTTTTTAAAGGTTATTTTTATTTTAATTACTGAAAATCGCACAGAGTTTATATCATTATGTCAAAAACTGTAACTAAAAGAAAACATATAAAAAAATTAAACTAAAATAACACAAGATAGGCTCTCATAAACCAGACGGTATATCCCATGAAACAAGTCGAAAATTCCTTATGGGTTGCCAATAATTGTGGTCGGTACGCTAGTTGTTTTGCATTATTTTATACAAAAACAACTGTAATTACAGTAAAAAACAACTACTACTGATTACTACACACACAACTGTCATGTAGTAACTGTAAAACTTTTTTGAGTGTATCCACATTTAAAAGTTTTATTGACTACACTATTTTATCGAAATTCCACAGATATCATTTTTATTTCAATAAACATGGATTTGGTATATTGTATGCTTTGATAGTACTTAGTTTTTTGAACCATCATGAATTTCTGGCTGGGATCATTCATATATGCATTGAAACATTTTTTATGAAAATTTCATAAATATTATTAAATGTTGCTATTACTATGAAACATGTCACAGAATTGGTAAAGGTTTTCTTTTGAGTTTTGGGAAACTTATTTTAAAATATAAACTTTGGATAACTTAAAAATATGATTAAAAAAATTCTGAGTGCAAAACAAAAATGTATATCTGTGGCCAAAACATACTCAACTTTTTGTGCTTTCATATGGTATAGAACACTTTTAGATATCTTATTCCGTTTGGAATCTAGAGCATTATTTTAGAACCATGTCCATCTTGAGGACCCTTCCCCTATAAATATTTAGCAAATTTTGTGATGATTTTATCAAATTATCTTTTAATTAACTAAAATTAAGCTAAAGTTTATAACTAAAATTTTGTAGATTTGACAGATTTATTTTTGTTTAGATTATATATATATATGTATATAGTTTTTAACAAATTTGTAGTAGGTTTACCAACATTTTTTACTAATTTTTTCCTATGAGTGTAGTATCTATATCTTTGCTAACATTATAAGTTAAATTTATTTTTGTACCAGTGTGCGAATTCTCTTCATTGCGTATGTATGTAGGGTTGTGTGTGTAGATTGTATTTGCATATTAAATGCAATACAAACTTAAACAATCCAATACACACACATTCACATATGCATGTGTACCACCTTTCATGTAAATGTATGTAAATAGATTTATATGTTACACGTAGTAAAAGATAAAGATTCATTTGTAGCTTTAATTCAACACTAAATATGGCAAGTGTAACTAAACATACAGACACTTACACACTTTGCCACACGTGGCCTATACATTCTATATTACACTAAGGAAAAAATTCGGTAATGGCTACGGGAAATATTGCTGTTATTACGCGAAATTTAACTATTTTGAGGCTTGCGGTATTTTTTTTGTAAATTTAGTAACACATGTATGCTGAACTGTAGTACAATAAAATTAGTAGAAATAATTAGTAGCCGCTCCTAAATTTTAGTAAAATTGTAAAAATGCAAATCAAACACAATTTGCTAAAATCAGCAAAAAGCATTACTAAATTTTAATGAAATTGAACATTTGAAATTAGTAAAAAAAATTTAGTTGCCACTACTAAATTTTAGTTCAATTGTTGTTGTAAAGTGCAATTTAAAACCGTTTTGCTAAAAACAGTAAAGAAATTAGTAAATTTTAATAATATTAATAAGCGATACTAAATTTT
>CM037854.1:9882678-9949757 GCA_021234595.1 Delia radicum | reverse complement strand
AAAAAAAAAAAAAAAAGAAATATAGAATATGGCCTCGAACTTGAATAATTTTCTTACAGTGTTATATTAGCGTCATATAGACAGTCGCAATTCATTTTGAATTAATATGCATTTGACAAATTTAATTTAGAAATGTTGAGGTTAAGAAGAAGAATAAACGTTTTTCTCAAAAAATTATAAACACTATTAAATCAGACTAGACTAGTTTCTGCCTTCTTATGGACAGGGTCATCAGTGATTTTCCATTTAAATTGTATTATTATTTGTGTCTTATAATTGTCAGATTGTCTATATATGATACATTTTTCAACAACCTGCGGCTGTAAGAATCAAACCTGCGCTCATCTTACATTAATTTTCATTGAAAATAAATAAAGTAAAAATTTAATACATAAAAAAATCATCACTAATTAATTTCATTATTTTTTAATTAAGAAATTTAAGTTTGTATAATGAATGTTCTGAATTCATCGATTTCCATTCGATTACCATTTAACGATCAAGCGTTTTTTTAAAACGAATATTAGGTATCGGTTGTGTAGCACCTCATGCCGACATCTAGAATTTGACTTGTCTTAGACAATAATTCGGATAACTTTTCATCTGTAAATTGTTTCATCAAAAAGCCTTTAAATAAGATAAATATAAATTAAAACATTATAAAATTTTTTTATAATTATTAGAAATATATTTTAAAAGATATAATAATGGAATTTAAAAGAACATCTTTTGATTTAATGGATATATATTCAAAGGAAAGCTACTCAATTCTGCTTTTTTTTTGTTATATGGTGGTGGTATAGTTTTAAGAGATATCTTGGGAGATGAACAGTAGAAACATTTTTTAATATTACACCTCTTGCATTTTTTTATCATCAAGCAAATTAGCAATGTCGAAAACTCAATATGTAAAGATTGATTGGAGCATCGTCGGAATGTGGGTTGTGTGACACTTTGCTATCGATATTATTATGTGAGGTGCTCATCTGAGATAAGTGAACTAATTCCACGAGCCCGAGTTTTTATTCGTAATACTCGCTTATCTAGTAGAGCACATCCGTTTGTAGTTGATTGTCCTGTGTTTCGTACAACGCATTACAGAGAAAATTCGTTTTTAGTCGAACGATTCGTATGTGAAACAAATTTCCCGCAGAAGTCTTCCCTGTTACTTACAATTTAGAAAAATTTAAATCAAATATCCACAAACACTACTCCCTCTTTCCTCCTTCCCATATTTTCCTCCTTCCCTATTTTCCTGATCAATACAATGCACTGCATGAGTAGGGGGCATCCCCTGAGTATTGGTTGAATTATATAAAAAAAAAAAATATGTTCGCTTGGAAATGTCATTAAAGCATTTAAACTAAAAGTTAATTATTCTTATGTTAATATTTACGGTTTAAAGATTACAACATCTCATCCTGAACATCTCATCCTGAACATCTCATCCTGGACATCTCATCCTAAATAATGGTAGTAAAAGAAATTTTCCCTACACTTGGTCATTTAAAAAGTGATTGCATTGTTTTTTGTTTTTTTTTTGTAGCACCGTGTAATTATTTATTTTTTGTTGTTTATCACAAAATATTATATTTTTTATATGGAGGAATCATTTTCTAAAACAATAGTCTTCCTTTAAAAGAAGAAAAAAGCTAATTATGTTCAACATTTGTTAAGGCAAATAAACATTGTGTACTTTTACACCACATTCCAACCGTATTATGAATACCCTCAATATTTAATTTGAAAATATTCATTTAAACATATTTTCAAGTTTTTCAATAATTTTGTTTGTTGTTTCTTTTCATACATTAATTTAATAAAAATAAATAAATAAATATAAAAAAAGATTTGTTTGAGTATGCAAATAAATTTAATTATGTTAAATTACAGGCAATGAAACTTTTTTATTTATATCGTTTTTCGACTCCCCCATCCCGTTTATGTTAATAGGTGTATGTATGCATGTGTGTCGTATTAAAATATGCCATCAAACTTTGACTTATTTTGAAATAAAAGTTTGTCTGTGTTTTCAATGTATTGAGTGTGAGTGAGTAAGTAAGTGAGCCAACTTTGTTGCTGTTGATTTTTTAATATTCATGTTTTATATATTTTTTTTTTTAACTAAAAGCACGTATTTGTTAAACATTTTAAATAAAAATTGTTTTCTCTGTAAAAGTTTTTGCTACGTTTTATTATTATTTTTTTTTTTTTAATTTCCAACTTTGGCATATGAACATAAAAGTAACAATCATAAAATGCTAATTACAACAACATGTTGTTACATATGTTTTAAATCTTTTAGTCAGACAAAACAAAAAAAAAGCGAATACATAAACGTAAAAAACATTTATTTAAATATCTACAGTCAAACAGTATGCTTGATGATAAGCAAATAAAAGTTATAACATTTTTTATGTACAAAAAAAAAAAAGCTTTGAGAATACGCAAAATTTTTTTAATTTGAATTAATTAAAATTATTAAAAATAGAACAATTATATGCATTTTCTAAAAAAAAATGTAATAAATGAATGTGAAATGAAAATTTCCGTGGGCTTTTCTTTGGAGTAGTTCGTTTAGATATAGTGAGGGGCAAAGACGTTGATTGGTGGGCACATAACTCTGTAGCCTTCAACAAAATGTGCACTGTTTCGACGATATTTTTATGAACTGGGCTGAGTGATTTTTTTCAAAATGCGCGGAGTTATTTATATCCGTTCAATGTCAAATATGCTAAGGGAATGTTCCCTGTTGTGGCCTTGAAAACTTTCAACTGCCATCGCGATTAACCACTAACCACTATTTTAACAATTTACCACTATTTTAAAAAAGTTTGGACTTGAATTTACACTTTTTTTTATTTTATTGTATCGTTGCAAAACAAACTCAATATAAAGTGTAAGTTTTGTAAACATAAAAATTTAATAACAAATAAGTTTTTTGGTAACCGGTAACAAATTTATTTTAGTAAAAGGTTATTTTAACATATATACGGTCGCAATTAATTCTTAATTAATATGCATTTGACAAATTTAATTTAGGAAGGTTGAGGTTAAGAAGAAGAATAAACTTTTTTTTCTAAAAATTATAAACACTATTTATTTTCAAATCAGACTAGACTAGTTTCTGCTTAATTTTTTTAATGGACAGGTGTCATGAGTGATTTTTCATTTAAATTCCATTATTATTTGTGTCTAATTGTCAGCTTTTCTCTATATGATACATGATACAATAACCTGCCTACCGTAAGAATCGAACCTGCGTTTCTTTTTTACATTACAAACGTAACCAGACCAAGTCATGATCGTTTAGCGATCACACCCAAGTATGAACTCGAATTTAATGCAGCTAAATTGCAGTTTTTTTTTGCTATTAGCTTTTTCTGTTACTGCATATTATACTCAAAAGTGACAAATACGAACATTCTGCTTCTAGATTTTTGTTTATTTTATAATCTCCTCCGTCTCTATTACACAACGTTACCAGATTGACGTATGGTTTTTACGTTCATTGTAGCCAAATTTATTTTTTTGATTTTTTCCATGTTTAAGACTTTTTTTTAAATGGTTTAGGCATCACTTTAGCCATCACTTTAAACATTCTTTTCTATTTTGGACAATTTTTAAAAATGTTTCACAAAAAATTTCTGTTAATTTTACTTCATTTTCTAACAAGTGTATATGATTTAAAAGTGTAAATGATTTAAAAGGTTTAAACGTTTTTTTTTTTTTAATTTTTATCACAATAAAATGATCTAAAGCTGAAAAATGTCCAAGGAGTTGGCGTATAATCTACCTGAGTAAAAAAATTAATATGAATCTTTATGTAGTCATATCAATTTCCATGTGACGCTTATATAATCTTATTAAATTTCATCCGAAATATGGGCCCATATAATTGTATATGTTTGTATGGGTACAGATCTAATCTGATACAATAAGATAAATGTCCAGTAAAATTTTATCCGAATTATGGCTAGATAGAATTGTATTAGATTGTAACAGTTTTGTATCTAATTGTATCAGTTTATATCTAAACTGATACTAGATATTATATATCATTATATAAAAACCAGATATTATTGTATCCGGATTTTGTCCTGACATAATTGTGTAGATAGATAGATAGATAAATGTTCTTTATTTCAAAAATATACATTTAAGTTTGTTTACAACATTTTCTTACATAATTGTGTATGATTTTATGTAAACTGATACATCTAAATATAATTAGATCCGAGTTTTAGTCTGGCAAAATTTCACTAAATGTTACATTATTGTATATGATTGTATGGAAATATACACAATTTCATACGAATATATGAATATCTTACCATATCCGCTGAGTGCATAACAAATTATTAAGAAACGTATTACTTTTTGCGGGTTTTAAAAAAGTTACGGCATACATTTTTTTAAGTTTTCGTGCACATTACGGTGTCCCAAAAGTGCACAATGTTAAGTAGTAGTGCTCAAACAATGAGTACTATGGGAAAAATAAAAAAAAAAAATAGCTACTCGTAAAATTTAGATTTTGTACAAAATGGGGCTCGAGTTTGGTAATGCTTCGTATATTTTTGGAAATATATACATAAAATTTTCATAGAGAAATTTTGCTGCACTACATCTTTCAATTTAAAACAAGTAATAAATAAAATTACTCGGTTAAAACTAAATGATGCTGTGGTGGACCAAAATTAATTTATGGTAATTTTATAAATGTTTTTCCCATAATATGCTCAGCATTGACGAACTTTTAAGATCTTCGTTGTCCAAAAATTGTAAAAATGCACTACGAAGGCCGCGGATGGCTACTATAAGTATGTACCTTCAAAAGCTGTATCGATTTTTGTCCATACCTATTGTTTGAGTACATGACGAAATTCGAGAATTTTGTAAAACCATCAGACTTTAAATACGGCAATATATAGTTTTATCCAAAAGAATATTCATATTTTACCGGTATGGTAAGATATATAAATAAGAATAGGTCAAGATAATGTTATATCCAAAATGAAATACATTTTTTTTTAATATTACACTATACGTTGTTATATATAGTTTTAATTTGTGTTATATACATGTATTCGTACATAATTAGATTAACCATATGTAATTGTATATGTTATATACGATTATATATTGGTCGATATGTAATAAGATGTAATTATCTGCGGCACCATATTAACAACAGAAACAGAAAACAGTTGAATGATTACCCAATAAAAAAAAACTCCGATATGATTATATATAATCACATATAGTCATATATAATCCCATAGCACATTATTTCTAATCTGATCCGAAAAATGGCATACATAACCTTATCTTAAGGGTTGCCAAATGATCTCATTTCCCAAGAAACAGAGTTTACATATATTCAGATATAATTTGATACAACTAAATGTTTCAATGCATAAATTTATTTAGTCATGTAAATATATTGGTCACTTACTAAAAGACAGACATAATTAAAAAAAAAAAACGATTTATCAGCAAATGCGTCTCTGTCGTCTCAAAGCATTTTTCAGAAAAAGAAAATGTATTCTCTTCTAACTTGTAAAGTATACAAGTTATTATTGTGAAACACAATATGAATTAATAAATATGCACCACTAACTAAGTAACTGATTTTTTTTTTGACTTATGACAGTCTTTTTTTAGTAAATGATATATGTAGCTTTGTGTTGTTTCAAAAATATTTGTATGGGGGTATACAGAGCAATATATTAATTTATATTGTTTTATATACTGTTATACTACTTATATACTTATATATTACTATATATACAATATACAGCTATATGTGCGTTCGCATGTAATTCAATATAAATGTACATGTAATTATATATATAACTTCATTTGAACCAACATTAATAATATATATTTTGTAATATTTTATAAAGGCATATATTGTTCCACACAAACCTATATTAAAATATATGAGGTCCAATGCATTGACTATTTTTTAATTGAATTTAGATATGATTATATATTTTACATTTCAGGTGACCATTAAGTGATATTGGATATAATAATATATTGCACCAGAACTCTACACTGATAGAAATTTGTGCGTAGTATTAATGAATTCCTTCATTAATCCAATGAATTTTTCATAAAAAAGTCCCCAAAGAAACGTTTCATTGAGTCAATGAAAGGTGTTTCATTAAATCAATTTTAATAAATGGTCTGGTCCAATTTTAATTTATTTCTGCTTTTATTGCTTTATTTTTACAAAATTGTTCAATCTTTCTTTACACTTTTTATAATTTGTGTTAAAAGATGACATATTTTCTTATATGTCGGTACATATAAGATTATTATTATTTTATTTATGTATCAAATTTTATTGTTTACTTTGTATAATTTAGTAGAAATTTGTAACCGATTATGGCCTTCAGGCTAGGTTATTGAAATGAATAAATAAATTAAATTAAAAAAATATGTAATTTTTTATTTATCTGGCTCGGAATTCTGTAGAACGTTTATAGTCCACTTTTTGTAGTTAAATTACGACCATATTAGATAAAAATGTTAAATATTGTTAATAATGCTGTTAAAAACAAAACTTTATTATCGTTTAGCATAACGTTTTTGTGTAACATCGTCAAAACGATAACAATTTAGGTCTCGTTTTGAAAAAAACTATGTCGTTTTTCTTAGAGAATCTGTTCCCTGGAATTTCGTCAAAAACTGTTAGCTCTAGGCAAATTTAATAAAAAATTTATTTATATCAAAGTTTTGGTTAATTCTGTTTAGAAGAAATTTTTCAGTTTTTTTTTATTTCAAAATTATAGTAAAAAAAAAATTTTTTTTTTCTTATTACAAGTCAAATTTTTTATTAAACAAAATTTGAAAATTTTTTATTGATTTAATGAATTTTTTTTATGAAGTTATGAAAAAATCATAAAAAATGTTAATGAAAAAAATACCAATATTAATGAATTTTCATTCAGTTAATGAAATTTTTTATTAAACCAATGAATCGATTTTAATGAAATCGTTTCATTAATACTACTAAGGAAAATTCTATCAGTGTAGCTTCAACCCACTTGCTATGAAAATTACTAAAAAAAAATTTGAGCCTTATTCGCAATATACCCTTTATTTGATCCACGTTAGTTAGCATAAGAAAAAAAGATTTATTCATCTTAATAGTGAAAAAGTCTGAGAAAAGCAAATGTTTCTACAAAACAGCAATGTTCGGAGTTAAATTGTTGAAAAAGAGCCATTATGTATTGGCTACACACTTCACCTTCGTAAAAAAATATGGAATATTATTAGTCATGAAACCAAATTTTTGGTATACCAAAAAGTATTAATTTGGGTGAAATGAAAAATCATGTGACTATACACTCACAAGAACTTTTCCATAAAAAATCAACAGTTATTTAAAAGATTAATCGGTAAAGTTGTTTCAATGGAATATACAGTTAAATTACCAAAGAATTATATTTTTTAACGTTCTGTCTGTTATTCAACAAAAAAAATAAGCAAATAAACGGACTTTCCGTAATAGGTAAAATATTCAGTTAAAGTTTTCTTTTAAAACAAAAAGTTGTTATATTATATTGAGTATTGAAATAAACGAAAACAATCTATTGTTTTTATGGATTTTGTCAATTAATGTTCAACAGTTGAAAATAAACTAAAAAATACCATTATTTTAAACAAAAAGTAAGTTGACCTTTTTTTAACTGATTTTCAGTTAATTTAATGTGTATATTCAGTAGTCTTTACGGAAAAAATATTGTGAGTGTAGTAATGGTGACAAAACATTTACTGGTTGGTTCCAGATATATTATTTAACTCGAGAAAAAGTAACTTATCATCAAAGTGTACTGTAGCAACTAGGGCCATTGCAGTTAAAGTTGTTGGTGGTCTCTGAACTGGTTCAAAACGGTTAGCAGTGGATGAAAAGATGGTAATTAGTGCCAAAGGATTCAGTGCCTTTACTGCTACAAAACCGACATAACACTGAAGGAATTTTATCTGCACCGACTGTGTGACAGTAGAAGTGTAATGATGAAATCCAAGAAAACAAGTTGTTGTGTGTTTGAGCTCTTATGAGCGACTCTATTCTTTATTTAATTAAAAATACTTAGAACTACTTAAACATATTATTATATAGCGTGGATTTCGCAATGTCAACAAAATCACACGCTAGTAGGATTGGTGAGAAGTTGACAAACAACATTCCACAAAGTGTGGGTCTCAAGTTACATACAGACGGTATGGTAACGTAGACTTGTCAAACACACTACACCTCCCCTTTTTAGGAAAAAGATTGATCAATTAGAGTAGACTATTGATCGATCTTTTTATATAACTTATTTAATAAAATATAACAGTTACAAGAGGAAATTTAAACAAATGATCTTAAATAAGAAATAATTTATAATACCATTGGTTTTTTTTTTTTCTTTTGAAAATAAATAAAAATTATCGTAGTAAATGATAATTAGAGAAAGATGATAATTAGAAAATTTTGCTCAAAAACATTTTTATTTCTGTACTATTTGTACTTATGTTATCATTTTTCTTTATAATACTGAAATTTTTAAACTATTTGGCAATTCAAACACATCACATGCCTTTCAATTTCATGCACCCGCCGGTATGGCCATTACCGCAAGGTCAATAATGTCAAAGAATGCGATGTTTTCAAAGAAAAACGGGACTTGGTAATGATTGTATTTTCCAGTGTCCAAGTTCATAAGTAATAATGCAGGTAATAAATTTGTTGTTTGAAATGAAATGTTATTAAACAGTTGAAGTGTTATTTAGGAGATGCATTGTTATTAAGGAGATGCATCGTTATTAAGGGGATGCATCGTTATTAAGGAGATGCATCGTTATTAAGGAGATGCATCGTTATTAAGGAGATGCATCGTTATTAAGGAGATGCGAGAATTATCAGCGATATTTATTATACATTGTGGGTATTTTAATACCATAAATAATTGCGCTGTGTATTAACCAATGAATTTTTGCTATTTACACTTAGTGTAAAAGCTAGTTAACCGAAAAATAAAAAAATAAATTTTAGATTTATAAAATAATTTATAGATTTTATTAGAAAATCAAATTGTCAGTGCAGTAGTTTGTCACTGAAAGGTTAACTTTTTCCCCTTTTCCTCTTACTGAATCGTTCTATTACTGTATTTCTTTTTCCTTATTATTATTATTATTAACCTAGTATTGTTAATATTTATATATACGTGGTGCTGCTAATGTCTAATGTGATGTCGAATACATTAGCAATTTATTTATGTTGTTAATTTGGCACGTCGTTTTTTTTTTTTATTAAGTTTTAAGAAGAGGACTCTAATTGCCGGTCTCGGGACCTGAGGCGTGTGGAATTACTTCCAATGCCTTTAGCAATAGCTTGCCTTAACTTCAGCACTAAGTCTATTTATAGACTTGGTATACAACTTCTTCGGAATTCTAGTTCCGGTATTGGGTTTCCTGTCCTCATTTGACATAATATGTAAGCTTTGATCAGACCAGAGCACTCAAGCTGCTCTATCAATTTAAGATCAGAACTCTAAATATTTTTGGAATACCCCGGTACTTATAACAATCGCGATTGCGCATTTCTACAATGCTTATCAAAAAGTGCACTTTTTATTGTTCCATCCAAAATATATGTGGCCTATTTAACGGGCTCCGTTCACCTCGCCTTGCCGTCTACTTTTTCAAGACTTAGGATGATTGAGTCTAGGTCAATATCCTATTAACAAAGGGGCTGGCTAATGTACCGTAATATAATTCATTAAGAATTATCTTCATAACGCGCTGCCATTTATTATTTAAAAATTTGATGGACGTCTCCCTCAAATTTTTATTAGTCTCATGTAATGGCAAATATATAGCCATTAGTCTTATTTGAAACTATAAGCACCTCTAACAAAATTCAGTAAGGGTAAATATACTGTTAGTAATTTCTAACGTATTTGTATTTGGGTAATTATGTTGTGATATAATGAAGTATGAGGATCAATTTCTGATGATTGGTGCATCCGTATAGTCTGCACAAGAGTTGAATCCGTTGCTTTTTGAGAGCAATGAAATCGAATCAATTTTGATTCCGAAAATGAGATCCATTCATGGTTCGTAAGAACCAATAACGTGAATCATACAAATATGACGGAAACCGAGTCCGTATCGCACAGTTTCATTTAAGTCTACATGAGATCTATAGGCGGAAACTGAGTCGAAATTGCATGGTTTCATTTAAGTCGTGTAAAGTATATAAATACTTTTAATATGTGGATTAATTCAACGTTATTACATTACGAAATAGTCCGTGATTGGATCAATTTGCACGTATTACACAAATAGTGCGTTGTAAGGAAATTGTTAATCTCAAAAAAAAATAATTGTGAAACAAACATAGAATTTAGCATTAAGTAAATTGAGGTATTTAAAAATACAAAATTACAATTTACAAAGAATATTAGCAGAATAAGATATATATAAAGATATAAATAAATGAATATTTCTTTATATAGTGAAAATAAATAAGTGGAGACAAGCATAATGGAACATGTACTGATGAAATCTAAACTCACGGCTTAATAGCCTACAGTGATTACATCAGTGTAAAGATTCCAACCAAATATGATTTGGTTTTCTTGAATTTCCATAAAAGATTATGAGTATATTGACTAATAAGTGAAATTGTGAGTTTGTTTGTAGAGGAGAGAATTCCCACTGGCTTATCATGTCTTTATTACTCAACAGAATAGGCTAAGCATTGCATAGTCAAAAGGGTTAAAAATCAAGTAAGAAAATCAAAATCAAGGATAGTTCATAGGCGAACTAGCAGAACGTATATTATTTGATTTTGATATAATTGTAACAAAAGTAAAGGGTAGTTTTGCTAATGCAAATCTAACGGTATTATTGTTACATGATGAGATAGAAGAAATAAGTCGTGTCATGCATCATGATTTATATGATAGGAGCTACAAATCGGGAAATATTTAAACATTACAACAATAATGAAAGGAAGTACTGAGTGCTATAATACAGCATTTCATTAGTAGTTGTTGTTAAATATGATTTGTGGCATAGAATTATATCATGATACAGCACAAAGATGAAATTCAGAGGTTGTCTTTATAGAATTGCTGAATCAAAACTATACAAAATGATATAGTAAAGGAATAATTCGGCATTAAAGACCCTTAAGATCGAAAATAATCAATTTCCGGGAAGTGTTATAATCTATCATTGTGTGACGTTGCCCGTCAAAAGGTGATAAATCAGACCATTAAAATAGTAGTCCAAAAACATATCAATACACGTTATTTTACCGTTAGCGGTAATAACGCTAGTAATCATATGTATGGTACTGTGGTCGATTGTAACATAACACGTTCCGATCGTTATGATTTCTTTTTGGTATCGCAATCTGTACGCCAGGGTACAATTAGTCTTAGCTATTATGCTGTCATCCGTTATGATTCTACTTAAAATCAAGATATTCTATGGAGATTAACTCACTATAAAGTGATATTGAGAAATCTAAGGAATTTCAAAGGAACCTTAGTATTTGCAACAATAAAAAAAATATTACAATTACAACAATTATAATTGTAAAATAATCAAAACGTAAAAAAAAAAATATTCAAAGTTTCTTTGTTGTTAATCTATGGGAATAAAAATTATATTCCCTTAATAATGATGATTTGAATTAGTAAAGTCTACAAAAAAATATTTTCAAAGACTCTACTATTTCAATTCACTATTAATTTAGAAAATTCCCAATGTCAATTCGCCTTTTATAAGGGTTTTTCTTGTTGTTTGCAAGGAAAACTATAACGAATTTTTATCCATTGGTCATGGCATCATTTTCATAAATACAAAAATGATTCATTAAATTTTCTTTAATATTTGAGAAACTTTAATTTTGAATCTTTGGAAATTTTCCGAATTTCCAGTTTTTAGTTCACGAAATTTATATAGAAATAAAAAATTGATAATATGAATAATTGGATATTCAAAAATTCCATAAAGGTTTATTATACTTCATTATATTTTGGTTAAAAAAAAAAATAAATTAATGATTAAATAGTGTGGCATACTTATGTGCACAGATCAGTGCTGCCATTTAATCATTTTCTCGCATTCCCTGTGTTGGAGTAAAAAATTCCAAATAATGATAACTTTAAGGTAAAGTTATTAAATTTTCGTAAATATAAGATTTTTGGCACTTTAATACACATGAAAGTGCGGCCAATTTTTCAAAATCATGATTAAAATTTACAGTGTAAAACACTGGTCTTATCCATCTCTGTCAATAATGCAACCCATTACATATGAAAACATCAAGTTTACATTCATTTACTTAAACTAAGTTTAATTGGGCTGTTATTAACAGGGATTTCGATTTGTTAATTGTTTAGTAATAAAAAAAAAAAAAATTATATATTTGTCGTGGCATTCGTTATCCGTCACCTTCAGATAGACAGATCCCAATTGCAACGGCAAATATAGGTCATGCATCATTTGATGACCGGTAGATTTTTATTGCACTAGGGGAGTGTCCCGTAGGAGTCACCATAGTCAATAAAAATAGTTATTAGAGTGTTAGTAATAATAATTTTTTCTTTTAATAATCAATGAACTTTAAATAACATTCAATGATTTTGAAAAAAATAATAATCTTTTATTGAAATATTTTTTTTTTTTATTTAAACTTTCTTTCTCTTTTTTTTTTTTTTATTAATTTTAGTTACCAATTTTGTATTATTTCTTTCACATTGGTAGTTATTATGTTTAAATTTTCCTCTTTTTTTTTTTGCAATGTATATATATAAAAAAATGTTTAAGGAAACAAAAATTAAAGTTTAATTATGAATGATTTAAAAAAAAATTAAAATTTTTCCACAGTTTTTTTTTTATTACAAAAACTAGGGTTTTCATATGAAATATAAAAGTTTTATTTCAGATTTTTCAAACAAAATTAAAACCCATTCGCACAAAATTAAAACTTTTTCTTAAAACATTTCAAGTTTTTTTTTTTTTTTATTTTACAAAACTTAAAGTTTAATGTATTTTATTCAAAATTTAAAAAAATTTTTTTTTGTTTTTTTTTTTTTTTGTTTTTGTCAACTTTTTAAATTTTCATACAAAGAATTAAATTTGTCACACAAAATATAAAATAAAAGAAGATAATAAAGCTAGTTGCAATGAAAACACAAAACGGAGCGTGTCCTTCCACTATATATATCTTTAAATAAACTTTTTTTTTTTTTAAGTATTTTAAATTGAAAACCTTTAATGTAAATCTTTAATTTTTTAGCAAATTTACAAAATTTGCATTCAAGTTCTTCAAAAAAAAATTTTTTTTTTTTAAAAAAAAAAACGTAGTGTTTTAAATATTTAAAAAGTATGCTAAAAACGATTTGAAAATAATTCAAAATTAATAATTCTACAACTTTAAGAAGATGTATGTAGTTTCCAAATTTTATTAATTTTATATTAGTCACCACGGTAGTTAATTAATTATTTTTCAATATTTTCAAAAAAAAAATTTAACTTTTAAAATTTTGTTTTTTTTTTTTTTTATAATTTATGATTTTTAAATTTTTAAATTCAATTTTTAAAATTTCAAATTTCACAACTTTTAAACTAAAAATTTTTAAATTTTCCTTTTTTTTTTTTTTTTTTAAAAATATTATTATATGTTTACCTTCTATAAACTTTATCCCACTGCAGCTTCAAGTTGTTGTTGATGATGTTGTTGGGCCAAATTTTGTAATGTTGTTGCCCGTTGTTGATGTTGTGACACCTTTGCTGCTTATGCTCCGGTGGCACTTGCTGTTGCCAATATCCATTGATGAGGCTGTTGGGCTATTAAATTTAAACTAGCTGCCGTTATTGTTGTCAGGTCCGATGGTGTATCGGACACACCATCCTTGGAGCAACTCGGCATGTTGCCCCGCAATGTTTTGTCCACATTGCTTCTTCTTGTATTCTTAAAATTTCTTCTCTTTGCTAACGACATCAGTTTCACTTTTTTTTTTATATTAAAATTGTATATATTGGTTTAGGCACATATTTTAATTTAATTATTCTTTAAGTTTTTATTTTGGTATTTGGTTTATATAAATTTTAAATTATATTGTTTTTTAAAAATTGTTTTTATTTTTAATGTATTAATATTTTGTTTTTTTTTTTTAATTAATTTTTTTTTTTTTTCAGGGTTAGGTCCTGTTGGACCCAACCCTTTAAGTACTTTTTATTTTTATTCTTTTTTTTCGATGTGGCAGGATCGCCATGTAATGATGAAATCCAAGAAAACAAGTTGTTGTGTGTTTGAGCTCTTATGAGCGACTCTATTCTTTATTTAATTAAAAATACTTAGAACTACTTAAACATATTATTATATAGCGTGGATTTCGCAATGTCAACAAAATCACACGCTAGTAGGATTGGTGAGAAGTTGACAAACAACATTCCACAAAGTGTGGGTCTCAAGTTACATACAGACGGTATGGTAACGTAGACTTGTCAAACACACTACAGAAGTGAAGACGTAACACTGCACTTGTTCAAAACAACTGAACACGGAACTGTTTAGATGGTGACCAGGGTTGTTAGATATGGCGATTTATCGCCAAATGTGATGATTTTAAAACTAGTTTGTAGAGTTATTTTTAAAATGGCGACGTGCGATTTGTATGGCAATTTTTCGAGTGAATGGCGATTTTCTTGGCGATTTTACACATAAAACATCGCTACCAAAAAACTAGAAATATATCACAAGAATATGATTTTTTGCACAACTTTTTTAAAAACTTGAAACATTTTAAAATAATATAAATTAAAATGAAAAATCATTGAAAATTTCTCTGGGTATTTGAACAGCTGAGCTGGACTTTTTGTCTAGCTTTTTGTATATACTTTGCCAAATTTAAATTGTTATAATGAATTTAATGTATTAGTTTTTTGTTGTATATAGAAAAAGTAAACTTATTTTGAAATTGATTTTTGTTGTGCTTTTTTGAATGTTTTTGGAATGTAGTGCAAATTGAGGTGAATTACGCATGATTTTAACATGGGGTTGTCATAGGACGGAGGTAAAGCAAATTCCCCAAACTTCACTTTATTAAAAGTACTATGTGCAAGGTTATGAAAGATTGTATTTTTGAGTGTCCTTTTTCATAGAACTTAATTTGTTATTTTTAATTAGTGGTTAAGGTGTGATGCCAAGTCACATCTTATTTAAAGAGTAATAATATGGATTTGTAGGACTGGTTAAACGGTTATAATTAAAAAACTTTTTAACAGCTTTCCAGCTTTAAAAACAAAGCGAAATAAGAGTTTTTCGTTCAACTGAAGAGAAAGAAAACTATTGTTTAGTCTGATATTTTGTAATCATTGTTTTTCAAATTTAAAGGTCAGAAAACACTAATTCAAAGCGACATCTAGATTAAAAAATAGCTGTTAAAAGACACAAACTCCCGGTTCCATTCGAGTATGTCAAATACCGAATTGTAACCGAACATTCGGGACATTTCTACTAGTTAGCCTTGCATTATTTTTGCTGGGTATTCCATTCAAACTACCCCTGTAACGGAACACATTGCGCTTACCATATCTAGTTCTACGATACGTTCTATTCTACAATACGTACATGTAGGTATACGTCACGTAATAGTTATGTGATAGGTTACCTTCGTCTAGTTATTCGACACGTCACAAGGTGCTACAAATATAGCAATTGCCACCTCCTATGACAAGCCAATGTTAAAAGTACCGGTCACTTTTATATACCAGAACCGAAACTAGGACAGGTGCATACACTCAAAGTTCTAGTCACGCAACCATACCAGTGAGTGGTAAATTTTCCGCATTGTAGTTAAACCATACTTTTTACATTTACAAACACAGTTACACTTCAAAATTCCTATTAACACATACCACAACATTGACTTAAGTGTAGTTACTGTAAAAATTGAGTAGAAAAATGGTTTAAAATTTTTCAGTGTGTATAACAGTAAAACTTTTTATTTTAACACCCAGGAGTCAGATTAGAAACATTCACTTATTAAGCAGTGGTAAAGTAGCCTGCTCCTCTATAGATTCAATTGGCAGTGCTAATTGTACATGCATCCGAATAATATTTAAATTTATATTAATATTTTGAGCACCTCAATTCTACATGTTAAACTTCTTAGATATTATATGATTTGAAAGAAGAAAAGGTTAGATATAATAAACTAGCTGACCCGACAAACGTTGTTTTGCCTTCAAATTTTGTTTTCATTGAAAGTCTGGTTCCGTTACAAAGTCGTGGTGGATTGATATTTCGAAGAAGAATGATATTTGGACTGCACCGACAAACAAAATTTTGTTCAAATACCTTCAAAAGGAGCAGAAATAATGGATTTTTAATTTGTGTTAGCTGACCCCGTTGCACTTATTTGCAACCAAGCAAAAAAGAAATGAAATATTATAGATTTTTTTTATGAAATGAATGCATTGTATTTCAAAATTATTAATGTCAATACAAAACATTTTGATATACAATATTTTTCATTTGCCCATTTGAAGCGAGCACAAACAAACAGTTTGGAGTTCCAACTCTTGAGCAGGCCACGTATAGCTGTCTATATGAAAAGCACGGCTCCTCCAAATTTATTCCGCATATTTGAAGTGTTTGCCCTTGCGCCTTATTGATGGATGGATATCGCTCATGAATTGGAAATGAATAAATTCTTCAAAGAGCTTCATTAGTGCTAATGTAGCGCCCCATTTGATATTGAACGAGTTCATCAATGCTATTGTCACCAGCTACTCCAAAAACAGCCATATCACTTCACTCAACAGAATTACAGTACTCAACATTTATGTGAGCCTGAAATACCTTTGACAATAGTGGAGTATAAGGCACAATCCAACGATTATCAACTTGAATGTCTTGATTGCGTATTTTAATTGTTGTTGTATAGCCATTATCATCCGGTGACCGACGTCGGTACAACGGGTATCCGTCGTCACCTGTCATTGTATCCGAAGTAAATGCCCTTGGAATGACAATCAAAATGTACACTTCTTTTTATATATATAGAAAATAAATGACTAATGTTCAGAAAAATCACCACATCTCGACCAAACGAAAATATTTTTAAACAATTTTTTTTAAAAACCATCCTCATTGCATGTTCTACAAAACGTATTCAGCAATTTTTTATTTTATGCAGCCGTTTTCGAATTATGGAGTGACAATCAAAATGTATACTTCTTTTTATATATATAGATTATAGAAAATAATAGGAAAAAAAATTTTTTTTGATTAAAACCTACATAAGTAGAGCAATTTAACGAAATGTTATACATATTATGAAACAGAGGTAATGTTGTTTATAAATTTAATTTAATTTCATATACATGGCACGCATAGAAAGTCGATTGATTATTGATTTATGTATGCATTGTTGTACATTTAAGTCAATTTAAAAACAATCAATCTGTTGGAAAAATAAATGTGCAATTAATATACTATTGTTGTATTGTTCTTCATACATACAGACTATGTAAGCAACTGTAGTGTACTATTTATTAACAATTTTATAAAAAATTTACATAAATAAATTAAATTAAGTAGTATGCCATATGCATGGTTTTGTATAAATAATAAGTATTTAAATAAAATTAAAACAAATTTGAAAAAAAAAAAAAAATCGAGATGAATAACAATTTAATTATATTATTAAGCACCTTCATATAAATAAATACTAACTATAACAATACTTTGGATTATAAAATAGTTTCGGTTTCTTTTTTTTTTTTTTTGTTTTGTTAAATAACTGGCAACAATAAATAGGAAACAACAAATTAAAATACATACATATCTGCCAACAACATAAAAAAAACTTACAAATAAATTGTTAAAATAAACTACAATTCTATATTCAAAGCTATGAGCACTCTGCGTTTTTAAAATATGGAGGTGATACAATGGAGTGATTTAAAATTTAAATAGACTAAAACGAAAGTATATCGCAACATTATCAAACTAACAGTATATGTTTTCATGCACACTCAGTGAAAACTTAATTGATTTTCGTCCAAAAATATGATGAAGCTATTTCATAAAAGGCCAAATTAATGACAGACTTCATCATATTTATGAAATGTTGAAGAAGTTTTATATGATGAAGGACTTTCATTTATATGATGAAGGAGTTTCATGCATATTATGAAATTCTTCATACACTCATAATAATCTATAGGTAAAATATATGAAAATCGTTGTTCATTTTACGAAAGTTTTGGATATTTTGACATTACGAAAAAATTTGTAGAATATACAAATCACATTTCGTAAAGTTTTGTAAAAACTTTATTTAAATAAAAATGTGGTGCATACCTTACGGGTTTATTTTAAAATTAAAAAAAAAAAATGTAATGGTGCCACACCAGAATCGAACTCACGATTTCAGTGACGTCCTGCTGTGTTGAAGTACACCCCTCTACCATTTTCACCAAAGTAGCTGATGCAATACAACAAACTAAAATGGAACTTAAGTCGAAAATATTATGAAAACTAGAAAAATATGCTACAAATATTTAATAAAAAAGGTAAAATGGCAATTATATATTTTTATTATGTTTGTTGAACTAAATAAAATAATATAATTTTTTTATAAATATATCAAATAATATATTAAAAAACAAAATAAAAAAATAAAACAATAATAATAATAAAAAACTTAAATAACAATTTCAAACTAATTGCATTTTATTATTAAATATTTTATCTTTTTAAATATTTGTTTTATTGAATTTCATACTAAATAATAATAAAGTGGAAGTAGTGTTTTCGGGTCCTCTTTAACTTGTTTTAGGATTCTCTTTATTAAACAAAATACAAAATATCCATTTATATCAAAACACAAAAATAGTAATAATGAAATAAAAAAATAACACATAGAAATTTAAAAAAACATTAATAAACAAAAAAAATATAAAAACTAAAAAAAAAAAAAATTTATCCTAGCCAGGAGTTGAACTCGCAACCTTCTGATTGCAAATCCGACCTCTAACCACATCAACATCCATATGTAATATTTGTTTGTAACATTACAAAATATTACGAAATCATGTTTGTATTTTTTACGAAATTTGTAAATTTTTATAATTTGTTTTATACAAAAGTTTTGTAATATAAACAAAATGTTTGTACATTCTACGAAAAAAAATTTACGAAAAATATATTTGTATTTTTAAGCATGGATTATTATGAGTGTAAATTTCATTTTGAATTGCCATGTTGGAGAACAAAATGTTACTATTACACTCACAATATTTTAACAGTAACTGATTGTAGTATATTTAAAAAGTAATCAATATACTGAATTTTTTAAGGAATATTTATACATGTACAAAGAAATATTTTTTTAACTCAATTTACCACTTAAATTCTGTTTTTCTGTACCAATTATGAATTTTATTTAAAAATTTCTCTTTACTAAATTTTTTTTATTTGAAGCGAAAAGTTAATGATTCTTCTTCTTTATTTGCATATTCACTTCTGGATTTTAGCGATTACATACATTTAGTTTTTTTTTTTTTTTTGACTTGTTACATATTTTTACGAGCATTACTTAAATATTCTAAAATATTACATAAGTATTCTAAATACATTTTTATAATGTACATTTAATTGATATTATTAATTATGGTTAAAAAAATCATCTCTATTTCTAGCAGTGTTTATAAGATCATTCATTGTTCGTAACCCGGTCCAATTTCTTATATTTCTCAGCCATGATAATTGCTTGCGACCGATTCCACGTCTTCCTTCAATCTTTCCTTGGATAATGAGCTGTAGCAATTCATATTTTGTTCCTATTATTATATGACGCTTGATGTTTTTTAAGAGCTCACGGTCTTTGTTCAAAGCCTGTAATACTTCCTCGTTTCTCACTCTATCGGTCCATTTTATACTTAAAATTCTTCGATAGCACCACATTTCAAAAGCTTCCAGTCTGTTCATGGTACCGTCTTTAAGTGTCCATGTTTCTACACCATACAGCAAGACTGACCAAACGTAACATTTTGTAAACCTTAATCTTAGGTTGATGTTGATATCGCGGCTACTTGAAATCTTTCTGAACCTGCAGAAAGCACTTCTGGCCATTTCAATGCGACATTTAACTTCCTTATCACAGTCCCAGCTGTCATTGAGCCATTTAAAACTGTATACCCTTTCTATTTGCTTGTTATCTATATATATAAGTTAATGATAAAAAAAAATAAAAACTATTGCTTTCAATAATTTGGGAGTTCATTTTTGATAACCCTGTGAAAATTATCATATAATTATAATTTTTACGATGTTTTTTTTTAATAAAAATTATATCAAACTTTTAAAAAAGACAAAGTACGGTCTTGTTTACTCAACCTTTTCATCTTGTTTTTAAACAAAACAAATGAAAATAACAAGGAGAATAAAAACAAAAATCGTGTATTGTATATCTACCAAAGGTAGAGCTTGCACATAACAAAAAAGTTTTCAATTTATTTCTGATTAATAGTGATAATCTTGAACTTCGAGCTCATAAAATATTTTTCTCATTTAGTACGAAAACTATTTTATATGAATGATTGATGTTTTGCATGTGATTGTCACTTCTTTCAAAACGTGTTCTAATGGTGAGAACCTAGAAAACTCCCGAAATAGATATAAAAACACATTCCTGAAAGTGGTCAGTTTATAAATTTGAAAACAAAAACTCTATAGATTATTTGTTGGGACAATCAATATCTTAATAAAGAAATATAGAGTATGGCGTCGAACTTGAATAATTTTCATTTTCACTGATAAATAATTTGTTTTAATTTTTTTTTTATTTTTTTAAAATGTTTGAATTTGTTTTGACAAAAACAATCCTAAGTTTTTATATTGAGATTTTTAAATACATTTTTTCCAGTACAGCACAATAACTTCGTGGTTAAGAAAACCGCCTAATAACAAAATAGGTACAGTAAAGTGTATATCAGATGTAATCATGAAACAAATTTGTAACAAATTTTTGCAAAAAAATTAACTGAGTGTATTATTATGATGTAATGCAAGTTGCAAATTACCTCTGTAAAATAGTACAACATTACAACATTATTTAAAATATAAATAAAACATAATTAGAAACGAAACTTAAATGTTTTTTAGCGAGCCTATTAAGAGTTATACGCTCATATGACTTTTTAAAAATAAAATAAATTTTAGATTCTGCGACTTAAAAATATAGCTTTCAATGAAATTAAGAAACAATACTTTTTTATTTCTAAGTCAATGATACATAAGTGCGGTCCGTGGCTTTTCGAAGTTCCCTCTTAGTTATATGAAATGCAACACTGCTCCCATCAAGTATCACCCGTTAATAGACTACTGTCAAATTTTGAGCAAGTTCCGTCATTTACTTTGCGTTTAACAGCTGTTCAAAACATACAACCTCGTGGATTTTTTTAAAAACGGAAAAAAGTAAATTTCGAGTGCTCATTAAACATTATTTTTTAGGAAAAAAAAAAACCGTCAATCAAACCAAGGAAAATCTTGATAAATAAAATATAAGGACTTTGCACCATCGATTTCAATGGTAAAAAAGTGGTTTACTGACTTTCGTTGTGGTCGCACAAGTACAAATGATGCTGAACGTTCTCCGGACTTAGCCCCCAGTGACTATTTCCTATTTCCATACCTAAAGAAATGGCTCGGTGGAAAGAGACCTCGAAAAATCCGATTTTTTGGAAGTTATACAAAAATTGAAGAAACTTTGAACTAAGTATTTTGAGCTAAAAATGTTGAAAAATTATTTTTTTTTTGCAAAAAAAACTGTGTTTTATTCAAAAAGTCACGGACTTATTGATCCGCTCGTATATTACAACAATAATGGAATTTTTCTAAATCACCGATATATAAATTAACAGAATATGTGATTTAAAGTCTGTAACTTTATTTTGATGCCGGTGTAAATATTAAAATTAATTTACCTTATCCATATATTATAGAGTATAAATTCATTTGTATTTAATATTATTATGTTGGTTTATTGTACTTTTTTTTTCACCCATCGTATATGGTTGGTCATGATCCTTTAGATTAAACACGTAGATATGGAAATATATAAACATATGACCTATTTCCGCTACGTGGAAGCTAGTCCTGCCAGTTAACTGCTGCTATAACCAACGACAACAACGTTTTTTTACTACAAATAACTATAACAATATGTGGAATGTTGGACAAAAAGAAACAACAAAAAAGAGAAAAAACGAATGGCACGCACAGCATATGTGGCGCATCATTAAAAATAAATTTACGCTTGACACAATGGCTTGCATATAGCTTGAGCAAAGTGTAGAGTAGTAGTTGAGTAACGTTACAAAAGGATTCAAAAGGTGCAAGCTTTAAAATTTAGCTTCGAGGGTGTTTTCTTATTGTTGCTTTAACAAAAATTTTGTTTTCATACTTTAGTTGTTACTGCACTAGAGATGGTAAGACCAATTTAGTACTGTGGGAGTTATGCTGTTATGGTTAGCGTGTTGGACTGTTACACAGATGGCATCGGGTTTGATTCCCGGTGACGACAACATACATTTTGGAGAAGTAGTATGTATGTGATTTCTATTGCTCATATTTATTGCCCTCCTTAGGAGTTCCCATAGCACTTAACCACACCGAAGTAAAAAAAAAGAAAACTTCAATAAGTTCGCCAACTCTCCATCAGGTGGCGAGCAACAACTGTTCTTCGATTTATCATCTCGTGCAGTTACAGTGTTGCTATGTTTGAATCCCTTCAGCGTTACCCACCTTTCATCTCTTTACTATACCCTTTCCAAAGAAAGCAACTCATTAATAAATATGCAGAGTTTCCTTAGTTCTACAAAAAAAAAAAAAACTAAACAAAACGGTATCTAAACAAAACTGTACTGCTCAAAATTATAAAAAACCGCTTAAGCTTTAACTTTGAACCTAGCGAAAGCTAATTAATTAATTTATAATGGCTCGAATATAAGTCCAAACAAGTGTAGCTTACAATTACGTATTTCTTAAAAAAAAAAATTATATGGTATCCCCGCTTGCTCTGCATTTCCTAAACAATTTTGACTTTGCTAATTTTGTATTTCCCTTGTCATTTTCGTTTCTACAATGGAAATATTAACAAATACCTAAGGCGTATGAATATTATGAATATATTTTATATATCAAGTATACGCACTAGGATGGCCCTTAAAAAAAGTGTTAACATTTAACTTCGAGCCCTCTAGAAATATGCGAATCATCAAAAAAGCGTAGAAATAGTTATGGGACAATCAAAAGAATTTAGAGGTGGCTCAAAGCGATTCAAGATTCAAACTGTGTTTATATGGGACTGAGAACATATAAAATCAACCACTCGAATTTCTCCACCCTTTCTGATTTCAACCAATGTTGGTATAGGATATGTACATCATATAACTATAACCTAGTCCAAATGGATTACAGCTAAACCCAGCGGATCTTGAAATATCGCGTTTCAAAATATGAAAAATATTCAAAAATTCGAAACTTTTTAAAAAGTAGTAGTCCTTAATATTCCATATCTTTTTAAAGGCTTAAGCTACAAAAGTTATGAATACATCATTTCAAAGCACATTATCGATTGTGTGCAGCTGTATTTCACCAATGGCTTCCTGTTCCGTCCTGTTGAAACCAAATGTTACCAATATCCTCCTCTTCAATTTTGTGAACAAAAATTCGTTCAACATGGCCCGATAACGATCGCCATTGACTGTAACGGCCACTCCTTGCTCATTTTCGAAGAAAAATGGTAATTTTCGCACACATTCTGCAACATTACCATGATTTTCAAAGTAATGTCGCAATATTTCCCAGCGGTGTTCAAGCGTATACAAAACCATTTTCGTTCAGCGGAAGGATAAAACTAATTATCTGTTAAATCACACATGAGCTAAGTGTTACCATTCACGAAATAAGCACTAGTTGAAAAAAAAAACGTTAGATGACGGACCCTTTATTTAAAATATATTTGTTTAACAATTTTAGAAAACCAGTTTTTGAAATACAGCGGTTTGAAAATGAAGTTATAGTTTTTCTTTAAAGATTATTTTAAAGTTAATAAAATTTGGGTTCGTTATTATTATGATACCAACAGTGCATAAATTCTAAGTTAAGATGCCAATTAGTTGACCCTAAAACAATCTAAAAGATGACATTTTTTCGCAAATTAGAAATTTTCATACAAAACTCTATTAATCGAATTTTTCTTATAAAATAGTCGAAAAGTCGTCATTTATAATTGCATTTTATAAAAATTGTATTTCCCAGTTGGTTATTATTCTCCAAGTAGACCCCTTCGAATTTGACAATTTTTTCACTAAAATTCAAATTTGAACCAAGTTTTTCTCAGAGTGCACCACAGAAATCGGAAAAAGAAAAACGGGTGCAGGTCCTCCAATTAAGTTCAAATATGATATGATAGCATTATCCCTTTTAAAAATCGCTTCAAATGTGGGCAAATATAAATAAAACTAAATTTTTGCAACTCTCACTTACATGTAAGTACATGAAAGTAACATGTTACCGAGGTAATTAGTTACCTCGATGGACATGCCCTTGTTAAAAAAATAATGTTTGTAATACAATAGTAACTAATTACTTACCTTAATTTCTTATTCCCAAACCTATTACCGGGTACTAGAAAGTTTTGCTGAGATGTAGCCATTAAAGTTGACCACTATTCCTAAAATGTTAATCAACTTCTTCCTGGTATTATTAAAGTAAAAATGTACATTTGTAGCATAATTATCTTCACCATTATAGCGGTGTCTGAATAGTGTATTTGTATTCCATATCGTTATCTATCTTTTAAAATAAATGAGCACTCAAAATATGTGTTTTTAGTATGACTCTGCAGTTGATAGATAGATAGTATGTCTGTCTGTATAGACAAAACATGCGTGTGCTTATATAAAGCGTGTCCCAAGAAGAACGCAATTTTTAGATCTGGCAACATTCGAAGTGTCATTGTTTGACATTTGAACAATTGTTATTGTTTGCTAGTAGAAGGTACGAGGCTAGTAAAAATGGAGCCAGCTGACCATGGACAGCGAAGGGAGTTCGTTAATTGGGTCTTGGAGAGACAACATGAAAATGCTGACTTTGCCGATAAAATCATCTTCAGTGACGAGGCCTATTTTCATCTTGATGGCTTCGTCAATAGGCAGAATTGTCGCATTTGGGGTGAGGAAAATCCTTGAGTGATTCACGAGAAGCAAATGTATCTTCAACGTGTCACTGTGTGGTGTGGTTTTTGGGCTGGAGGAATCATTGGACCTTTTTTTTATGAAAATGAGGCAGGTCAAGCGCAAACAGTCAATGGTGTTCGGTATCGTGAAATGATAACCAGTTTTTTCTTGCCTAGAATTGAAGAAATGAATGTGGAGGGCATGTGGTTCCAACAAGACGGGCCACATGTCATACAGCCAGAGAAACAATTCAATTGCTGCATCAGTCATTTCCCGGTCGTGTTATTTCGCGTTTTGGAGATCAGAATTGGCCGCCTAGATCGTGCGATTTAACACCACTAGATTTTTTTCTTTGGGGTTTTTTGAAGTCGATGGTTTACGCGAATAAGCCGACGACGACTCAAGCCTTAAAAGAGGAAATTGGACACTGCATTAATGAAATACCGCAGCATTCATGCAAAACGGTCATTGAAAATTTCATTAAAAGATCGCGTGCATGCCAGTAAAGCCGCGGCGGCCATCTGCACGATATATTGTTCCATACATAACCTCATTCTGTCTACTTTACGATATAATAAAGTTTCACGAATTTTTTTTTAAATATCTGTGTTTTATTTAAAATTTAAAAATTGCGCTCTTCTTGGGACACCCTTTATATATACAGTAAAACTCGATAAAGACGCACTCGGCTAAGACGAATTCTAGGTTTTGGCAACCATTTCATTATAAAAAAAGCTCTGTTGTTTTGTACCATCGGTTTAAAACAAACTGTTTTTGATAATCCCGCCATCAAAATTTCACATAATTTTCAATTTTTAAAATGTTTGGATTTTTTTTTAAAATTTTGAACATTTTTTGAGCTGAGAGCACAAAATTTGTTTATTAAAGGAACTGCAAACATTTTTAAGGAAATGCTATGAATTTCGCTAGTGTTATTGAAAAAAATTGCACAAAAACATTTATACACAGAGCGATAAATCCTTCCACGACGTGCATTACGGCAAACCCGTGTGATTTGTGTTGTCAACAATTGTAAAATGTGGTACAAGATATACATACCACAGAAGGGCCCTTTTCTGTGGTAAGTAAATATTTGAAAACTGCATTTTTTAAAGTTCGAAATAATGGCGTAATACAAAAGAAACGCGTTATGGTATAACAAATTTGAGATAAAACTTATCCGCGGTTGACATCCCGTAAATAAACAAATGCATGAACTATTTGTTAATTACACATTTTTTACACATTTTTTGAGAAGTTTGTTTACCAGGGTTCTACTGTATATTAGAAATAATGTGTGTGTGTGTTGAGTGATGTTTGCATGTTATTTTTAGTTTTAAAGTTTTAATAGTGGCTAAGGGTAACATTTCACAGGTGTTTTATCTTTATTCTTTTATGTTGATATATATCGTAATGAGCGCAATGAGCTTAAAAACAAAGGCCAATACTAGTACTGCTGTAGCCACACATATACAGTGGCACTAACACATTCACATTTATATACATATTTTATGTTTTTAATACTTAACGTACTGAATTTGTGGTAGAGGAGAACTTTTAAATTAACATAATGACAGCTCCAACTTACATTATTACATGTAGTACGTATATAAATATGTACGTATATAAATGTGTGCTTGTATATGTGGAGTTTAATGTTAAAAAAATAATGCAGAAACTTCATTAAAAACACATGTGATGTTTTTAAACAAATAATGGAACTACATATAGGAGTATTACTAAAAAACAAATTTAAATAGAAATATATACACTCAGGGAAAAAGCTTCAGCTCTTTGACATAAAAACAACACATTTTGTTTTCTGAAATGGAATTTAAATAATTGTGTACATGTGTTAAAATGGTAGTAAAGTTAAAACATTACATTTGAATTTTAAAAAAATATAATTAACCATTTAAATAACAAATTACAATTCTAAAATTCTTATTGCATTAGAATTTAGTTTTTTAATTTAGGAACAACTCATGTAATATTTAATTGATGTTTCAGAATTTTAATAATTTCTGATAGTTTTGAATGTTAAAAAGTCTAAATTGCAATTTCTAAATTTAAAATGAAAAATAAAAATTTCAATTAAAATCCAAAATTTATTTTCGAAAAGTTTATGAAACGTTTTTATCAAATTATGTAGATCTTTGAAACATTTGTTATATATTTTTATGAAACTTTTCATCATATTTATGAAAATTTCGTAAATATGATGAATAAAGAATATTCAAAGAATATTTTACAACCTTGTTAAAAACGCCTCAATGTTCTCAGGTGTTTCAGTATGCTCCAATGCTTATAAGAGATAACAAACATGATTCTGATGAATTAAAATTAGTCCTTGAAAACAGCAAACTAAACAAAGCCCCTGGTGAGGATGGAATCCCATATGAGTTCATAATAAACGCTTCAGACGAATTTCAGAAACAGTTAAGTTTTATAATGTAATGTATCGTTATGCAAGCATTGATGAAGTGTTTTGCAAAACCGTGGTATTCCCAATATTTAAAAAGGGAGACGCGAACATGCCAGAAAACTATAGAGGTATATCCGTCATGAATTGTGTCGCAAAAGTTATGATGGGAATCTTAAACAATCGTTTATATAATTGGGTTGAGGAAAACAATATATTAACAGAATTTCAGGCGGGATTTAGAAGAAAATATTCCACAATCGATAACACATACAACCTTGCAGGTATTGTTAACATAAAGAAAGTTAGCCAATTGTGACAATATTTTGTTGTTGTTTTTGTTTTTTTCTTTGATATTTTAAATTTTGAATCTCGCTCCTAGACGAGGACAAGAAATTCTCATTGAGTTTGTGATTTAACATAGCAAATATCTCTAGAAATTCTAATAACAAGTCCCCTGAAGATTTCCTTGGGCAGGAATGAAATCCGGATAGGGACACGCCTACATCAGATTGTTTTTCACAATTTGTTAAATAAGTTTTGGGACTTTAGGACATTTAATTACTATAAATGCAATTAATGTTTATCCCGATGAAAATAAATTTAAATAAAGAAAGTTATCCGAAAATAAAAAAGTATACGCATTTTTCGTCGACTTTATGGCAGCGTCTGACAAGGTCGCCAGAAAATTTTTAATATTCAAACTCTATTCAATGGGTATCTCGTACAAATTTGTGAAAATGATTGAATCAATTTATACTGACACTACATCTGCTGTGTGGAATGGCGAAGAGCTATCAGATCACTTCCAAACAACGTCTGGCGTTAAACAAGGATGCTTATTATCCCCTCATTTATTTTCTCTCTATACACTCACAATATTTTTTCCGTAAAGACTACTGAATATACACATTAAATTAACTGAAAATCAGTTAAAAACAGGACTACTTACTTTTCGTTTAAAACAACTGTATTTTTTAGTTTATTTTTAACTGTTGAAAAATTAATTGACAAAATCCATAAAAACAATAGATTGTTTTCGTATATTTCAATTCTCAATATAATATAGCAACGTTTTGTTTTAAAAAGAATATTTTAACTGAATATTTTAACTATTACGGAAAGTCCGTTTTTTTGTTTATTTTTTTTTTTTTGTTGAATAACAGACAGAACATTAAAAAATATATTTCTTTGGTAATTTAACTGTATATTCCATTGAAACAACTTTACCGATTAAACTTTTAAATAACTGTTGATTTTTTATGGAAAAGTTCTTGTGAGTGTATTAATGATCTGAATGAGTATCTTGGTGGTGGTTTTCAAATTGATCATCTTAAAATCCGTCTCCTCATGTACGCAGATGACATTGTAATCTTATCGGATGATATAAATACTTTGAAAAAAATGATAATTAACTTGTAAAATTACTGTCAATTATGGAGCCTTGAGGTGAACTTAAGCAAATCAGAAATATTAGTTTTTAGAAAGGAGGTAAATTGAGTAGAAATGAAAAATGGCAGTTACAACTACCTTGAAATAATCCTTACACCTAAAATGAAATTCACTTAGCACATAGAAAAAAGAAACACGCAAGCTAAAAATGCTGAGACAAAAATGGAACCTTTTTTTTAGCTGTATGCAGGTCGATCCAAACATATGCCGCTTAATGGCCGTAATTTCAAGCAATATATACCTACTGGTGCTTAGATACCTACCGTGTACACGAACAAAATCGGGTAGGTATCTAAGCACCGGTAGGTATCTATTGCTTGAAATTACGGGCATAAGTTAGGGGTTTTGGTTATTTCGATGCGGGTTATGAAGAAAATTTTAAAATTGCCTGAATTTACACCTAACTACGCACTAATACTTGAAACGGGGGCTGTGAGGAATCATTTGTACTCCCTAGAACTACACCTACAGTATATATCTCGGGTTATGTTTCAATACCATCCTAATAGGCTACCGTTTCAAATCACTCATATGCTAATAAGGAAGGATTTGTTTTGGGTTAAAGAACTGAAATTTATTGCCAACAACATTAATACTCCGTGGTCTGTTACACAGCCTGACGAATATCATTGGTTTGCACAAAATAAGCTATTGCTAAGCAATATTAAAGAAAATCATCATAAGCAATATTTACAAAGTCAAGCAGTCTCTTCAAGATTATATAAATATCTCGATTATACCAAAGGTCAATGCTATATCCATGATAGTTTAAATTCAAAAAATATAACGTGGATCTTTAAGGCCAGATGTAGACTAATCAAATTAAATTACAATACTTTTGGTGCAGTTGATGATGACAAAGTATGCAAACTCTTTAACTTGGTTACGATGGAGACCTTTGAACACTTCTTTTGTATTTGTCCTGTTCTTAAGGAATTCAGATTAGCGAGCTTTGGGAAGCCCTTTTTACATCATATGGAAATGATACAAATATTAAATGGTTCAAAAACTACAGATTGGAAAAAAATCTTTAGAATACAGAAACTTTTTGGTACAAGAATTTAATTAAATGCTTTGTAATAATAATGCTTTTTTTATTATTTGGTTAATCGACAGACATTTTTTTATAAAATATTGTCGAAATTTACTACCTTTTCTCTTTCTTCTTCTTGATGAATAATTGATGACAAATTATGAAACAATATCATCAATATGATGAAACATTTTTCCCTGAGTGTAGTACTATATATATATATATATATATATATATTTATGTTTACTACTCTATTTAAGTTTTTAAATAATTGTGTATATTTTTGGTGTTTGAATCATGTTGTTGTGATAAACATTTAATATTTAAAAATATCACTTGTAGTATGGAGAAATTTTAAGTACATTTTCATGTTGGTTTTAAGTAATACCCTACTTTAATGGTATTAGATTACATTTGATTGGCAGCAGTCTTTAAATAATATTAGTTTTTTGATACTGACTAATTTACAAATAGCAAAAATTAGTAAAATTAAAACTACAAAGATTAGCTAAAAATTACATTTCAGGAAGAAATGCTAAAATTAGCGAAGGTTTGTTTTTTGTTAAAAATTAGTAAGACAAGCAGTATTTTTGTCTGCAATACAATTTTTGGTTGCTTTTTCTGCTATTTTAATAGTTATATTTCTACGTGTGTATATGCATATATATCATACTCCACTACGTGGTTAGGGTATAATGAGTTAGTGCTGATGGTTTTAGTACTAAAAAGGAATGGTCGTAGACCCAATCTGTTACTCCTATTTACATACGCCCTTCTTGGGCTGTATATTTTGCACAAGACCAGTCCATGTTTAGAACTTCTTTAAATAACATTACAGAGCTCCTTTTTGGTGGTTTTTTGAGAAAGGACATCCTGAAGAACTTTATATTGGAAAAACTAGAGTTCCCCAATTGTATACACACAGAAAAATAAAGTGACAACAGAACTGAAAACTGTATATTGTTAGTTACAACCAAAAATATACAACCATACTTCTTCTTCTTTATTTGCCTATCCGTTATTCGGATGTTAGCGATCATACACATACAATTTTATACAAATTTTAAATAACATTTAGCTCTCCATTTCATTCATGGCAGCATTTATTAGGTTTCGTTCATCTTGATAGTCTGTCCACTCCTGGATATTTTTCAGCCAAGAAAGTTCTCTTCTGCCTCTTGCTCGTCTTCCTTAAATTTTTCCTTGGAGAATTTTTTGAATAAATTTATATTTATTATTTCTCATTACGTGCCCCAAATACGGTATTTTTCTATTTTTGACAGTTCTTATCAGTTGTCGGCCAAGGTTCATTCTCCTTAAAACTTCCTCATTTGTAACGCGGTCAGTCCATGGTATCTTCAATATGCGCCGATAGATCCACATTTCAAAAGCTTCTATTAGTTTCTCATCTGTCGATTTGATTGTCCATACTTCAGTCGCATATAATAAAACGGACCACACATAGCATTTAATGAATCTAGACTTTGTTGTGAGTCTAATATCATGACTTCTAAGCTCCTTACTGTATTTGTAATAAGCGTCTCTCGCCATCTCTATACGACATCTTATTTCTTTAGATGCATCCCATTGGTCATTCAACAAAACTCCAAGATATTTAAAAGTCTTTACTCGTTCTATTTCTAAGTTTCCCATTTTAAGCATTGTATTGTCGTGAGAGTTTTTCCTGCTGATAACCATGTATTTTGCTTTCTTAATGTTGATTTTAGACCATATGATTCACTTATTCTTGCGAGTTTGTTTATGAGCTTCTGTAGACCAGATATGCTGCTTGTCAGTAACGTAGTGTCGTCAGCATATCGTATGTTATTGATAAACATTCCGTTTATTCAAATGTAATTTATGAATATTTTGGGTGTTGTAACTAAAATTCAGTTCGGTGTTAACCGAATTTTGTTGTGAAACCAATACTGTTGTACCAATCGATTTCAGTCGTGGAAACCGAATTTTAGTTGGAAAATGACAAAATTTGTCTCTTCGAAATGTTGAGGTTAAGAAGAAGAATTTAATTTTTACATCAGACAAGACTAGTGATTTTCCACTTAAGTTGTATTATTATTTATGTCTTATAATTGTCAGATTGTCTCTATATGATAAATTTTTCTCTGTGTGTTTATGGTTTGAAAATGTGACTAATCGTAACATGAATTTATCAAATACAAGTTGAAAACATTTACTAAGTATTTATTTAATAATGGCTAATAATAATACTGGACTTATTAAAATTATGTCAGGGTGGCCATACAACAATTTAAACCATGTGGATAACCACAATATTTTTTCAAAAAATTTAAAAATCGGTGAACCTTAAAAAATTATGTCAACATAAATTTTTTTTACAGTTATATTAGTTTTTTGGTTTTATATACATCGAGATTATTTTTATGTTATTTTCAATTTATAACGAGCTTACAACCTCCGTATATTAACAAAACTAAAGCAAATCAAACATATGAGCAGGTTTTTTTTAATTAAGATTTGTCCATAAATTTATTCAAATCAAAAACTTCTGATAAAAATCGTAAGTTTGAAATACTGTACAAATTTAAAAGGTGTATTAATATATTGTTATGTTTTGTTGCCAGAAATTAATAAAGTCAAAAACTCTTGAGAAAGTTGGAATAAAGTCAACGAAACGTTGAGTGCGAGATGAAATCACTATTAAACCACTCACCAGGTACAGTGTAAAAATCGTTTAATGTATATGCTCGACATACGTGTTAATGAAAAATCTTTAATGTTTGTTGATATGCTTTGCTAATGTAGAAGGATAGTATATGATGACATTAGAGAAAAGAACTGCCATTTAAAGTTTTAACTGAAAGTTTAACTGGCAACTATGATAATGACTAGAGAAAAAACAAACACACTATAAATAGAAATCGTTCGTGGTAAATTTCATTCTAACTCAACACACAGAGTAATGTGGGATTTAAAGTTACCCAATTTCTTTAACATGTGAGTTAAATAGATGATATTTACGATTAACACTAAAATGGCACGAAGAATGTTGATGAAGACCGTAGTGGGTCAGAAAATGCATTCCATTCATGCTAGTGTCTAATAACTTTTTCTGTGTTTTTTTCTAATAGTCAAAGTAAATTATCATATAAAAATTATAATTTTTCTGTTAATTTAGAGAAAAATTTGTCATGATCTAAAACCGAACAAATAAAATCTCACACATAATTTGTTTTATTCACATCTTTTAAAATATTGCTTGACCATTATAGCCCGGAAAAAAATCATTCTAAAATAAAAAACTTCTAATATTTTTGGTCGTCAAAGTTTCAACTTTTGCTGCTAATACTTGCACTAGAAAGTGCTTTAAGACAAAAAATTTTTTTATTTATTTGTTTTTTATTTGTTTGTTTTTTTTTTCAGTACAACAAGATTGAATCTTATAATTATAGTACATGAATAAAATATCCCAATTGATTCACAATGATTAATATAATGTAAAAAATAAAAAAAAAAGATATAGAAAATTTAAAAAAAAGAATATAAAATATATAAAAAAAATATAATATAATAAAACCAAAAATAGAGAAAAAGATAAAAGTATTGAAAACAAAATTAGTAAAAATTATTAAATAAAAACATTGAAAAATTATAAGAAATTATTAAAAAAATTATAAAGTAAATTTTTGAAGTGCGTTGCGTTGCTGGCTTGTTGTATGTTTTGTGGTAATAAATTCCAAAGACGAGCAGAATGTACATGAAATTGATATTCAGAAACAAGAGAGTGATGTCTAGGAAGTATTAACTTTTTTCCCCTATTGGATCTTGCAAATCGAATTTGATCAAAAATATATTTTGGCTTTTGTGTGTATATAATTTTATGAAGAAACAATAGAACTCTTATTTTTAGAAAATTATCCAAAGAAACACCGTATATGTTCCTGGAAATTAATGATACACTACTAAATCTCCTTAGATTGTAGACATATCGTACAATATTATTAAATACAATATTAAGTCGACGTTTGCTTGTGGCGTCACAATTTGCGAAGAGTTCGCAGCCGTATAAAAGACCAGGAATAACGTAGGTCTTAGCTAGAAGCAATCTTACATTTAATGGAGTGAATGATTGTGTAGACCATAGTGTTCTAAGCTTGGCAACCAACTAACTAGTTAATATGGTTAGTCCATGACAATGTGCTATTGAATATGATGCCTAAGTTTTTAGCCGCTGGGACAATTGAAATTTTCTGGTTGTTAATAAGGATTTCTTCATCAATTTCTGGTTGCATGGACCTCTTATGTATAACGAGACATTTAGACTTATTAGGGTTTAAGCAAAGACCATTTGCGATGGTAAAATGATGAATTTTATCCAGATCATAATTCAGTTTATCGATGTTCTCCTTAATTGATTCTTCGGGGCTACATACATATGTACTTTGCTGTACGATAGTTGTTGAGGGAGATCGTTTGCATATAGTGAGAAAAGTAGCGGTCCCAAGATAGAACCTTGAGGTACGCCTATACAGACTCTTTTTAACAAAAAAAGTTCTGTTGAAAAATGGCCAACGGATCTATGACGTGTCCTTAATGAGTCAAAAATTATGTTATTTCATATATCATTTCAGTTAATTTATTAAAAAAAAAAACTTCTTCCTACTTTCAAGCACTTAACCATATATTGGTATAGAAAATGCTAAAGTGTATAACATAGTTGGCCAGGACGAATGCAGTACATTTAATTTTTAAAGAGTTCATTTTCATGTGTTTTTCCTTTTTTTACACTTTATTAAACAAAAAAAAAACTAAAATTTAAGTAATTAATGTGTAAATTAAATGTTTTTTTTTTACCAAAAGTTTGTGTTTTTTCTATAATAGTTTTGGCTATATGTGTTGCTGTAGCGTATATGTAGCTCATACATGGGACTAATTAATTGTACGGACTAATTAATTGATGATTTCATTACAATTTTATTGATATCAATTCTAATGAAATTATTTTCATAAGCATTTGTTTAATTAATGATAATGAAATTCATTGATTTGATTCCATTGATTAATAGCAATAATTTTAAATTTCACTACCATTAGTAATGGATCAATTAAAGACAACAAATTACAATTGACAAAGAACAGCTGCAATACATATGAGGGACAGAAAACTCATATATTATTATAATCTGATGTTGTCGTTACCACTGAAATATTTACATAAAACAAAAAACAAAATTCTGAAAATTTGTCTACATCAAAAAGATATTATTATAAACTGCTTTGTATTAAATGAATGATACTACAATTTTTTCATTCAATTAGTAAAATGTTGAATAAACATATATTTAAATTCATTCAAGTTATGAATTCATTCAATACCAATTTAGACTTTTGAATGAAGCTATGCTATTGTATGTATTGACGGAATGATGCAGTTACACAGTTTTTAATTCTGAATTCAATTTCATGTGAATTAAGCTCAAATTGAATTAATTCTTTCGAAACTCTGGAAGCTCTAGAATTAAAAAAAAATGAGTCTTGAAATAGATTTTCAAAAAAGTTTTAAATCATATAAAACACGCTGGTTTTGTTGTATCAAAATAATTGGAAAATTAGCTAGTTATTAGTAAGTCATTATTATTTGCATTAAAGTACTGCATGGAGTTAGCTGGTATCATTACTGGTAGTCCAAAATATAATGATATATCATTACCGTGTCTACACTGGGCATATCTTTAGACAATGTATTATGCTGAAAACATGGGTTAAAGATTTTTTAAAACCACGCATAGGACTTTTTCCATGTGTATGTGTAATCGACCAATATGAGTATGAGTATGTGTTGAGGTATTTAATTAACTGCAATTGTTCATATACATATACTGGTAGTAGTGGATATACAGACGTGGATATAAGGGTATGGTTAATGGGTGATTTAGCCTTAATGTAAATAAAACAATAATTTGATTTTTAATAAATTATATCGACCTTTTTATTGATTACTAAATTTGTTTAGAATAATCTAAAACGGGCTTTCAAGGTCACTTCAAAACATAAAATAAAAGACTATTTATTTCATTTTCAAACTATCCGACGTTTCGCTGGGGAATTTTTCCAGCATCTTCAGGGATGAATTTTTATTTCAATAAATAATCTTTAGTTTTTTTTTTTAACTTTTTTTGAAATTGAACCTCCCTTGTGAAAATATTCATATATTATTATGCATGAAGTGTCATACATGTTCGGATCCGAAATTTGTGGGTATATGGCGGCATATGGCTAGTGCTGGAACAATCAAAACATTAATTAATGCAAATTAAAAGTTAAAGTAAATATGTAAATTATGTGTTTTCTGAGATATTTGTAGGTAGATTTACAAGTTATCCTTCAAACACTATGGATATTATTATATGAAAAGAAGTTTAGTCTACTTTGCTAGTGCAAAACAGAAAAACAAAAATTTATGATAATAATGAAAATGAAAATTATTCAAGTTCGAGGCCATACTCTATATTTCTTCATTAGGATATTGTCCTAACAAATAATCTATAGAGTTTTTTGTTTTAAAATTTATTATTTGACCCTTTCAGAAATGTGTTGATAGATCTATTTCGGGAATTTTCTAGGTTCCCATCATCAGAACACGTTTTAAAAGCGGTAACAATCCCATGCCAAACATCAAACATACATATGAACTAGTTTACTCACTACATGGGAGTAAACTAGTCAGAACAACTGGAAATATGCCCTAAAATATCCATGATATGCTTTTCAAATATGCTCTTAAAACTTAAAATATTTTTTTTTTTATAAAATTTCCGTATTTAAAACTTAGCTCTGAGTACAGTTGCAGTAAGTTTTGCGACATTTATTTCAATTGCTTTTAAAAAGAACATAAATATGGGTATATTCTTAAACCAGAAAATTTAAATTTCCGAATCCGGTGGTGCAAAACTCCAGAAAATGAAAATGAAAAATAAAAAAAAAAATAAAAATTGTTCTAATTTTATTAAAAAAAAAAATTTAATGGTCATTGAAATATACTTTAATATTAAAGCTATATTTTTTCAAAACATAAAAAATATGTGCAAGCCATCCCCTCGTAAGTGAATCCTAGATCTGCCACTGTATATATTTAATCTTTTTGATACTAATATACACTAGAGTACCCAAAATAGCAAAGATGTTTTTTCTCGCTCCCCGCACAATTTCTGATAGATTGGGTGTAACTATAAGATATGCATACAAAACTGGACTTCTATCGCTCAAACCGGCCATAACGTTTAGGCTTTCGTTCTAAAAAAATGCAATGTTTAATAGCTTTTATTGTTCTGCAACTTTTTAAATAATGGGTTTTCGTTAAAAAGTGTTAAAAATGTTATTATGCTAAATAAAACGAAAATTATTTTTCTCATACATACTTTTGGCATACACATAAAAAATCGTGATATTTTTCGCCATCAAAGTCACAAATTTTGGAAACAAAAAAAATTTAAACCGTTCTTATTAATTATTGTGAGACGATAAATTTGTTTGCGACACATCAGCTAATACAGTATTAACTACAGTTTTACTCTTGCATGACGAAATGATAAAAACCTTACAGTGAGGTATTTTTATTATGTTCTGTCGTGTGCTCTTTAATGCTATATTAGAGGTGGGATAGTGGATAAAATGTAAGACTGACCTTATTAATTTTCTCCTCCAAATAAATTATATTTTCATAGAACTTGCCATAACTGTCTCCAGGGTGGCCTAGCTGACAAGGGGAGTCTCAAGATGGGTTAATGTGGATATAAAAAAACTAATGGACACGTATTTTTTTTTAGGGTCAAAGTTAAAATTTTTTGTATGGAAACATGCCTGAAACTAATGAAATTCAGATTGTTTTGAACGCAGCTTTGATATACTCGAGAAAACATAAATATTGATATCAATATGTAAAATATAGGTTAAAAGGGTTCCAAGGGTGCACCTAAAGAAGCCGAATGTATAACCAACCCACCCCCCCCCCCCCATATTTTTTCAATCCCAACATTTTCTAAGAACATACCTACCCCCTTTATTCACTCCTTAAGGTAGCTCTTATACAAAAACTACATTTTGTAATACAAATCAAAGAGACTGTGAATCTGAGTTCTAGATTTCATAAAAAATTTTATTTTATTCACTATCCCACCCCTACTATAGCATTCTATAAGACACAACAGAACATAAAAAATATCTCAAGGTTTTTACCATTTCGTCATGGAAGAGGCGATATATTTAAAAAAAAAAAAATATTTGCTAAAACTGCAGTTAATAAGAGCCGCTCAAAAATTTGTTTTTCCATAATTTTAATTTTGATCGCGAAAAACCTTACGATTTTTCATATGTAGGTCGAAAGTATTAATGATGAAAATAATTGTTGTTTTACTTTGCATAATAACACTATTAACACTCTGTAACGAAAACCCATTATTTAAAAAGTTGTAGAGCAACAAAACTATTAACAATTTTTAGTACATTTTTGATATCAAAAAAAATAGAAGACTATTTTTTTTGCGGATCTTATTTTTTTACACCCAAGCTATCAGAAAATGCTCGGGGAGCGAGAAAAAAAAACAATTTTCCAATTTTCATATATTTCATGGGTGCTATAATATACACCCTATTAATGTCAAAAACATAACAACATTTTGCAATATTAAGTTTCATAACATGGTTTTTGAAATGACATTTTGTAAATTAAGATTTTACACATATTGTTAATAACAAAAACTAACAAGCAAGCATCTTAGAAAAACTTTAAATAGTTTAAACTAATGGTACATATGTACATATTTTAAAATGTAGATTATTTTATAAGTATATTTAGAACTTATAATAAAATCTCAATTATGTAGTAATTTATATATAACATATTCAAATGTTTGTCAACTTGAAAAAAAAATAAAAAACTATATAATATCTGAGTCATTCCAAAAAAAAACTATCCGATTTTAGGCATTTTTGGAATAGACGTGTTTGAATTTAATTGAAAGTGAGCACATCAGCATTCAACGTTCCTATGATATACATTGTGCGTTTTTCGAAATTCTGGGTATTTCGTGTTCTGTCGAATCTCAAAGTTTGATATTTTTTTTCAAAATTACGAAAAGTATCTAATGTTTAGACTGATCTAGCTTTTTGGTTTTTTTCAGATTTTTACAAATTTCATTTCATGAATATTCATATTGTCTTGTACAAATTTGTGTTAATTGAACAAAATCGAAAATTTTATTTTTTTAAAAAAATAATATAAGAATTTCTTACCAAAATCTAAATTATTTCCAGAACACATTAGATTTCTGAATATTTTGTTGCAACTGAAGTTCAGTTGAACTTTGTTGTGAAAACTTATAACAACCGTCTGAAATCTGTAATAACCGAATTTGAGACGCACACTTAGAATACTATGTAGGTAAAGACCACTGCAAATGTAGTTAAAAACAAATGAAAATTCGCTTAAAGAAAAGACGACTTACATTTCAGCAAATTCAACTAACATTGTCATTTGTTTTTTAATGTTGTAAAAATGAGCCACAATTGCTAGTTAAAAATAAAGAAACATTTACTTTTTTTACTTTTTTAAATAATTAAAAACAACTGTAAAAAATTAATGTAAAATCATAAAACGGTCATTTGATGTGGTTTTTTTTTTAAATGAACTACAAGGTTAGTAAAAAATTTAATTTGTTCTACAAATGAGTGATATTTACATTAAACATAAAGAAACTGTATTACAATCCAAACAAATACATATTTTTTAAGCAGAAGTTCCCCGAGTGTAGTAACCGAATTCAGTTGATAAATAGATAAATTATTCTCTGTGTGTAGGTTTGGAATATTTGAATTATGAAAAACTTTTATCAAGCGAGCAAAGTAAATCTTCCATAGGAATACGTGTATTTTGTTTTTGTTACAATAACTAAATACACGCATTCCTCTGAAAGAATTATTCCGTTCGGATTATAAAAACAGGGGGTTGATACAGCACATATAACCTATGGCAACTAAGTAAATGGACAAAATTCAAATATAAATTTCTCCTAAGAAGGCATGTTTTTTCAAATAAATTGCAATAAAATCTTATATTATAAATATTCAGCATGTCTATGACATGCTTGGAGAGTATCCCAAAACGAAGTGATACATCATTTCCTTAAGGAACAAGTAAGACGTACCACAATATATTCCATATTCAAACGGTTTGAAAATGGAGTGGCATCAAACGATCTTGCTAAAAAATCGGCACTTAATCAAATTAAAAAAAATCGCTCAACGTACAAGAAAACTCGTATTCTAGATATCAAAATAAGAAACTTTGCCGAATTCTGACGTCCCGACTTTTGACCCGTTGGTTCAAATTTTGAAAAAGCCCACTTTGATACTTCAGAAAGTAAGAGGAATCTCTCCAAGCTACTTCTTCTCCGGGAGATGCGCTAGCAGATTAATGCATAAATCATCATTCTAGGTGAACGTTAAGGGGTTAAAAGTTAAGTTGAAAGAGGGCCTTTTTAGCCGTGTTTTTATAGCAAAATGTACAAATCTCGGGATGGAGATATTTCAGAAAGTAGGAGGAGTCTTTCCAAGATTAGCGTCTCTATTTCTTCTCCGGAAGACGCTCTAGCAGATGAATGCATAAATTATATTCGATTAAAGCACTCTAAATGGGTCAAAGTGGGATATTTCAAAATTTGACCCTACAGGTTAAAAGTCGGGTCATCAGAATTCGTTTTATAGGTATGGTTCCTTCGGCAAAGTTTCTTATTGTGATCCCTAGAATACGAGCGATTTTTAAATCGACAAGCCCTACTGTACATGAAATTAAAAAGAGGAAGTAGGAACTAAAACAATCATATTATACAATTATTGGTATTTCCAAATAAAATAAGAAGCACACATTTATTAAGTGAAAATGCGAAGAAAAAATGATACCAGCTATCAAATTTATTAAAAAATTTTCGATCGAAAAGTGGTAACTGAAAATACGGGTTTCCCAATCAAATATATAATTAAATTAGGGTTTTGATAAAACCAACCGAATTGTGGGTTGCATTGATTATAGACGCAACTAATATGGGTGTTGGCAAACGAATTTTAGACTATATATGTTTTCATAACAAAATATTTACATATATTCAAATTTAGTACTCAATATTTATAAGTGTTTGTGGTGTCATCGGTAGAGCGGAAGGCAATTACTTCCAGTTTCCGAATTTAAATATCGGAAAATCAAACGGAAAAAGTTTCTTTTTATTAAAATAAAATACTAAAGAGCTCAAACATACAATAATTTAGAACAAATTAAGAGCCATTGTGGTGCAAAGAGTAGTGGTTTCAGGTTTTTCAATTTCAATAAAATTTTGTGGAACGTATTAATGTTTAAGTGGGATATAATATTGAATGAAACAACTAAATATTAGCTTTCACGGTATAAATATAATTTAATTTGAATATAGTTGTCGTAACTGTCAGAATTCGATTGTCAACAAATTTGGTTGACATAACTGAGTCTGTGTTCTTGGTGTAATTTTGGATGATGAAAAATACTTTTCTTTTGCGAAGCGAATTTTGTACCAAAAGGACTAGTGTGGATAGCCATTTCGGCAAAAGGTATATCACAACTTTTAATCCAGGATTTGAAAGCTGTCTACATTAATAAATGTTTAGTAAAACTAAAAAAAATTATTAGAGATATATACTCTAAAGATGACATATTATTTTGGATAGATTTAGCAGCGTTAAAAGACGCTAGAATGGCTTAATGCAAAAACATGCTTTTTGTACCGAAATACGCAAATCCTCTAAACATCCCAAAAGCACATCCAGTTGAGTACTGCTGGAGTCTTTTATGCCAAAAACGGTGTGAAAATGGTTAGGAAGCCTAATGCACTAAAGAATTGAAGAACAAAATTAACAGCTGTGTACAAAAAATTTACATGAATGTCTTTCAAAGCATGATTGGATCTATCAAGCATAAAATACGCCAAATAGTTGAATAAATAATTTGTAGTCTATAAAGTATTATAAATATAAATAATTTTTTTTTAAAAAATAATTAGTTTTAATTGTTTTAAAATTGTCCATCTATTAAATTTGCATAGGTTATGATAGGATGTTGAATATCAATATTTTAGTTTTCAACGATATATATAGTCATATATCCGAAGACCGTATCGAAGATTTTTGGAATGACTTATCTAGTTTTTATTTCTTTGGACATCATAAATGTTCATATAATATCATAAAATACATTTTTATTTAAAGATTTTTAGTTTTTGTATGTTCAGCACGTTCAATTGTTTAATTTGTGGTTAAAGTATCTTATAAAATATTATTTATAGAAAAGGCTTAAATTTGTTTATTAACCCATAGTGGGTTAAGGGAACATAAATATATTTCTTAAAAAAATACTTGTTTCCGTTAGAGTTATTATAAGTTTAAATTTTTGAAATCTGTTTAAAAAAGAAATATATATGTTTTTTTTTAAAAAAATTTTAATATTGATGAAACCAGTGGGTCTCCATCTCAGTCTCTCTCAATCTGCCCTCTTTTTATTTGTTCGTAAACTCGCACCGAGCAAATCAAAACATGTTGCAGAAATTTAAAAGTTTAAATTAATTTTTTCATGTTTTAAAATAATATTTTAATAAAAGTTTTATTTATTTGAAATATTACCGAAAAAATAAATTATATGAAATTTTAATAGAAAATAACAATACATAAGCAAAATTTTTTTATTTTTATTTTTTTATTTTATTAATTAATAATCATATAATTACAAATTATATCCTATTACCCTAACCGAGCACTAGCTACTATGGCCTTCGGCGCGTTGTAGCGACCACTGCCTCTGGTGGGAATAGAACCCACGACCCCCGCACTAATAAGCTAGCACGCTAACAACTAGCCTACCGGGGCGCACACATAAGCAAAATAAAAGTGAGTGTTTTATCAAAAATGTTTACAACATTGTTGCAAATAGTTTTGTGTGTAAAATAATGTTTTCATTTGCTTGCCCGAGTTTGGTATTATGTTGCTGAAATACGTGGAAAGTGTTGTAACTCTATTTGTATATACTCTTTGATGAAACTGATTAAATTTAGCAATAAGTTCTTTAATTTTGAACTATAAAAAGCTTTTGATTAATGCAAATTAATGATTAAATGGACAATCTTTTCGCAAAATGTCAGTGTAATTGACGTGATTGCCTCGTACTTATTAATATGCAAAATTGAAAATTCTTAAAATGTCGACTGAGTTAGGCCCAAAATTCTTCATTCTTAAGGCCATATTATTTGCAGCTTTCAATGGAGAACTTCACACTATGTGTAGTGATGCAGCGCTACCATTACCCAAAAAGTTATATTGTGTTAATAGTTTCAAACCAAAAAAAAAAAAAATCTTTTTAATTTATAAGAAGCTTTCAACCTCCGTTTATTTACAAAAATAGGTCATATTAAATATATTAGCTAGGTTAATACATGTATTTCGACCTGTCTACAGATATCATCAGAGCCCGAAGTTTTAGAAAATCTAGAGCATCCATTCCGTTTTATGTCCAGCAAATATGCAACTTTTCACGTTTTGAAAACTTTAATAGTGTTTGTAAAAAATCATTAAATTGGGCACAGTCTGGTGTATATTGCCATTTGATGCGCCATAAATACGGTCGAATTCACATTTTTAGCCCACATATGAAGTTATCTTTCATAGCTCTATCAAATTTAAATTAATCAAGTTATTTTAGAAGACAAAAAAAAAAAAACACGTATCTGGTTTATAATTATGAAAGTCGAAGAAAAAATGCCTTCAAAAATACTAAATATCGCTAACAACAATACACAATTGATTCAAACGAAATATATATTTTAATAACCGACATTCCGCCAATTCATACCCAATTAAAAATTTCAATATAACTTGACTTGTTTAAATTTTATAAAGCTCAAAAGTATAACTTCATCAGGTGTGGATTCAGAAAATGGTTTTGGGGATGAAAGTTATAGTAGTTTTGACTACTTTTTTCCTCTTTTTTAAATTTTTACTTTGAACTTTTTATTTTGGGTCCGCGCCTGAATTTCATTCATCGGTTATATACATATATATATGAAACGGACTTTATGAGAATGAATCAGTTCTTAAATGTCTATAAATGGATACATGTTGATTTTTAACCGGGTTTTTAAACTTAATAATTTTTCACAACTAAATTTTTATTTTTAATTATTAAAGATTTATTTCCTAAAGTATTTGCAATACGGAGAGTTTTTAGCTCAAAGTGACAAAGTGTTCCTTTTTCGACCCAGTACTTTTAAACAGTTATGTTTTTTGCAAAAGATAATCAAGTTATTTAAAATTCAAAATATTATTTAATATCTCGACTAAAAGCGTGAATAACAATATTGTGAAAAATTGTTATCCAGAGTTGCCAAATAATTATTAAAAAAAAAAAAATAATGTTTGATGTTTTTCGATGTAACATTTTTTAAAATTATTAAAAAAAAACTCAATAAAAATGTTCATATAAGGATCTATAAAGGTTCAAAATATATTTTTACATTCTCATAAACATGTCACTAGATGGATAAATAAATCTCCATACAAGCTTTCATATGCCTCCATACATGTGCATTAGCGAAATTTGATGTAATATCTAAATACGTGCTCATACGTATTCATGCATGTTCACGTGTGATTATACATGTACAATAGGGCTATAACTTTTAAATTTTTTTTGCAAATATCGAATTTAGTACAGCACAGCCGAATAAACCATAAAAAACTATGATTTAAAATGTTCACCCACCAAGAGCGATGAAATTTTAATTTTGTCTATTTTTAATTTTAATAAAAAAATATCATATTTTCATTATATTTAATATATGTCCAAAAAAATAGAACATTAATTAACAATTAGGGGGCAGGGAAAGTTTCCAGCCAATAGTGATTTTTTTTAATTAAAAAAAAAAAAAAAATGCAAAAAAAGTTATTTTTTTTTATAATTTTGATTTGACTAAATTTGAGTCCTGAATATTTTGGCATACGCGAAATTTTAATTTAGTTTTTACCCCTATCAAACCTTATGATATGAATTTAAATAACTCTAGCTAGAAAATGAATTTGATAGGTGAAGTTTTTTTATTGCAAAATGACCAAAATTAATGTTTTCCGTTAATAATACAATATTATCCACCTCTAGGTACTATGCCAAAAATTTGGTTATAGCCCTAATGTACAAACATGTGAATATTATTTCAAAGTTCATTACTGTACAAGTTGGGAACATGGAAAATTTCCGAAATATATCTATCAACACATTCCTGAATGTGGTCAATTAATAAATTTTAAAACAAAAACTCTATAGAATATTTGATAGGACAATATCCTCATAAAGAAATGGCCTCGAAACTTCAATAATTTTTATTTTCAATTAAAAATAACATTCAAATAATTTCGGTGTATATAAAAACATAAAACTAATAAAATTTTAAAAAATATTACTTGAGCCAGAGAAAAAACTAAAATTAATTTTCTATAAATAGAACATATTTGGTCTTCAAAGTTTAGTAACGTTATGATGCTTGTTAGGAAAAGACCCTAACCACGTGCTTGATTACTAAGAAGACAAGAATGGACCAAAATTGATGATTAATAGGTTTTTTGTTAAAGTTCTGCCTATTATGGAGGCTCTAGCTTTTCTAAAACTTCGGGTTCTGATGAGATTTTTACCCAGATCGAAAAACTAGTACACTCAAAAAAATAAGTTAATACAAAAGTTAGTAAAACGGCTTGTAAATCAGGTATACTATTTTTTAGAAAATTTTTTTTGCTAAAATCGTGGTTTCAGCTAAAATTTTTGTTATACTTATTCAGCACTTAACTGTTTTATACTATTGCTTTACTAATATACTAATGTTTTACTAATTAATTTTGCTAAAAAAAATTGTGCTGATAAGCACATTAATAGTGTGGACGACAACCAGATTGAAAGATATACGCAGAATGAAGCAGATGGGGCGGCATGTCAAGATGTAGTAGAGAAGAGGAAAATGATACTAAAAAGTACAACTCTAATAAGACATATAAAAAAATCCACCATGGAAGACTTTTGTATCTCTTTTTCATACATAAAAACAAAATTGAGGATTAAAACAACTTAAATTTTGCGTTGTCACCGGCTTGTGAAAATAATTGTCTATTAATAAAATAAAAGACAAAAGAAAATATTTAAATTTAATATGTATTTCTATAATAAATGTTAATAGATTAATAATCTAGTGTGGTCAAATTGCAAACAAACATATACAGACGTGTAGACAGAGTAAAGCGAAAGACAAAGACACACATCTTAGGTAGATTTGTATGGTTCCTTTTTCTTATTGCAAAAAAAGGGTTGTTTTTTTCGTTTCGTTTGTTTTTGTTTATTTTTTTCGTTTCGTTTCTATAATTATCTTCGGCAGTTGCGTTCTTTAAAAGAAAGCATCATTTAGACTACCATTGATGTAAGTAGTTGAAAGAAAATTTTGGTTATGTTATATATATTTATTTTTATATATTTTCAGATATTAAATTAATTCATGTCGTCAATGTGGGAAAATGAAAATTTTTATATTTCGTAATTATTGTAAGTTATTTTTAAAAGAGTCACAAAAATATGGTTTATGATTCTCAGCAAATAAATTAACTAAATTACAATTTTTCTACAAATTTTTTGCGTTTTTTTCAGTCTACTAAAATTCAGCAAAAAATTTATTAATTTTTACCAAGGCTTTTTTATTTCTAATCTACTAAGTGTTAGCAAAACTTTTGCTGAATCTACTAATTTTGTTGCTAAAAATCAGCTCGCTGATTTTCAGCAAAAGATTTTGCTGACATTAGAAATTTTTTTGCTAGCACCCTCCTGACTAAAATTTTGCTGACTCAGCAAAATTTTTTGCTGACTTTACAAACTTTTTTTTTTGAGTGTACCAACGTAGCTACTATGTTTGATTTGCTTTATTTGTTGTAAATATACGGAGGTTGAACGCTCGTTATAAATTAAAAATAACTTAGTTGCCAAAATTTCCCCTAGAGGGCGGTATAAGGCAAAGCAAAATTTTAAAAGTTTCTTAATGAAGCGTGGTTCTGCTAAATTTGGCTAAACAATGTTTATCGGACGTATGACATGCGTGCCGTTAATGAGTTAAGTCCATTACAAATAAAGAATTGTTGATCGTGGAAAAAACAAAATTTTAATTTATAAATTCAAACAACTTTTAAACTAGAGGAAATAATTTATCACTACGATCACGTTTTGTCTTTATCTTAGCACCAAGTGTGTTTTTATACGTGATGTAGTCAACTTTGGCAAGCTGTACTAAAACCGGGTGACCCAATCACAATATTTCAAAATACTAATACCTCTTTTACACTCACAAGAACTTTTCCATAAAAAATCAACAGTTATTTAAAAGTTTAATCGGTAAAGTTGTTTCAATGGAATATACAGTTAAATTAACAAAGAAATATAGTTTTTAACGTTCTGTCTGTTATTCAACAAAAAAAAAATAAACAAAAAAACGGACTTTCCGTAATAGTTAAAATATTCAGTTAAAATTTTCTATTCAAAACAAAAAGTTGTTATATTATATTGAGAATTGAAATAAACGAAAACAATCTATTGTTTTTATGGATTTTGTCAGTTAATTTTTCAACAGTTGAAAATAAACTAAAAAATACAATTGTTTTAAACGAAAAGTAAGTAGTCCTGTTTTTAACTGATTTTCAGTAGATTTAATGTGTATATTCAGTAGTCTTTACGGACAAAATATTGTGAGTGTACAATTCGTAATATGATTCATACCGATCGGATCAGTAGTTAAGAATATATATATATATATATGTTAACATTAATTTTCTCAAATACCCCGCTTTGTGTTATTTTTAAAAAATTATTTTTATTTATAATTTAAAAAAATATTTTTTTTTATATTTGATACCAATTTGCTCAACATCCATTAAAAAGGTTAAAAAGAAATATGTTAAAATACATACATAGATATACAGAATATTAGAAATATTTCTTAATTTAACAAAGAATAAATATTTTTATCTATAAAATTTTTTTGAAGTGACAACTTGATTTTTTATTTTAAATTAATATTTTAAGACAGAATTGAAAAGACCACAAGTTGACAACTCGTAACTCGTATCACTTCTCTTTTAAAAAAATGGATGTATACATTAACTCATGCTGCATACAGGTCCACATGAAGCCATACATAATTATTATGTGTTCATAAACCATTCTTGTATGTTCATATGAGGAATTATATATGTTCAGCTAACGAAAATTGAGGTAATATTTACATTGTCTATACATTTCCATACATAGTCATATGTGTACATTAATAAAATTTCGGGTAATATTTATATACATGATAATATATAAACTCTTATGAACATATATAATTCCTATGAGGTCGTATAAGTACATGTACATACAGAGAAATAAAGTGCCAACCGAATTGAAAAGTGTATATTAATGCTAATAACTTATAAATTCTGTTAGTCAACAGATATTTACATTACATTTCGGAATATGTTGGGTGTTGCAAATGAAATTCAGTTGATTTAACCGAAATTTGTTCTGAAAACTAATGTTCAGCTTTACCAACCGACTGATATTCTTAATAACCGAATTTGAGTAGTAGTATACAAATTTCAGTTTGCAAATAGCACAAGTTTTCTCTGTGTGTATGACCACGATTCATTTCATATATGGGCTTGAATGAGTTTATACATGTTGATAAATATATGCGTATATGTTGATTTATAACCGTTCTGCGAAAAATATGCTAAAAGACTTCAATGTGAAAGAAGTCATTGAAATGTTAATCTCAAGTTGGAATTAAACTATTGGCTACGAGTTGTCAACTTATAACCATCGGCATACTACATGCAAATATAAAAACTTTACATTTGTCAGCAATTGAGTTAAATAATAAAAAATATTTAGTTTAACATGAAGTATATGTCTGTTGTTATTTATAGTATTTAAATTGAACAAAATTGTTTTGGATAATAGTCAGATGAGTTCAACCGAATCCTGTTAGTTGCCTAACAGGATTCGGTTGAATAATATTACGGAAACAATTTTGCAAAAACAATATTGCAACTTTTTGCTACATATTAGTTTTGTATAAAAAATTGCATAGATTGGCTGGTAAGAGTGTTTTGCTAAAATTTTATTATTTTTATAGCAAAAATTGTTACTCAAGATTTTCCTCGAATATTTTCTTAAAAGATTTAATTCTTGTTTTAGCACTTATATATATTGAAATCCTTTTCTCCCAATGTTGTTGCCTAACTTAAATTATAACATATAACCTATTCCAACCGAATAATTGGGTCGGACTGCAAAAGCTAGCAAATAATTTGATTTAGAAATAAAAATAAAATAACTCCACTTGAACGTTTAGAGAATAAAATATTTTTAAATTGCAATTGAAACAATTACAACAGTTGGATATTTGTATCATTAGATTTATACATGTAAATTAGAAAATAATTCTTTTAAACTTTCTAGGGAATCTAAATTTAAAATTTGTTGTTTATATATAAAATGAAAACAAGAAAGATATAATTTTCAGTAAAATCAAAATTTAATTAAAAATGTTAAAGGTCGCAATAAAGGAAATTCACAATTGAAATACTGATATATGTAAACACCCAGTCAGAAAAAGACAAATAGACCACCACTGGCAAGGCACTTTAGGAAGTTCAGCAAGTGCTGGCAACAATTGCTTTTACCACCCCAAAATGATAACAACATTAGATATGAACAGACAGACCGTTCAAAAAGTGTCGGACAAGCACTGGGGAAACAAAATTTCCAACGTTGGAAAAATGTTGGTAGAACCATGAAATAGGTGGCTTAAAGATATGTTTTCCAAAATAAAATTTTAAAAAGTTCATGTATAATTTTATTGGTCCCGCCGGAGACTAGAACCCTGGCCGCCAGATTGGCAGCCGTCAGCTCTAACCACTGAGCTAACGAGACATACGAGTATAACACTCGATAGCTTATTTTATTTATTTATTTTATTTATTTATTTAATAGATATTCAAAATATATAATATTTACAATATTCGAAATTTATTTAAAGTTGTGAGCCAGATTGGCAAGTATAAAGCTGTTTAACAATTTGTTTATTATTATAAAATAAATCTAGAGATTTACATTTTGTAGCATTTATTAACACATTTGATGTAATTGGTTATAAAAAAGAAAAGATAAACTATTCAAATTCATTTAATATTAGACTTCTATATTTCAAAATAATTTCGAGAAAGTTGACTAGGCTTTTGTAATTGTAATCCTAACCGTTAAGTATATTTAAAACTTCGATTGGGATAAGGTAATTTTTGTTGAAATATTTAATCCTGAATTCCTTTTAAATAGGACAGACACCGATTATATGCAAAGTGTTTTCAGATGCATTTAAGTTGCAAAGTGTGCAAAGGCCATCTGAACTACTTCTGAAGGGTCGAGCATTTATATTTAGAAGTCCACCTCTTGATTTTATTAATAAACTGGTATCACGTGAAGATAATTCAGAAGTTGAAATAGGACTCATTCAGTAATTTAACTGCGAATATAAATCATGGTGTTGAGAGTTTTGCGCATCAGTTATTAGTTGATTTCGTTCATAAGTCTTTAAAAGGTGTAAAATTGACTTTGAGTGCATACAGGACGGATCAGCGTTATTATCCGGGACAAATTGAATTTTTTCGCATAACATGTGCCACTCCTCAGCCCAGTAAGTGTGCTTTGCTATGACTTTTTCTGCTAGCATACGTGGTAATCTATGGCTAGGCATGCGAAGAACTTTATTAATATAATCAAAGTGTAGCTTCAAAGTATCAACATATAATGAATTTAGCCCGGTTTCTAAAAATAACGTGTAGTTTGGAGTTTTGTAAGGCAAATATAACATCTTTTTTATAAAAAATATAAATAGTTTTTCGACCTCATCGTGTTTTTTATATCCCCAAATTTGTGCTCCATAAAACATTATAGATCGAGATGCAGCATTAAAATTTTTTAGCTTGTTTTTATTAGCTATCTTAGGGTGATTTATGTATTTAGACCATGTTGAAGATATGGCCATTTTCGATGTTGTTAGCTTGTTGACTAAATGCTTTTTAAAAGACAAGTCGTAGTTTAAGTCCATACCTAAATATTTATAGCTATTTACAATTTCTATTTGATCGTCGCCATAGTTCCAATTCAAGTTCTTGGATATTCTAGTGCCATTACGAAAAACTAGGAATTTGGATATGGCAAGGTTGACTTTAAGACACCACATCTTACGGTATGAAAAAAGCGAATCAATCATTTTTTGGAGATTACCTGGAGAATCAGACAAAATGACAATGTCGTCAGCATAAAGTAGTATTTCTACCGGAATGTCTTCAACAACTATTCCCCCATTCAGAGCATCAGCTAAGTCGTTTAGATACAAAGAAAATAGTATTGGGCTCAGTATGCAACCTTGCTTTACTCCAAGGTCAACATTCAACGGTCCAGAAAATTCATTTCCATACAATACTTGGCTAGTGGTGTTTTCATACGAAAGTTGTATATTGCGGATTATTTTTGATGATAATCCCATACAGGATAATTTATAAAAAAGAGAACTTCTGGGAATCATGTCAAAGGCACAGGAAAAATCGACAAAAAGTGCATAGGTATTTTTACCGTTAATTTTGTTAAGATGTACAATATTCACAAGATTAAATACGTTGTCGACAGTTGAGTAGTTTTTTCTGAATCCAGCTTGGTATTCATTTAATATACCATTTCTGTCGATCCAATCTGTTATTCGATTTAATATGATATTATTAAAAATTTTGCATAATGTATCAATTAATGACAATCCACGATAATTGGAGGTATTATTTGGATCACCTTTTTTCAGAAGTGGTATTAGTATAGCTTGTTTAAAACTAGTGGGTATTTTTTCTTTAAGAAAGATAACGTTTAGCACAGACAGCACTTCTCCCACAAAGTTAACTGGGGCATATTTAAAAAACTCGTAGCTAATGCCATCGTGACCTGGAGATTTATTTTCCTTTAGTCCCTTTAGTACAGAGGTTAATTCACAGAATTCAATCAGAGAATCTAGAAAAGCATCTATATTATATTGCATACACAAATTAACTGGCTTTATAGAAGTTTCGTTTTGTAAAATTGTACTAAAGTGTGCTAGAAAATCTTCCGAACTTAAATCTCCTCGAATAATATGACTGTGTGACTTCATCTCATTGGACAGTTTCCACTATTCTTTGCTGCATCTAATATTATTTAATTTTTCTAATTTTTCATTATAAAATTGAAGTTTTCTTATACGGCATACTTTCACATATTTTGATTTTGATGAGGTATATTTTCTTTTATTTGCTGTGGAGTGTTCTTTACGATAATCTTTAAGAGCTTTTTGCATATTTTTACGTTGACGTTCACACTTCCAATTAAACCATTTTTGTTTAGGCTCTAAGCTATACTTTTGTTTAGTTTTAACGTTTGCGGATTTGATTTTGTTTTTAATTGCTAATACCATATCATCTACATAAAAGTTAGAATCAGAGGAGTGAATACAGGAGAGTTCTACCAGATTTTTATTATATTTAGCGGCAAATTTTTGTTCCAGTGTAGTTTTTTCGGGATCTGATCAAATGACTATCTATTATTGTCCGTTATTGGAGAGAGTAGCCTTAGCTCCAATGACATATGATCGGAGTATGGTTTGCATGAAATTTTAAAATTGGCAACATAATTCAAAAAACTTTGTGAGCAAATACAATAGTCGATAACGGAGCTGGCTATACCACCGTAAAACGTTCAATCACCATCCAAATCATCATTTATTCTACCATTAAGAACTATTCCCCCACTCGATAGCTTAAAACGCAAATAAATGATAAGTACTGGAAATCAGATGGCTGGTCAAATATGTCACCATTGGCATAAGGTTTGAGGGAAACAGCTTGCCAAGGCTTGGAAACTGAAATTATTGTAAAACAAATACTTTCAAAATGTTTTTTGGAAACGGTGGCATAGCGTCTTAAACAAGTGTTCTACCAGTAGTTTACTTACAATTCTTCGGTTAGTTAGTGGTATACCAGTGCTTGGTTTTTGGTACCACTGGCAGTTTCTGACTGGGTAGTTATCAATTAAGAGCACAGTGAGAGATTTTGTTCAACAAATTATTTTAATTTTGTTAAAATTTTGATGTCAAATTGATGTTTTGACGCTGATTAGTACGAAATATAAATTCCAGTGAGGTGCTATTATAAATCTTTTGGAAATAATTTAGCTATTTTATACTGGCTGGTACACTCACAATATTTTAACAATAACTGATTGTAGTTTATTTAAAAAGTAATCAGTAAACTTTGTTTGTTAAGGAATAAACATTTAAACTACAAAAAAAATGTTTTTAACTTATTTTATCATTTATTAAAAAACTGCTGTTTTTTTACCAGTTATTATTTTCATTTAAAATTTTATTTTTAAACAAAATTTATCTTACGAATTTTGTTTAAAATTGGAAGATTTCCTTAATAATTATCATCAACAGCGTTCATTTAAAGGCCAACTGTTTCTAAATTTATAAATGCATTACTATGCATTTTCACAATATAGATTGCTAATTTTCAACAGATCTCGCTTGAGTTAGACAATGGAGTCCAGTTTTGAATGTTTCCTACAATTATTATTAGATTTTTCACCAGATTCCGCTAATCTATACTTCTATACTTAATATTATAAAGAGGTAATGTTTGTATGTTTGTTTGTTTGTAGAAAGTAATCTCCGTAACTAATCATACGATTTCTAAATTTTTTTACCAATATTTATTTTGGTCCTCCAGGATGGACATAGGCTATATATCGTTCCGGATTTTTTTTTTAAAGTTATGAGCGGAAACAAAAATAATCTATATATATAAAATAAATTGAATAACATCATATATATTGACTATTGTGATAGCAAGAGTTTTAAAAAATTGCAGTATCCCATACGTTACTGATTTGAATAATCAGCAAAAAAATGGGCGTGATCGGACCAGTGGGCGTGTCAGCTCCCATACAAAGTAAATATTTAATATCATATATCAACAGTTCTATAATAGCCAGAGTCTTAGAAATTTGTGCACGTTGATTATTTGTTAATGTGAATAGTCATGGGAAAAATGGGCGTGATCGGATTAGTGGGCGTGTCAGCTCCCATACAAAGTAAATATTTCATATCATATATCTACAGTTCTATAATAGCCAGAGTCTTAGAAATTTGTGCACGTTGATTATATTATGAATAGTCATGGGAAAATTAGGCGGGATCATACCAGTGGGCGTGGCAGCTCCCATACAAAGTGATTATTTAGCTCAAAGACAAAATTAATATTAATATTAAATAACTAGGGTTCTATATTAGCTATGTAGCCTTCAAATTTTGTACGAGTCCATCAATTACAAATATTTATTAGTAGTCGAACTGAAAATGGGCGGAATGGGATAAATGGGCGTGGTACCAAAAGCAAAAAACAAATAAGCATTAAAATAAATTATCACATTCAAGACTTTTTGCAAGGTTATTAATAATGTTGTTCAAAAATTGTTTTATATATATATTTTATTGATATCAAACTCTTAAATCGGTTATGTAGTTCCGAAGATATTTACAAAAAACCTATGTTAATATTTACAAAAAACCTATGTTAGTCTTCAAGCTATGTTACACGAACACAACAGCCTCATCCGCCTATTCAAAACAGCCCTAGACCAGGTGCCGACAGATGAATTTACGGTTGTCATAAGAGCTGACCAGACAGCGGCTGGTGAGCATGAGCGGCGCTTTAATGCACCGGTAATAGGCGACGTCTTAGTTGTTATGGCAGTTGTTTTCAGCTATTCATTATATATACTTAAGCAAATAAAGGCGATAGAAGGACAAAGAGGCGTTGGGCTTCCCATGAAATTACAAATTTTAAAATGATTTACTAATGTGAATTTATTTATTTTTTAATTATTTATTTGCGTAAAAGAAATTTCTTGATTTAAAGAATTAATTACAATTAAAATCTGAAGGCAAAACAACGTTTGCCTGGTCAGCTAGTATTAAAAAAAGTGGCAAATTGTAATGTGTGAGGTAGGGGCGTCGGGAGCGAAGTAGCGCTAGGCATGCCCAATAATTTAGATAAGGACTCACAGAAAATCGGTATATTTTTTAAATCCTAAGGTATGCAACAAAAACTTGTTTTAAATATGTGCTATTTTAAAAGTGCTTGAGTCCCCAGCAAGGACGGGTACAAACTGGTAGTGTACTGTAAATTGTTAGAAAATTATTGAAAATTGACAAAACAATTTATTTCAATTTAAATTAAATTACTGTGCATTAAAATCTATTCAATTAATTTTATTAAAGTTGTGAGTAATATCCTTACCGTATGCAAAAATCAGTCTTGGAAAATTCTTTAAAACCTATTTGTAATTCACTTTTTATTTTCAATGAAAAACTGCATTTTATGTTGCGGTTTTTGCAACGACACTGCCAAGAAAAACATGTCACTTTTAACTTATACATACAACAACACGAAACTAAAATTAAAGTTCACTTAAGCGTACATGCCACATTATCGAACATTCCCTTACTATTAAAATCATAAAAAATAATAATTATGCGAGGACTTTGGTTGACAATTTTGTATTTTTATTATTTTTTTATTATAAGTTTTCCTTACCATAGAGGTTATTATTAAAAAGAAATTTAAAATTACCCTGACACACATTTATAGTCTCCTTCTGCAAAATAAACTTGTTTTTAACAGCTGCAATTATTCACAACAAGGCATGCATGTTCACAACTACCCAGTCAGAAAAATACAAATGGATCACTTTAGCCAGGGTAGAATTGCTGGCAACAAGTGCTTTCCCAATACCAAAATGACAACATCATTTGACAAAAAGTGCGTCTGTTCAAAAGTGTCGGACAAGCACTGGGGAAAGATAATTTCTAACGTTGGCAAAATGTTGGTAAAACCATAAAATAGGTGGTGTAAAATTTTTTTTCCAAAATAAAATTAAAAAAAAGTGCATGTATAATTTTGTTGGTCCCATGGTGATTGCAACCCTGTTCGTTAGATTGGCAGCTCTAACCACTGAGCTAACGAGACATATAATACTTGATAGCTTTCAACGTAAGTAAATGTCCTGCGGGAAATTAAGTGTCCATTCATCCAAATTGAAAATTCTGTGAGATATGATTTGAAGGCACGTCACGAAACTGGTGAAATCAAAATTGTGGTGTACCAATATTTGGTTGAAATGAAAAATCACGTGACTATAGTAATGGTGACAAAGCATTGACTGATTGGTGCCAGATATACATATATTGTAAAAGTAGGAAAAGTAACATAACATCAAATTGTACTGAAGCTACGAGGGGCGTTGCAGTTGATGTTGTTACTGGTCATTGAACTGGTTCAAACCTGTTAGCAGTGGTTGAAAACATGGCAATTAGTGCCAAAGAATAAATTCACTTGACTGCAAAAAGCGGATATAACACTGATTTATAAATTTTTGGTTCAGCAACCGTTTTTGTATTTAAATTATTTCGGTTTTTATACCAATCTATTACTATTATAACTATATTTCAGAACTATTATTCAGAACACCCCAAGAGAACTACTTACAATACTGCAAGGATTCTAATTGAAAGAGTACTGAAAATTAGCTATGTAGAATTTCACGAATTTAATACAGAAAATATTAAGAATATTTTAAATGATAATAATCACCCAATTCAGCGAAGCTGTAAATTAATAAGACAATATAAAAACCGATTTGATTTAAATACAAGAACGGTTACTGAACCAAAAATTTATAAATCTAACTTATGTTCATCTTATATCTGAAAAATTAGAAAAATCAAAAATTTATAATGATAAGAAATAGTTAGTGGCACATTGAACATATTACACATTCGGTAGACAGACTATACAGCAAGCGAATTATAAAACAAATAAATTGGAAATGCCCAATTTAGGTAATAAGTTACCATGTATGGGTAATTACAATTCAATTTGTAATAAAGTATAAGTAGGTACAACAAAGAATAAACTAAAAACTAGAAGTTCAGGATATAAATCTGATCAGAAATACAATAAAACTACTTCTACACAGAAAACTGCATTATCATTACATTGCAATAATTCAAATCTTTATCCTGATTTTTATAATACAAACATTTTGATGAAATATGTCAGAAATGTTTAAAATTAAGAAAGTACAATTTACACAACGCATTAACTATAAGACTAACATAGCAAATATTGCTCAAAATTGCAGGCATTTAGTTAGTAATAACTAGGATAATAATTATAATATAGCTTGATGCTAAGGCAGTGAGTTCGAATTCCAGTACGACACCAAAAAAGTAACAAAAAAAAAAGTTGTTCATATAGGGCAGATTAACAATATAAAATACTTTGTTCAATTGACACATAAATTAACCACTGACGAGTCCCAGGAGGATGACGAAATTGCGGCAGTCTGGTGTATCCCTTGTGTCCGTAAAGTTTTTCAATAAAAATGTTTTCTTCTTCTTCTTCCTGTAAAGAGACTAACTAAAGTAATATTCTACAGTAATTAATTAAAAATTAATTACGATTGTCATTATCTGACGGTTGCAAAACACATTCTAACATAAAAATTTGAAGAAACTTGCTTAACGGCGACTCAATCTCTAACCTACACTTGGTATCCAACTATTGTATGTGAATAAAGCGCATCAAAAAACGGGATAATTACTTGTGAAAAAGAGATAGGATTAAGAAGAGAAGCACTCTAGTTGAGAAATTAATTGTGCATTGGTATTAGTTAATTCTGTCTCTTCTGATCGAAAAACAATACTTGTGTGTACGTAGTGTAACAAAACTTCACTTAGCCACAGTCATCGCTGTGTCAACCGTGGCTCAACTCGTTAAGAGGTGAGAATACGATGCATAGCTTGATGCTGAGGCAGTGAGTTCGAATACCAGTTCGACACCAAAAAAGTAAAAAAAAAAAGTTTTTCATATAGAGCAAATTAACAATATAAAATACTTTGTTTAATTGACACATAAATTAACCACTGACGAGTCCCAGGAGGAGGACGAAACTGCGGAAGTCTGGTGTATCCCTTGTGTCCGCAAAGTTTTCAATAAAAATGTTTTCTTCTACTTCTTCCTGTAAAGAGACTAATTAAAATAATAATTATAATGTTGAACAATATATCGCTCATTTACTGCAATAACGTCATAACTCAAAAAATTTGAGTTTGTAAAAAGCGAGTTTAAAATTTTCAATTACGACATAATTTCTCTCAGGAGTTGAGTAAACAAGATATCAATACGAATTGTTTACACAATATGATGCGTGATATAACGGATAATTCTGCGTCATTAACTCAAAAATCATGTTTTTTGAGTTGTGACGTTCTTGCAGTAAATGAGAGATATGTATTTCAATATTTCTAGTTAAGGGTTTAAATAGTGTTATAGTTATTTTTGTTTGCTGTGATATTTTCATTTATTTTTATTTTCTGAGATATTTTTATTGTTTCATGTTGGCAGAATATTTTTTAGATTTCCGGCCAATGTGGTGACGAAATAATGGCAATAAATTGTTATAATTTATAATTAAAGAATCTTAAGCTCATGTAAAAGAAAAATAATTGTTTAACAAACATATGGTGGTATATTTTTAAACTATCACATCGCAAGCCTAACATTATGATTTTGTAAGTGTAGTTGTTTTCAATAAAAAGTATCCTTAATTTATGTTTCAAATTTATTTGCTTTAGAATTTCATGAAGTTGTAACTAAAATCGTTAACTTGAATTGGAAAACAAAAATATATACGTAAGTTTAAGGCTTTTTTTTAACAAGTTTCGGTAGCAAAAAGCTATTAAATAACTTTTTGTATATTTTGTTGTTAAATGAAGAATTTTGTCAATACATCAACTGTCAATATATAAACTTTGTCACTATACCCAACTGATTTCTATAGATATTCATGCTTAAATAATCATTAAATATCAACATAATTATTTTTGTCGTTGTTTCCTTAATTTTTCAAAGCAAATTAAATTCAAATTAACATTCTTGTCAGTATCTGTTGTGAAATATTTACAAAAATAAAGAAACGTTTTTTTTTTGTTGACGTTACAAAATTGATGAAATCGTTAAATTTTTAATTGCGCAAAAGATTTTTGAAAATTATAAAGGGTCCGACATCTAAGGTTTTTTTTCACCTAGTGCTTATTTCGTGAATGGTAACACTTAGCTCATGTCTGATTTGACAGATAATTAGTTTTATCCTTCCGCTGAACGAATATGGTCAGTATGTTCGTTATCTTGTGAAAAAAGTGAAAGAAACTGGCATCCTCATCGATACCAAAGAGTGAAAAGCCAAAAACAGTGCGTACACCCGAGAATATTTGCTGCTGTGGCAGAAAGTGTGCGTGAAGCGCCATCAACATCAATTCACCGTCTTTCTAAACAATTGAACATTTCGGAGACATCATTGGGACGAATTTTGCATAAAGACCTTGGTATGACGCCATACAAAGTCCAATTGGTTCAGGAGTTCAAAAAAAAAAAAGTTCTTTGGCGGACCCTTTATGTAATAGAACTAATTTTTAGGACATAAATAAAGTTTGACTTTTTCTTATAAATATGTAAATGAAAAATATAAAAGAGGGGACGAAGCTGCGGTAGTCAGGCATACCTATTGTCGCAGTTAAATTTTTCAATAAAAATGTTTTCTTCTTCTTCTTCTTCCTGGAAAAATCTAACTAAAGAAATTCTTCAGTAATTTATTATAATAAAATTAATTACGATTGGCATTTAATGACTGTTACAAACTCTTTACCCCACAAAAAATATAGTAGTTAATTTTTTATGACTTTAAATAATGTTTAAAAAGTTCCCATTAAAAAGGGCAACCAACTTCTACAAATTTTTTGTTTACGATTAGGGAATGCAAAATGCCGCACTTTTTCATTTCCCGGGAAAGCAAGAAAATTTTGAAAGATTCCCTGGATCCTGCTCGAAAAATAAATTCAAAAATATTTCATAATAAATTATATGTTTTATATGAGTTACTCAGAGAAAAGTCCGGTCAACTCCATTTTTCTAAATTTCTTGTAATGTTAACTATGCATGTCCCAAAAACAAAAAAAAAAAGATTTCAATGATTAACTTATCGCAGCGAAAAAGCAAAATTTTCTTTTACTTATGAACAGAGACCCATAATAAATGATGAAGACTTGTGCGCCCCGGTAGGCTAGTTGGTAGCGTGCTGGCTTATCAGTGCGGGGGTCGTGGGTTCGATTCCCACCAGAGGCACTGGTCTGTTTTCGCTACAACGCGCCGAAGGCCATAGTAGCTAGTGCTCGGTTAGGGTAATAGTATAGAATTTGTAATTATATGATTATTAATTAATAAAAAAAAAAAAAAAAATTATGAATATTAATTTTAGTTTGAAAAAAATCATTTAACTAATGCTGTCTTATTACAATCTTACATAAATCGACTTCTAATGTGATGTCCCCTCAAGGATTTTTTATTTTAATTTATTATTTAATTTTTATCTAAAAAGTTTAAAATTAATTATTCGAAGTGATGTTTAAATTAAGAAAACAGTAATATCAGTAATTGTTTAACTATCAAACTCAGTTAAATATAAATCACCTTAAAATATTTCATTAAAAATCCTTTATTAAGGTACTATTAGTGCGTTAAATTTTTTTTCCGATTATTTTATTTTTTTTTTTTTATGAAAGGGTCTATAAATGTGCCGAGAATATGCATTTAAAATTTCAGGCCAAAACTCGAAATAGAAAAAAAGTTATACCGAAGTTTATCTATGAATATTTTTAATTTTTTTTTTTATAAATTATAAGTAAAATTTCATTTAAAAAAAACTTTAAAAGCGTTTTTCTCGAAATGACATTTTTCAAATTTGCGCAAACTCTAGCTCAAAAACTTGTTATCCGATTTTAATAAAAAATGGATCATTTTGTTTATTATTATACCTTATTATATCTCTTATGCATTCCTCATAGATCTGGTGATTCTTTTTCTTTTTTTCCCGTTTTAGAGATATAAAAGCGCTGAAAAATGAGTCTGTTTTTAAATTTTTTTTCTTCGAATACGCGTCATTTTTCGAAAAAAATGCTTTACTTCCGTTTTGGGGGGGGGGGGGATGCACAACTAAATTTGTCTATATTAAAATGGCATTTGATTTTTTTGTTTTCAGATGCACTCGATAGGCTCTAACATTTGCGCAGATTTGTGCTATTTTCTTTTTTACGTCGACTTCAATGCCCTCTATACTAGAAAAAAAAAAATATAATTAAAAAATAAATTTTTTTTTATAAAATATAGATCATAAGTTATCATATATAAAAAAATTTAGCTCCAAAAAAAAATTTTTCAATTAAAAATATTTAAAAAGGGTACTTTTTTAACTTCACTCGCTAATAGTACCTTAAGGAATGAAATCCCAGCAATACTGACAAATGAGGAATATTACCACAATATTCCATTTTTTATGCATTAACAAGTAAATTTTTCATACATTAATAAAAAAAAAATATATATCAAAATAACTGTTATTTTTTAACAAAATCAAAAATAAGATTTTTTAAATAATATTTTGTTTAACAAAAATAAATCTACTTCGTGATTTTTTTAAAATTAAATTCATGGCAGTGATTTTTTCTGTAGACCACTGAAATTGTTGTAAAACAAATACTGGCAAAACGCCAGTACGTTGGTAAAGTGCCTTAAACCAGTGTTCTGCCAGTAGTTTATTTACAATGTCTTGGTTACCCCGTGCTATACCAGTGCTTGATTTTTTATACCACTGCCAGTTTCTGACTGGGTACATATAAAATAAAATTATGGCTGGTTTTAGATAAATAATAGATTCATGCATTCATATGTATATAATTTGCATTTGGACAAATAAAAAAAATTGTATACTTGGTAAACAATTTTCTAATGATAATTTTCTTTTAAAACGTTTTCTGTGAAATAATTTGCATTGCTTTCACTTTTTCTGTAGTATACATTTAATATTTGATTGGCAACTAATCAATTCTCAGTTGAAAACTATGTCAACCATTTCTGTCCACTAAAATATACTTAATTTCATATCAATATTGCATAATGGTCGATTTGCAAATTTAAACTTGGATATTAGAGTGGTGCAAGCATATTTGCAAAAGTTCTAACTTGCCTCAATTTTCTTACTAAAACCATTTCCTAAGGTTTCTCAATTTGAGTAAAATCTGTATGATTTTTATAGTAAATTTAAACCTCGATTGACTCAAATTCGGATTAAAAATTTAATAAAAAAAAAAAAATGTTTTCAGAACTTTTAAAAAAAGGTTTGCTTAGTAATCTTGTTTTTGTTCCAAATTAATAAAAAAAAACAAAAATTTTTAGAACTTTTAAAAAACGCTTTGCTTAGTACTTTTTTTTTTTTGTTCCAAATTAATAAAAAAATTAAAATGAAAATCAAAATTATTCAAGTTCGAGGCCATACTCGATATTTCTTTATTAGGATATTGTCCTAACAAATAATCTATAGAGTTCTTTGTTTTCAAATTCATTATTTGACCCTTTCAGGAATGTCTAGCTTACTCCCCCTGTTTTTAATTATAAACAATACAAAAAATACAAAAAAAAAAACAAAAAACGTGTATTGAATATCCACCAGAGGTGGACCTTGCACACAACAAACAAGTTTTCAATTTATTTTTTGATCAATGGTGATAATCTTTTACTTCGAGCTCATATATAAGTTCTCATGTAGTGATTAAACTAGTTTGTATGAATGTTTGATGTTTGGCATGGGATTGTCACTTTTTTCAAAACATATTCTGATGATGTGAACCTAGAAAATTCCCGAAATAGATCTAACAACACATTCCTGAAAGGGTCAAATAATATATTTTAAAACAAAAACACTTTATAGATTATTTTTTAGGACAATATCATAATAAAGAAATATAGAGTATGGCCTCGAACTTGAACAATTAAAGGTCGAAAAAACATAATTTTTATTTTTATTAAAAATGATATCGAACTTGTGTTTTTATTAATAAAACAATTTTGCGCATTACATGGTTCTAGAGCCGTTGTTTAGTTATACCCCTAATGTGCATATACAACTAAATTCTCTAAAATTTTCATATTATTTCATATATATTAATTATGTATTTATAAACGTAATTATGCCAGAAATTTGCTAAATAAGGTTTCATTCCGGTTAAATGGTTTATTTTCCATATAATATTGTTAATATTAATGGCTTTTCTATTAAACAATTGTATAGAAAATTGTATATAATAGATAATGGTCCTTAATAAACCATGCATATGTTTTATTTTAAGTGATTGCAAATTATTTTGAAGCCCTATTAAATTTCTAAGGAATTACGTCAAAGTAATTCTTACATAAGAAACTAATTGTTAGTTTATAAATGAGAATGTTAGAAATTAAAAATTGTATAATAACACTAAATGACAAACAAATAAGTCTTTTTTAAAAATACTATTTTAAAATTTTAAATCTAATAATTTTTGAATTAGCCGCCAAAGTTCTGGAAATTATTTAATTATATTTTTGTGAGAAAATTGTTTTTAATGGGTATAAAAACGAAATTTGAGTATGAGATTAAGATTCACATTGAAAATAATTGTATGCAGTCCAGTGTAATTAAATTTTAATTATCTTTAAGCATTAGAAAATGATTTATAAACACATGTAATATCAAGACGTATGAGTAATGTGCAATTAATTTATATTAAGAAATATGTATGTAGTTGGGCTTTTCATATGATAAATGTAATATAGACTGCAGGATGTGTGCAAATTGTTATTTAAACGTAGAACTTAGTTTTTAATTTATTGATTTTTGAACTTTTGGCCTATTTTATAAGAAAATATTTTGGTTCAAGATATATGTATATGCGAATATAAAAAATTTTTGACATTTTGAGGGAAAATATTTTCAAAAATTTTCAGGACCAAAAATTCGTAAAACTATATGTGTTTTATTTGAAATGAAAGTACACTCATAGAAATATACCTGTGAAATAGCTGAAAAATATATTAAAAATAGCTCACTCAGAAAAAGACAAACGGACCACCGCGGGTAAAGCACTTTATTAAGTGTTACAAGTACTGCACTTAGAATACTATGTAGGTAAAGACCACTGCAAATGTAGTCAAAAACAAATGAAATTTCGCTTAAAAGAAAAGACTACTTACATTTCAGTAAATTTAATTAACATTGTCATTTGTTTTTTAATGTTCAAAAATGAACCACAATTGTAGTAAAAATTAAACAAACATATATTTTTTTATTTTTTTCAATAACAAAAAACTACTGTAAATAATGAATGTAAAATTATAAACAGTCATTTGATGTGGTTTGTTTTTTTTAAATGAACTACAACGACAAGCACTAAAAGTGTCGGACAAGCACTGGGGAAACAAAATTTCCAACGTTGGTAAATCCATGAAGTACGTAGTCTAAAAAATAGATTTTCCAAAATAAATAAAGTTTATTTATAATTTTTTTGTCCCGAAGAATTTAAACCCTGGCCGCCAGACTGGCTGCCGACAGCTCTAACCAATGAGACATATATACTTGATGGTTTAAAACGTAAGTGAATGATAACTGCTGGGTACCAGTTGGCTGATCAAATAGTTCAGCACTGGCGTAAGATTTGCTGAAAACAACTTCCCAACGTTGTGAAAACAAAAAAAAGTTGGTCCTAAAAGAGCTTTTCGATGTTTTTAAAAAATAAATGCTTTACCAGTTGTTAGACTTTTGAGCCGTTGGTAATTTCTGACTGGATAGCACTGGGAAAACACTTTTGCATTCATTAGTCCAGTGGTCTCAGCAAATTCCTTGCGAATAAAATAAACATTAACAAGGCATTTGATTATTTTCAATTGTTTTGTTGTTAATGTGAATAGTTTGATGGTCCAGAGGGGTATGGCTTTCCATATCAAGTGCATAGTGTTTGTACAAATAATTTTTATTTTTAATAAAAATTATATCAAAATTGTAAAAAAGACAAAGTACGGTCTTGTTTAACTCCCCTTCACATCTTGTTTTTAAACAAAACAAGTGTGAAAATAAAAAGGAGAATAAAAACAAAAGCGTGCATTGTATATTTACCAACGTAGAGCTTGCATATAACGAACAAGTTTTCAATTTATTTTTGATCAATGGTCTTTATAATCTTTAACTTCGAGCTCATATAATAGTTCTCATTTAGTGGGAAAAACTAGATTATATGAATGTTTGATGTTTTGCATGGGATTGTCACTTCTTTCAAAACGTGTTCTGATGGCGGGAACCTAAAAATTCCCGAAATAAATCTACCAACACATTCCTGAAAGTGGTCAATTAATAAATTTGTAAGCAAAAACTCTAGATTATTTGTTAAGACAATTTCCTAATAAAAAAATATAGAGTACGGCTTCGAAATTTAATAATTTTCATTTTCATTGCGAAATTCAATTTATATAATTGTCATTTAAACATCTGAACAATTTTTTAGATAGCAATTAGATTTAGATACTATTAAAAAAAAACTTTAATCTTAACATTGTTACTTTCTAACGTATTGAATTAAGTGTTTAAATTTGTCAAATCAATTTCTTGGCTCTAGCCCCCTAGACCCCACACCCCACACCCCCTAATTACATGCCTGGCTAATATGTATCCAAAACATGGCTCTTTAGAGAATTTTGATATTATTTAAATTTTCTTTTTACAATAAATACCTTATCTTTGATTTATTTGAAAACAGTTAGAAGCATTTCATAGCCTGCGGCTTGTCTACATCACATATTCTACAAATGAGAATTCTGTCTTACATTTCTATCAAAAAGACACACTTAAAAAACACATAAAGCTAATTTAATTAACTAAATTTATTTTGAATTCATTGTTTATTACTTTTTTTGTCGCTAACTTCCTAAGAAGTCTAACATTCAAAAGTAAATAATTTTAATAACTAAAAATAAAAACTTCTAGAGAACGCACTTGAGGTTTTTTGCCAACACTTCATATAACTAATAATAACTAGAAAGTGTTAACCATGAAACCAACAACCTCACAAAAACTACATGGATTTAATTTAGCTTGTAATTACAACACCTATAACTACTTTCTAAGTAAAACATCAGTTACTCATCATAGGCAGGATGGTAGTTAGACTGGCATATAAAATGGCAGACATGGCAGGTTTGGTGGCAGTCAGTTGAAAAGTTTAAAAGCTATAACTTTGAACTCATACAAATTAATTTTCTACGTTCAAAGGTGTCTAAACTTTAAAACATACACACGAATATAATAGGTACGTACACCTATACCTCGATTTAAATGTTAAATAGATACGACTCTAAAATAATCGTGTAAATCGAATTAGAAAATATTTTTTATGGAAAATAGTGCAGTTAAATCGAAAAAATTCTTTTATATCCCTATACGGTTAATATTATAAAGAGTTTTAAAGGAAATTACTTTAATTAAAGATAAAACACAGAACAATAGATGCAAGTTACTCTCAAAAATACTAAATTAATTAGTTTGTGCTTCCTAATTAATAATTCATTTTTACTTTCCATATCTGGGGCTGACATTATATAATTTTTTAGCACATGTACGGCTTTTAGTCAATACAATTTGAAATATTTTGAAAGTTTAAATTTCATTGGAATTCGGTAGTAAAATATTTGTATAACCTAGTTCTGAACAGGCACGTAGCTAGGGGGGGG
>CM037854.1:9842380-9882578 GCA_021234595.1 Delia radicum | reverse complement strand
CACTGATGATGAAATGATCACATACTATGCATTGACCACGCCTATTTCTAGGGCTCATTAGATGGTCTCTAATTTTTTTTTTATCTTTTAAGAGATTTAGAGCCAGAATTTTCTGCCCAATATTCCCATATTACAGGCAATGTCGTCATATACTTTTATGAACCACGCCCATTATTACTCCCACTGTTTTAAAATTTGTATATACGCAGTAGGTGTTTGTTATACATATTTTATTTTTCAAGGATTCACTTAAAGTTTGTATACCAGATCCTTTACCACGGAAAAGGTTGCCATAAAACTTTTATTGACCACGCCCACTTTTCCTAGAAACATGCGAAATTGGTATATCCCACATTATTTCTATTTTTCTTACGAATTTTGTTTAAAATTGGAAGATTTCCTTCATACTTATCACCAACAGCGTTCATTTAAAGGCCTAATGTTTCTAAATTCATAAAGACATGGTCGACTATGGATTTTCACAATGTAGATGGCTAATTTTCAACAGATCTCGCTTGAGTTAGACAATTTACAAATGTATGGAGTCCAGTTTTGAATGCTTCCTGCAATTTTATTTTATTTTTCACCAGATTCCGCTAATATTAAAAAAAGTGGCAAATTGTAATGTGAGAGGTAGGGGCGTCGGGAGCGAAGTACTAGTAGCGCCTAGGCATGCCCAATAATTTAGATAAGGACTCACAGAAAATCGGTATATTTTTTAAGTCCTAAGGTATGCAACAAAGACTTGTTTTAAATATGGGCTAACGTGCTTGAGTCCAAGCCAAGGCCGGGAACAAACTGCTAGTGTACTATAAAATTGTTAGAAAATTATTTAAAATTGACAAAAAAGTTTATTTCAATTAAATTAAATAACTCTGCATTAAAACATTTACAATTAATTTTAGTAAAGTTGTGAGTAGTATCCTTACCGTTTGCAAAAATCCGTCTTGAAAATTCTTTAAAACCTATTTGTTATTCACTTTTTATTTTCAATGAAAAACTGCATTTTATGTTGCGGTTTTTGCAACGACACTGCCAAGAAAAACATGTCACTTTTAACTTATACATTAGGCCGGGTCGATTTGTATGGAGGCAAAAAAATCGCTCAACGTTCAAGGAAAATCGTATTCTAGGATCAAATAAGAAACTTTGCGAAAGGAACCATACCTCTAAAACGAATTATGATGTCCCGACTTTTGACCCGTAGGGTCAATCGAATCCAAACCAATCGAATACAATTTATACATTCATCTGCTACAGCGTCTTCCGGAGAAGAAATATAGACCCTAATCTTGAAAGACTCCTCCTAATATCTCTATCCCGAGATTGTACATTTTGCTATAAAAACACGGCTAAAAAGGCGCTCTTTCAACTTAAATTTTAACCCCTTAACGGTCACCTAGAATGATGATTTATGCATTAATCTGCTAGCGCGTATCCCAGAGAAGAAGTAGCTCCCATAATCTTGGAGAGAATCGTCCCACTTTTTTAAATATCAAAGTGGGCTTTTTCAAAATTTGACCCTACTGGTCAAAAGTCGGGACATCAGAATTAGTTTTAGAGGTATGGTTCCTTCGGCAAAGTTTCTTATTTGATCCCAAGAATACGAGTTTCCTTGAACGTTGAGCGATTTTTAAATCGACCCGCCCTATTATACATACAACAACACGAAACTAAATTAAAGTTCACTTAAGCGAACATGCTACATTATCGAACATTCCCTTACTATTAAAATCATAAAAAATTATAATTATGCGAGGACTTTGGTTGACAATTTTGTATTTTTATTATTTTTTTATTATAAGTGTTCCTTACCATAGAGGTTATTATTAAAAAGAAATTTAAAATTACCCTGACACAAATTTATAGTCTCCTTCTGCAAAATAAACTTGTTTTTAAACAGCTGCAATTATTCACAACAAGGCATGCATGTTCACAACTACCCAGTCAGAAAAATACAATTGGATCACAGCTGGCAACGCACTTTAGCCAGGGTAGAATTGCTGGCAACAAGTGCTTTCCCAATACCAAAATGACAACATCATTTGACAAAAAGTGCGTCTGTTCAAAAAGTGTCGGACAAGCACTGGGAAAAGAAAATTTCTAACGGTGGCAAAATGTTGGTAAAACCATGAAATAGGTGGTATAAAATTTTTTTTCCAAAATAAAATTAAAAAAAGTGCATGTAAAATTTTGTTGGTCCCACCGGGGATTGTAACCCTGTTCATTAAATTGGCAGCTCTAACCACTGAGCTAACGAGACATATAATACTAAATAGCTTTAAACGTAAGTAAATGTCCTGCGGGAAAATTAAGAGTCCATTCATCCAAAGTGACAATTCTGTGATATATGATTAGGAGGCACGTCCCGAAACTGGTGAAACCAAAATTGTGGTGTACCAAAAAGTGTTAATTTGGATGAAATGAAAAATCACGTGACTTAGTAATGGTGACAAAGCATTGACTGATTGGTGCCAGATATATCTTGGAACTGTAGAAAAAGTAACATAACATTAAAGTGTACTGAAGCAACGCAAGGCGTTGCAGTTTATTTGGCTTACTGGTCATTGAACTGGTTCAAAACCCTTTAGCAGTAGCTGAAAACATTTCAATTAGTGCCAAAGAATAAATTCCCATGACTGCAAAAAAGCGGATAATAACACTGATTTATACATTTTTGGTTCAGTAACCGTTCTTGTATTTAAATATTTCGGTTTCTATACCAATATATTGCCAGATTATTATCCCTTAAAAAACTCACAGCTTCTGGAAGAATTATTAACTATTTTCAGAACACTCCAAGAGGTTGTAATCAATACTGCAAGGATTCTAATTGAAAGAGTACTAGAAAATTAGCTATGTAGAATTTCACGATTTAATACAGAAAAGATTTAGAATATTTTAAATGATAATAATCACCCAATTCAGCGAAAGCTGTAAATTAATAAGACAATATAACCAACCGATTTGATTTAAATACAAGAACGGTTACTGAACCAAAAATTTATAAATCTAACTTATGTTGTATATCTGAAAAATTAGAAAAATCAAAATTTATAATGATAAGAAATAGTTAGTGGCACATAGAACATATTACAACATTCGGTAGACAGACTATACAGCAAGCGAATTATAAAAAATAAATAAATTGGAAATGCCTAAATTGGGTAATAACATTACCATGTATGGGTAATTACAATTCAATTTGTAATAGAAGTTCAGGATATAAATCTGAATCAGAAATACAATAAAACTACTTCTACACAGAAAACTGCATTATCATTACATTGCAATAATTCAAATCTTTATCCTGATTTTATAATACATAAATTTGATGAAATATGTCAGAAATGTTTAAAATTAAGAAAGTACAATTTACACAACGCATTAACTATAAGACGAACATAGCAAATATTGCTCAAAATTGCAGGTATTTAGTTAATAAGAACTAGGATAATAATTATAATGTTGAACAATATATCGCTCATTTACTGCAATAACGTCATAACTAAAAAATTTTGATTTTATAGAAAACGAGTTTAAAGTTTTCAATTACGACATAATTTCTCTCAATAGGTGAGTAAACAAGATATCAATACGACTTTTTTACACAATATGATGCGTGATATAACGGATAATTCTGCGTCCATTAACTCAAAAATCATGTTTTTTGAGTTTGTGACGCTCTTGCAGTAAATGAGAGATATGTATTTCAATATTTCTAGTTAAGGTTTTAAATATTGTTATAGTTTATAGTAATTAAATGTGATAAAGTCCCAAAACTTATTTAACAAGATGTGAAACAATCTGATGTAGGGCGTGTCCCTATTAAAGACGTGCATCAGTGGAACTGTTTGTATTAGCAAAACAAATAAAACAGATACATACATGTTAAATATGTTATAAATAAGAGAATGAGTGTAACTGATATGGTATGGTTTTACACATGCACACTAACCCAACTCATAAAACCAATATCAGATATTTGTGGTTTTGCATGAAATATTTGTTTGTATTTGTTTTTTGTTCTCAAATAACTGTATTACAACAAATATTTTTAAATCACTGTAGTACAACATATATTTTACGAACAACTTTAGTGAATTTTGTATTTAAAAATGATCAATAGTGAAATAAAATAAAAAATTTTGGCTAAAAATAAAAAAGACACTACAATGGAAAAAATAGCCAAAAAATAAAAAAAAAAACGCTAAAATTAAAAAAAAAATCCCAAATTGCAAAAAATCACCAACATTAAAAAAATCTAAAAATTTAACAAAATCGCCACAAATTAAAAACAAATAAAAAAAACTCAACCAAACTGAAAAAAATTGCTAAAATTTAAAACAAACGTTAAAAAATTGCTAAAATTTAAAACAACGTTAAAAATTGCTAAAATTTAAAAAAAAAAATCGTCAAAATTAAAAAAAAAAAAAATCTGCCAAACTGAAAAAAATCGCTAAGACTGAAAACAATCGTTTAAAATGAAAAAGATACTAAAATTGGAAAAAATCGCCAAAATTAAAAAAAAAAAACGCTAAAATCGCCCAAACTGAAAGAAATCGCTAAAATAAAAAAAAAATTGCCAGAAATTAAAAACTCGATACAATTGCAAAAAAAAAATCGCTGAACTTGAAAAAAAAACGCCAAAATTAAAAAAAAATCGCAAAAAACTGTAAAAAATTGCTAAAATTTAAAAAAAAAATTGTCATAAATTAAAACAATCGCTAAAATTGAAAAAAATCGACAAAATTGTAAAAAAACGCTAAAATTAAAAAAAAAATTTTAAAAATTAAAAAAATCACTAAATTTGAAAAAAAATCGCGCAAACTGAAAACAAAACACTTTGAGATAAAACTGCCAAAATTAAAGGAAAATCGCTAAGCTTAATAAACCGTTAATATTGAAAAAATAGACAATTGTCGGTACAATTTGAATATGTACATTAGGGTGGGTAGATTTAGCAATCGATATTGTGCCATCGATTTTTCGACATTCACTACGACATATCAAAAAAATAATTTCCATTTTTTGACTTTTTTCGAAGTGAATGTTATAAAAAAAGTAAGAACGTATAGTTAAGGGTTCATTTTTGACTAAAATACCAGGCGGTGGTCAACACCTTTCTAAGATGTATTAGAAGTGAAATCGGACAACAAATGGCAAAGTTATTTAAATTTTCATTAAAATTATAAACTTATAAATATGCAAAAGCCTTCTAAAAAATTGATGATAACCAAAAATCAAATTTTCAAAGTGAACTCTAATACCTATGTATGCTTTTTTTTCTAAAACACATAAAACATTTTTTTAATTATTTTTGAGCAATTTCATATGCTTTTAGATCATTTTTACCCACAGTAGTGAAATTTTTATTTTACTACTAGTTGCACGCTTTTTAACTTTTTTAAGTATTTTCTTTGAATTGTTTACAAATACAATGTTATCTATGGTATAACCATAAATATCAGTTTTATTTGTTTGCTCGAAAAAAATACAACCAGTGTATTTCTCTCGTTCTCTTTTTTACTCACTACACTATATCTACTTGAGAGCACACCACTACCTACATGTAACAGAAACAAAAAAACACACACCAATATCTACTCAAACCCAAAATATTAAAGAACTGGTATAAACAGATATAACTGTGCACGTGTTTAGTCCCTATCCGGATTTCATTCCTGCCCAAGGAAATCTTCAGGGGACTTTGTTATTAGAATTTCTAGAGATATTTGTTATGTTAAATCACAAACTCAATGAGAATTTCTGGTCCTCGTCTAGGAGCGTGATTCAAAATTTAAAATATCAAAGAAAAAAACAAAAAATAAGAATATTATCACAATTGGCTTTGTCATCTTCCAATACTACTCTGTTTTTTTGACAGACCTAGCAATGTAGTGACGTTTATTCAAGTAATCAACAATAGAAAATCATATTTTTCTATTAGTGTCAGTTACATTTAAATTTGCACAAGCACCTGCATATTTGTTATTTTAAATATAGTTATTTTTGTTTGCTGTGATATTTTTATTTATTTTTATTTTCTGGAATATTTTTATTTTTTCATGTTGACCAAAAATATTTTAGATTTCCGGCGTTTTTTAAAAAATTTGTTATATACAACAAAATTTTATTAATGCCCTGAAGAAGTCACCCAATGTCGTGACGAAATAATGGCAATAAATTATTATAATTTATAATTAAAGGATCTTAAGCTCATGTAAAAGAAAAATAATTGTTTAACAAAAATATGGTGGTATATTTGTAAACTATCTCATCGCAAGCCTAACATTATGATTTTGTAAGTGTAGTTGTTTTCAATAAAAAGTATCCTTAATTTATGTTTCAAATTCATTTGCTTTAAAATTTCATGAAGTTGTAACTAAAATCGTTAACTTGAATTGGAAAACAAAATTATATACGTAAGTTTAAGGCTTTGTTTTTAACAAGTTTCGGTAGAAAAAATGCTATTAACTAACTTTTTGTATATTTTGTTGTTAAATGAAGAATTTTGTCAATATATCAACTGTCAATATATCAACTTTGTCAATACAACCAACTGATTTCTATAGATATTCATGCTTAAATAATCATTAAATATCAACATAATTATTTTTGTCGTTGTTTCCTTAATTTTTCAAAGCAAATTAAATTCAAATTAACATTCTTGTCAGTATCTGTTGTGAAATATTTACAAAAATAGAGAAACGTTTTTTTTTGTTGACGTTACAAAATTGATGAAATCGTTAAATTTTTAATTGCGCAAAATATTTTTGAAAATTATAAAGGGTCCGACATCTAAGGTTTTTTTTCACCTAGTGCTTATTTCGTTAATGGTAACACTTAGCTCATGTCTGATTTGACAGATAATTAGTTTTATCCTTCCGCTGAACGAATATGGTCAGTATGTTCGTTATCTTGTGAAAAAAGTGAAAGAAACTGGCATCCTCATCGATACCAAAGAGTGAAAAGCCAAAAACAGTGCGTACACCCGAGAATATTGCTGCTGTGGCAGAAAGTGTGCGTGAAGCGCCATCAACATCAATTCACCGTCTTTCTAAACAATTGAACATTTCGGAGACATCATTGGGACGAATTTTGCATAAAGACCTTGGTATGACGCCATACAAAGTCCAATTGGTTCAGGAGTTCAAAAAAAAAGTTCTTTGGCGGACCCTTTATGTAATAGAACTAATTTTTAGGACATAAATAAAGTTTGACTTTTTCTTATAATATGTAAATGAAAAATATAAAAGAGGGGACGAAGCTGCGGTAGTCAGGCATACCTATTGTCTCAGTTAAATTTTTCAATAAAAATGTTTCTTCTTCTTCTTCTTCCTGCAAAAATCTAACTAAAGAAATTCTACAGTAATTTATTATAATAAAATTAATTACGATTGGCATTTAATGACTGTTACAAAACTCTTTACCCCACAAAAAATATAGTAGTTAATTTTTTATGACTTTAAATAATGTTTAAAAAGTTCCCATTAAAAAGGGCAACCAACTTCTACAAATTTTTTGTTTACGATTAGGGAATGCAAAATGCCGCACTTTTTCATTTCCCGGGAAAGCAAGAAAATTTTGAAAGATTCCCTGGATCCTGCTCGAAAAATAAATTCAAAAATATTTCATAATAAATTATATGTTTTATATAAGTTACTCAGAGAAAAGTACGGTCAACTCAATTTTTCTAAATTTCTTGTAATGTTAACTATGCATGTCCTAAAAACAAAAAAAAGATTTCAATGATTAACTTATCGCAGTGAAAAAGCAAAATTTTCTTTTACTTATGAACAGACACCCATAATAAATGATGAAGACTTGGGCGCCCCGGTAGGCTAGTTGGTAGCGTGCTGGCTTATCAGTGCTGGGGTCGTGGGTTCGATTCCCACCAGAGGCACTGGTCTGTTTTCGCTACAACGCGCCGAAGGCCATAGTAGCTAGTGCTCGGTTAGGGTAATAGTATATAATTTGTAATTATAGATTATTAATTAATAAAAAAAAAAAAAAAAATGATGAATATTAATTTTAGTTTGAAAAAAATCATTTAACTAATGCTGTCTTATTACAATCTTACATATAGCGACTTCTAATGTGATGTCCTATCAAGGATTTTTTATTTTAATTTATTATTTAATTTTTATCTAAAAAGTTTAAAATTAATTATTCGAAGTGATGTTTAAATTAAGAAAACAGAAATATCAGTAATTGTTCAACTATCAAACTCAGTTAAATATAAATCACTTTAAAATATTTCGTTAAAAATCCTTTATTAAGGTACTATTAGTGCGTTAAAATTTTTTTTTCGATTATTTTATTTTTTTTTTTTTTCATGAAAGGGTCTATAAATGTGCCGAGAATATACATTTAAAATTTCAGTCCAAAATTCAAAATAGAAAAAAAGTTATACCGAAATTTATCTATAAATATTTTTAATTTTTTTTAATAAATTATAAGTAAAATTTCATTTGAAAAAACTTTAAACGCGTTTTTCTAGAAATGACATTTTTCAAATTTGCGCAAACTCTAGCTCAAAAACTTGTTATCCGATTTTAATAAAACATGTATCATTTGGTTATTATTATAACTTATTATCACGAACCGTAATCATTATGAGTTTTATAATAAAAATTACACAATAATGATTATGTTATGAGTTTTAATGATTTTCTTCAATGGTAATGATTATTTTTGAGTAATAATAAAAAAATCAGCAATAATCATTATTTTTGAGCAAAAAAAATAAAACTCAAAAATAATCATTATTTATGATTTTTATTTTTTCGCTCAAAATAAAACTCACTTTCATGTAGGTGTAAATATATATACACATTAGGGTGGGGCGATTAGTATGGAAGGAAAAAAATCTTAATGGGCGCTTCGCGTTTCTGATTCTTGGGATTGTACTGAGCAAAAAAGTCCACTAGAACATACGTCTACGGTGAAAATCGAGCTTCCAAATTTTGACTTTACGGCAAAAAAGCCCTATTTTGAAATTAATAATTAACCACTTAAACCCCACCCACGAATATGATTGATGCATTCATGTGCTAGGGAATCTTCCAAAGAAGAGATTGATACCATAATCTTGGATAAACTAATCCTCCTTCCTGAGATATGTCCATCCCACACATTGTTACTTTCACAAAAATACTGCAAAAAAAGCCCTAGTTTAGTTTAGGTTTAGTCGCTTAAACCTCACCCACAAATATGATTGATGCATTAATCTGCTAGAGAATCTTCCAAAGAAGAGATTGATACCACAATCTTCGATAAGCTCCTCCTACTTCCTGAGATATGTCCATCCCACACATTGAAAGTGAGTTTTATTTTGAGCGAAAAAAATAAAAATCATAAATAATGATTATTTTTGAGTTTTATTTTTTTTTTGCTCAAATAATGATTATGGCTGATTTTTTTTATTATTACTTAAAAATAATCATTACCGTTGAAGAAAACTTTAAAAATCAAAAATTTAAAAATCATGACGGATATGCAAAGATTGTCAAAAAATAATAATAATGGTGCAATAATTTTTTTTTTATGTCTCTTCTAAGTGATTGATTTTTTTATTAAAAAAAAAAAACGAGCAATAATCATTATTTAGGTCCCTGCTTATTATATCTATTATGCATTCCTCCACAGATCTGGTGATTCTTTTTCTTTTTTTCCCGTTTAGAGATATAAAAGAGCTGAAAAATGAGTCTGTTTTTATATTTTTTTTCTTCGAATACGCGCCATTTTTCGAAAAAAATGCTTTACTTCCGTTTTTGGTGGGGGGGATACACAACTAAATATGTCTTTATTAAAATGGCACTTTATTTTTTATTTTCTGATGCACTATAGAGGCTCTATCATTTGCGCATATTTTTGCTATTTTCTTGTTTACGTCGACTTTAATGGCCTCTATACTAGAAAAAATATATAATTAAAATAGTTTTTTGTGTATAAAATATAGAAATATCACATAAAAAAAAAATATTTAAAGAGGTTATTTTTTAACTTTACTCGCTAATAGTACCTTAAAGAATGAAATCCCAGCACTACTGATAAGCGAGGAATAGCACTAAAAATTTACAATTTTAAAGCATAAACAAGTTGGTTTTACATACATTAAATAAAAACAGCAATTTAACAGCTATTCTAAAAAATCAAAAATAAGATATTTTAAATGGCAAAACGCTTTTTGAAAACGTTGATAAAGCGTCTTAAACCAGTGTCCTGCCAGTAGTTTATTTACAATATCTTGCTTAACCCGAGCTATACCAGTGCTTGATTTTTTATACAACTGACAGTTTCTGACTGGGTACATATAAAATAAAATTATGGCTGGTTTTAGATAAATAATAGATTCATTCATTCATATGTATATAATTTGCATTTGGACAAATAAAAAAAATTGTATACTTGGTAAACAATTTTCTAATGATAATTTTCTTTTAAACGTTTTCTGTGAAATAATTTGCATTGCTTTCACTTTTTCTGTAGTATACATTTAATATTTGATTGGCAACTAATCAATTCTCAGTTGAAAACTATGTCAACCATTTCTGTCCACTAAAATATACTTAATTTCATATCAATATTGCATAATGGTCAATTTGCAATTTAAAATTGGATATTAGAGTGGTGCAAGCATTTTTGCAAAAGTTGTTACTTGATACAATTTTCTTACTAAAACCATTTCCTAAGATTTCTCAATTTGAGTAAAATTGTTATGATTTTTATAGTCAATTTAACCCTCGATTGACTCAAATTCGGTTTAAAAAGTTAATTAAAAAAAAAAAAATGTTTTCAGAACTTTTAAAAAACGCTTTGCTAGTAATTTGTTTTTTTCCAAATTAATAAAAAATTGAAAATGAAAATTAAAACTATTCAAGTTCGAGGCCATACTCGATATTTCTTTATTAGGATATTGTCCTAACAAATAATCTATAGAGTTTTTTGTTTTCAAATTCATTATTTGACCCTTTCAGGAATGTGTTGATAGATCTATTTCGGGAATTTTCTAGTCTAGTACAGTCTAGCTTACTCCCCCTGTTTTTAATTATAAACAATACAAAAAATACAAAAAAAAAAACAAAAAACGTGTATTGAATATCCACCAGAGGTGGACCTTGCACCTTGTTGTTGTTTTTGTTTTTTCTTTGATATTTTATATTTTGAATCTCGCTCCTAGACGAGGACAAGAAATTCTCATTGAGTTTGTGATTTAACATAACAAATATCTCTAGAAATTCTAATAACAAAGTCCCCTGAAGATTTCCTTAGGCAGGAATGAAATCCGGATAGGGACACGCCTACATCAGATTGCTTTTCACAATTTGTTAAATAAGTTTTGGGACTTTAGCACATTTAATTACTATAAATGCAATTAATGTTTATCCCGATGAAAATAAATTTAAATAACAAATATGCAGGTGCTTGTGCAAATTTAAATGTAACTGACACTAATAGAAAACATATGATTTTCTATTGTTGATTTACTTGAATAAACGTCACTACATTGCTAGGTCTGTCAAAAAAACAGAGTAGTATTTGGAAGATGACAAAGCCAATTGTGACAATTTTTTGTTGTTGTTTTTGTTTTTTCTTTGATATTTTATATTTTGAATCTCGCTCCTAGACGAGGACAAGAAATTCTCATTGAGTTTGTGATTTAACATAACAAATATCTCTAGAAATTCTAATAACAAAGTCCCCTGAAGATTTCCTTAGGCAGGAATGAAATCCGGATAGGGACACGCCTACATCAGATTGCTTTTCACAATTTGTTAAATAAGTTTTGGGACTTTAGCACATTTAATTACTATAAATGCAATTAATGTTTATCCCGATGAAAATAAATTTAAATAACAAATATGCAGGTGCTTGTGCAAATTTAAATGTAACTGACACTAATAGAAAACATATGATTTTCTATTGTTGATTTACTTGAATAAACGTCACTACATTGCTAGGTCTGTCAAAAAAACAGAGTAGTATTTGGAAGATGACAAAGCCAATTGTGACAATTTTTTGTTGTTGTTTTTGTTTTTTCTTTGATATTTTATATTTTGAATCTCGCTCCTAGACGAGGACAAGAAATTCTCATTGAGTTTGTGATTTAACATAACAAATATCTCTAGAAATTCTAATAACAAAGTCCCCTGAAGATTTCCTTAGGCAGGAATGAAATCCGGATAGGGACACGCCTACATCAGATTGCTTTTCACAATTTGTTAAATAAGTTTTGGGACTTTAGCACATTTAATTACTATAAATGCAATTAATGTTTATCCCGATGAAAATAAATTTAAATAACAAATATGCAGGTGCTTGTGCAAATTTAAATGTAACTGACACTAATAGAAAACATATGATTTTCTATTGTTGATTTACTTGAATAAACGTCACTACATTGCTAGGTCTGTCAAAAAAACAGAGTAGTATTTGGAAGATGACAAAGCCAATTGTGACAATTTTTTGTTGTTGTTTTTGTTTTTTCTTTGATATTTTATATTTTGAATCTCGCTCCTAGACGAGGACAAGAAATTCTCATTGAGTTTGTGATTTAACATAACAAATATCTCTAGAAATTCTAATAACAAAGTCCCCTGAAGATTTCCTTAGGCAGGAATGAAATCCGGATAGGGACACGCCTACATCAGATTGCTTTTCACAATTTGTTAAATAAGTTTTGGGACTTTAGCACATTTAATTACTATAAATGCAATTAATGTTTATCCCGATGAAAATAAATTTAAATAACAAGTTTTCAATTTATTTTTTGATCAATGGTGATAATCTTTTACTTCGAGCTCATATATTAGTTCTCATGTAGTGATTAAACTAGTTTGTATGAATGTTTGATGTTTGGCATGGGATTGTCACTTTTTTCAAAACATGTTCTGATGATGTGAACCTAGAAAATTCCCGAAATAGATCTAACAACACATTCCTGAAAGGGTCAAATAATATATTTTAAAACAAAAAAACTTTATAGATTATTTTTTAGGACAATATCATAATAAAGAAATATAGAGTATGGCCTCGAACTTGAATAATTTTCATTTTCATTGCACAATTAAAGGTCGAAAAACATAATTTTTATTTTTATTAAAAATTATATCGAACTTGTTTTTTTTTTATTAATAAAACAATTTTGCGGTTTACATGGTTCTAGAGCCGTTATTTAGTTATACCCCTAATGTGCATATACAACTAAATTCTCTAAAATTTTCATATTATTTCAAATATATTAATTATGTATTTATAAACGTAATTATGCCAGAAATTTGCTAAATAAGGTTTCATTCCGGTTAAATGGTTTATTTTCCATATAATATTGTTAATATTAATGGCTTTTCTATTTAACAATTGTATAGAAAATTGTATAATATAATAGATAATGGTCCTTAATAAACCATGCATATGTTTTATTTTAAGTGATTGCAAATTATTTTGAAGCCCTATTAAATTTCTAAGGAATTACGTCAAAGTAATTCTTACATAAGAAACTAATTGTTAGTTTATAAATGAGAATGTTAGAAATTAAAAATTGTATAATAACACTTAATGACAAACAAATAAGATCGTTTCTAAAAATACTATTTTAAAATTTTAAATCTAATAATTTTTGAATTAGCCGCCAAAGTTGTGGACATTTAGTTAATGATATTTTTGTAAGAAAATGGTAGTTTGCTGTTTTTAATATGTATAAAAATGAAATTTGAGTATAAGATTAAGATTCACATTGAAAATAATTGTATGCAGTCCAGTGTAATTAAATTTTAATTATCTTAAAGCATTAGAAAATGATTTATAAACACATGTAATATCAAGACGTATGAGTAATGTGCAATTAATTTTATATTAAGAAATATGTATGTAGTTGGGCTTTCATATGATAAATGTAAAATGGACTGCAGGATGTGTGCAAATTGTTATTTAAACGTAGAACTTAGTTTTTAATTTATTGATTTTTTGAACTTTTGGCCTATTTTATAAGAAAATATTTTTGGTTCAAGATATATGTATATGTGAATATAAAAAAATTTTGACATTTTGAGGGAAAATATTTTCAAAAATTTTCAGGAAAAAATTTAGTAAAATTATATGTGTTTTATTTGAAATGAAAAGTACACTTATAGAAATACACCTGTAAAATAGCTGAAAAAGCTATATATACCGCTGGTGAGGCACTTTAACAAATGTTACAAGTACTGGCAACAAGTGCATTCCCAACCCCTAAATTATATCTTTATTACACAAAAGGTCCACCTGTTTAAAAGGTGTCGGACCGGCACTGGGGAAACAAAATTTCCAACGTTGATAAATCCATGAAATAAGTTGTCTAAAAATAGATTGTCCAAAATAGAAAAAGTTCATTTAAAAATTGTTTGGTCCCTCCGGGATTTAAACCCTGGCCGCAAGACTATTATCCGACTACTCTAACCACTGAGCTAACGAGACATATACCCAGTAAAATTTTTTCGTGTTTTTAGAAGCAGGATATAACAAATGCGCTGATGTAAGTGCTTACTATTACATAATACTGAGAAGCAGCAAAATAAACGAATAATTTTCATATACTGTTTTTCCTAACCAGGATGCAAGTTGTAAGCAGCTTACCCTAATCCCTTATAAGGAAGCAAGTTGTAATGCAAAAAGTTTCATATCGTGGATTATAAACGATCTGTACCAATTTTCCCGAGTGCTTTCCGATTGTGTTTGGTATTTTTCAAGTATGTAATAAAAAATAATTAGTCATTTAACTGTTTCTGAAGAGATAGCATGTGGAGCGGTAAAAAAAAGTAAAATGATTGTATTATATGTCAAAAATTTTAACAAGAAAAAATTAATATCTGTAGAATTTTATGTAAAATAAATTATGTATAATTATATCATTACTTTTAATCGTACTAATATAGACATGAACTATGATGTTACTGAAAGCCATGAAATCATAGCTTTTTGTAAGCTCTAAAATCCGCGCTTATTATGCCAAAAGTAATGCTTCCAAGTGGGAATTCGCCATATTAAAATCATGTCATATGTAAGCAGGTTGGTAAGGGACTCTTTTGGGCTTACTCCCTTACAAACCTGCTTGCAGGAAAGCAGCGATTTTGAATGGGTAATACTTGATGGTTAAAAACGTAAGTGGCACTGGCATAAGGTTTGCTGGAAACAACTTCCCAACGTTGTGAAAACAAAAAAAATTGGTTCTAAAAGAGCTTTTCGACGTTTCGTTGCTAATTTCTGACTGGGAAAATACTTTTTGTCATCGTTAGCCCATTAGGCTCAGCCAATTCAATTCGATTAATCGAACGAATAAAATAAACATTAACAAGGCATTTGATTATTTTCAATTGTTTTGTTATTAATGTGAATAGTTTGATAGGCCAGTGGGGTCTGTCTTTGCATATCAAGTTCATAATTTATGTACAAATAATTTTTATTTTTAATAAAAATTATATTAAACTTGTAAAAAAGACAAAGTACGGTCTTGTTTACTCCCCCTTTACACCTGCTTTTAAACAAAACAAGTGTGAAAAAAAAGGAGAATAAAAAAAAAAACAAAAAGCGTGTTTTGTATATCTACCAAAGGTACAGCTTGCACATAATGGTGATCAGCTTTAACTTCGAGCTCATATATTAGTTCTCATTTATTGGCAAAACTAGGTTTTATGAATGTTTTGCATGGGATTGTCACTTCTTTCAAAACGTTTGCTGATGATCTCTAGCCCCATTGACCACCCCCCTCCACCCAATTACATGCCTGGCTAATATGTATTCAAAACATGGCTCTTTAGACAATTTTGATATTATTTTTAATTTTCTTTTTACAATAAATACCTTATCTTTGATATATTTTAAACAATTAAAAGCATTTCATAGACAAGCCGCAACATCACATATTCTACAAATGAGAATTCTGTCTTACATTTCTATCAAAAAGACTTAAAATACACATAAAGTTAATTTAATTAACTCAATTTATTTTGAATTCATTGTTTATTACTTTTTTTGTCGCTACTTCCCAAGAAGTCTAACACTCAAAAGTAAATAATTTTAATAACTAAAAATAAAAACTTCCAGAGAACGCACTTGAGGTTTTTTTGCCAACACTTCATATAACTAATAATAACTAGAAAGTGTTAACCATGAAACCAACAACCTCACAAAAACTACATGGATTTAATTTAGCTTGTAATTACACCTATAACTATTTTCTAAGTAAAACATCAGTTACTCATCATAGGCAGGATGGTAGTTAGACTGGCATATAAAATGGCAGACATGGCAGGTTTGGTGGCAGTCTGTTGAAAAGTTTAAAAGCTATAACTTTGAACTCATACAAATTAATTTTCTACGTTCAAAGGTGTCTAAACTTTAAAACACACACACGAATATAATATGTATGTACACCTATACCTCGATTTAAATGTTAGATAGATATGTTTCTGAAAAAAATCCTGTAAATCGAACAAGAAAATATTTTTTTATGGAAAATCGTGCAGTTAAATCGAAAAATTCTTTAAATCCTTATAAGGTTAAAGTTTTTTAATATTATTAAGAGTTTAAAAGAAAATAACTTTAAATTAAAGAAAGAAAAAAACAGAACAATAGATGCCAAGTTACTCTCAAAAATACTAAATTAATTAGTTTGTTCTTCCTATTAGATAACTCATTTTTACTTTCTATATCTATTCTATATTTTTTTTAGCACATGTACGGCTTTTAGTCAATAAAATTTGAAATATTTTGAAAGTTAAAATTTCATTGGAATTCGGTAGTAAAACATTTGTATAACCTAGTTCTAAATATTTCAGTTCACATCGTTCTTAAAAGCTGTAATAAAAATCATACTTAATATCTAAATTGGAAATTATTCAAAAAAAAAGTAGTTCTGAGTTTAATTCAAAAACTACACTGAAAAAAGTTAGTAAAATGTTTTCTAAATCAAGTATACTGTTTTTCAGCAAAATTTTTTTGCTAAAATTGTGTTTTTAGCTGTTAATTGAAACCTAGTTTGTTTTCAAAACAAGTGTAAAAATAAAAAAGGAGAATGAAAACAAAAAGCGTGTATTGTGTATCTAACAAAGGCAGAGCTTGTATATAAACAAACAACTTTTCGAATTTATTTTTGATCAATTGTGATAATCTTTACCTTCGAGGTCATATATAGGGTGAGCCAAAAGTTGCCATGGGGTTTAAATGTTTAATAACTTTTTCGTTTAATATTTTTTTTTATTTTTTTTTTTCTCAGATTATATAATATACAAAATGGAAATTTTTTTACACTAAGTATGAAAAATAATGTCTCTTTAATGACCACCGTTTTCAGCTTCTCACTGATGGGCTCGTTTTAGAGCATTTTCCATAACATCTTTCAAAATTTGTGGCTGTAGCGTTCGAATTTCTGCAACAATGTTTGCCTTGAGTTCAAGGATTGTCTCTGGCTTGTTCACATACACTCGCTCCTTCAAATAACTCCAAAGAAAATATTCGCTATCCAAAAATTTGACTTAAAAGTGCCATTGTGTCCCTTGCAGTGTGGGCAGTTGCTCCGTCCTGCTTAAACCACATACCAGGTCTGTTTTCAAGAGCAGGACGTAAAAAATTTTCTATCATAATCCGATACCGCTCTCCATTTACGGTTACAGCACTTCCATCTTCATTCTCGAAGAAGTAAGGCCCAATGATATTTTCAGATGTGATCCCACACCCTACTGTACACCTAATGGGGTGCAATTGGCGTTGACGAATACCTCTTGGATTTTCAAAACCCCAGAACCTGCAGTTCTGCTTATTAACAAAGCCATTCAAATGAGCTTCATCACTCATAATCAAATTTTCAATAAAGTTGATTTCATTTCTGGCCAACTGTTGTAATTTAACTGCAAACTTTAAACGCTGCCGATGATCTGCGAGTTTTAATTTTTGCACCAATTGCACCTTATATGGGTGTAACTGTAAATCTTTTTTTAAAATGCGCCGTAGTGACGTACGAGACATTCCTAGCTGAGCAGAACGCCTTCTGGCAGATGTTTCTGGTGTTTCGTTCACGCTTTGCTGTACTTGTTCAATATTTTCCGCAGTGCGACTTAAACGTGGTCTACCGGTTCGAGGTAAATCTGTTACGGTGCCATGTTGGTGATGACGATCAACTAAGCAACGAATCATTGCTTCAGAAGGCAAAATTCTAACGTTAAAATGTCGACGATATGCTCTTTGCGTTAAAATAATTGATCTCTGATTTAAATAATAAAATTTTATTATTCTGGTTCTTTGTTCAGTTGTGAATCTCTCCATTTTAAACTCCAAGTGTTATTTACTTATAATCTGAAAAAAAAAAATAAAAAAATATATAAACGAAAAAGTATTACATTTTAAACCCCATGGTAACTTTTGGACCACCCTGTATTTGTTCTCATTTAGTGGGATAACTAGGTTATATGAATGTTTGATGTTTGCATGAGACTGTCACTTCTTTCAAAACATGTTCTGATGATGGGAACCTAGATAATTCCCGAAATAGATCTATCAACACATTCCTGAAAGTGGTCAGTTAATAAATTTGAAAACAAAAACTCTATAGATTATTTGTTAAGACAATATCCTAATAAAAAAAATAGAGTATGGCCTCAAACTTGAATAATTTTGATTTTCATTCCAAGCATTTTTCGTTAAATTTTAAATAAAATATTAGATATAGTGAAAAATTTTAATTCCATAAGAATTTTGTATGTTTTTATTTTATTTTTTTCAGGGAGACAAAACACATGCAAACCAAAAGCCAAATTTGATTTTGGGCTACTAACAGCGTTGCCAACTTTGTTCAAGAAAAGTATACTAAAAAAAAACTAGTTGAAAATATTAATAAACTTCTATTTAAAATATTTACATCTCGTTTTCAACTAAAATTTTAGTTAAACGTTTAAACAAATAAACGTTTAACTAATTTACGTTGCTACTGAAATTGTGTTGGGAAACACATTAAAAGCATGGAGAACAAGTAAAACTACTGACGGTATATATCGCAGCTTATATGGACGAAGTAGTGAAAACATAAAAGATACAAACAAAGACAACTATTATAAGACTTACACAAAGTGCTACCGAGATTGATTTAGTTCATTTAATTTTTTGTTTTCTGTACTACACAAACAAAGGCATACAAATTGTGAATATTAAAAAAAGTATAAATAAAACAATAAATAAATTATTAATAAAATTAAATTAATTTAAAAAAATTACTAAATGAGCGATATTTTGATACATTTTGAAATTGAAGATGCAGGCAAAAATAAAACATGTTTTGGTGCTGCTGTACAAATATATATTTTGATAAATTGAAGATGCAGGCAAAAATAATATATTAACTTTTCTTTGGTCCAACTGTACAAAATAATAAATGTCAGTCTCACGTAGTTGTTTTTAAGACATAAAGGGTTTTATGATATTTAGCTTTATTTTGCATATTCCTTTTTTGTATTTTAAAATTATCTTTATTTGAAAAATATAAAACTGCGTCATACATACATACATATTAGCGTTCGTCAGAAAAGTATGAAGTTTCTTTGGTTTTGAGATATCATCACTATTTAAAATGTTTTGACATTAATAAAAAATGCCGTAACTATTTTTTTAAATTCCAACTCCTTTCGCTTACGAGCGGCGGCCAAAAAAGTTGATTTAGGGGGACTTTTCCTTCAGAGCAAAAGAATGAATTTGAATTCACTATTCGTTCTACACCAATAATTATTTAAAAAAAAAACTTTTCCCCATGTTTAAAGAGCACTATTTAGGAAATAGCGAGGTCGGAAAAAACACATTTTGTCAAAAAAATTATTTTTAATTCCTTTTTTATTACATGCAATCAAAAAGCATTTTTTGCTGCTTAAAAAAACTTGTCGTCGGCGGCTAACCGGCTGACGACCGGCGGCTTGCATCACTGGTGGGCACTCACTTTTTGGAGCAACTGCTATCGTTTATTACTGTAACAAATTTTGGGTGTAAAGTTGTTAGCTTGCTAGCAACAAGTGCCTAACGATCACCTCCGCGCGGTTTCACCTGGGCAACGACAAGTTCGAGGCCTCTATTGGTTTACCAATAGTTGTTCGTTCTTGGCGGCTAACGATCATGGCTATCGCGAAACGGTTACTTTGGTTCTATCTACTTTGGTAGATGGTTCCTCGGTTTCCGCAATGCATATTCAAGGTATACCACTACCTAGTTATCGGAACTACAGTGGATGTAGCCTATATCGGTTACAACGGTCTTACCAAAGACCCTGTAACCTGACGGCTACAATGTCTCACCAAAGACTTTAAATTGGTACCACGGGAGCCATTGGCCAGCCGTGAAGGATCCTCTGTTGTAAATCAATATGAACTAAGACATGTCCAAGGTATACATGTCATACCAGAAGATGATGGAAGATGATGAGAGATGCGAGCCTGGCGATGGTCTCAATACTAGAAGAATGAACCAAAGAAGTATAATGGAAGGTATGAAAGCAGAAAAGGCAGAAAATGCTCTAGTTCCTGGAATTCTTAATACTGTCGTAGAAAGATACAAATTAACTAGAGTGCGTTGGGTGTTGTCGTGCTCGCGGCAAGGCGTTGGTGAGGTTCTTTTGTCTGGTGGTCACGCAGAATGTACTTTTATGAACTTGAAGTTGTATTCGTGCCTGACCACCAGGGAATGTTCATCTTTAGTAGCGAAGTCGTATCTGTAAAAGACATAAAAAAACGATGTCTGGAAGTATGTCGGAACAGAAGTTTCTTTTATGAAATTCAGTCGAATCTGTGCCTGACCACCACGGAATGTTCTGTTAAGTAATGAAGATGTATCTGAAGAAGATGTAAAGAAGGATGTCACAGTGACATGTCAATGTGTTCGTATTGTTTACATGATCCTGCTTTGGACCATAACGGTAATGGCTATTGGGAAAGGCCCTTCGGGGAGTTTTGTGGTGGCTGTGGTTATGCCTAAGCAGGAAGAACTTGATTGTTCGGTGTGGAGTTGCATTCTCAACCGGGTGCTGGGATCCAAAGACCAAGCAGAGGTTTATATAGGCCTCGACCTCACCAGTGGGTGGTTTATATGTCCGAATCAACATACTCCAAAACTGGAACCCGACCTGGATCCTCAGGGTCCAGTTAAAAGGGGCGTTCGTTGGACTCCTGTATTCAACTAGTGTTTGCATACACCATGGAATTAAGCCAAAAGGCAGGAATCCATGTAAAACAAAACAAATTTGTAACAAATTTTAAATTTTTGATTTCTAAAAAAATTAAATACTTTTACACTTTTTTGTTATTTCTCGTGAGATGAAAATAATCTTGATTTACACGAGAACTAACAAAAAAGTGTAAAAGTGAAATCGTTTAAAAAATAATATCGTGTAAATCGAGGGATATGTCTATGTACGAATATTTAGCAAAATATCACACCTTTTGTAACCAACAAAAAACCGAAAAACAACGAAAAAAGCACAATTATATAGACAAATGTATATATTAAATTTTCATATATATATAATTCTTCTGAAAGTGTGTTAGTAACTGAACTCCTCCTTAACGGCTGGGCCGATTTCGATGAAATTTTTTGTGTGTATTTGAGTTGGTCCCTGGATGGTTTAGATTTACAATTGACCTATATAGGTACAATGGGCGTGGCACCTCCCATACGAAGTAAAAATTTATTATTGCATATCTGGAGTACTATTATAGTGGGAGTCTTCAAACTTTGTGTGAGCTACTTTGATAATAATGTGCAAAATCTTGCAAAACGTGGCCGGGATCCAAGCAATGGGCGTGGCACCTCCCATACGAAGTAAGAATTTATCATCGTATATCTCGAGTACTATTACAGCGGGAGTCTTCAAACTTTGTGTGAGCTGTTTTGATAATAATATGCATAGTTTTGCAAAAAGTGGGCGGGATCCAAGCAATGGGCGTGGCACCTTCCATACGAAGTAAAAATTTATAATTGCATATCTGAAGTACTATTACAGCGGGAGTCTTCAAACTTTGTGTGAGCTGTTTTGATAATAATATGCATAGTTTTGCAAAAAGTGGGCGGGATCCCAGCAATGGGCGTGGCACCTCCCATACGAAGTAAAAATTTATTATTGCATATCTGGAGTACTATTACAGTGGGAGTCTTCAAACGTTGTGTGAGCTACTTTGATAAGAATATGCATAATCTTGCAAAAAGTGGCGGGATCCAAGCAATGGGCGTGGCACCTCCCATACGAAGTAAAAATTCATTGTTGCATATCTGGAGTACTATTAGAGTGGGAGTCTTCAAACGTTGTGTTAGCTGCTTTGATAAGAATATGCATAATCTTGCAAAAAGTGGCGGGATCCAAGCAATGGGCGTGGCACCTCCCATACGAAGTAAGAATTTATATAAAAAATCTGTGGTTAATTAAACTCTGCTATTTGTTGAAAAGTCATTAGCCTTAAATACAATTTTAGGCAGGACAACGTCTGCCGGGTCAGCTAGTATATATATATATATTAGGGTGACAATGAAAAATCAACTTTGGATTTTTGATGATAAATGTGAAGATTGTTTTGCCACTTGGTCTAAAACTTACTTGCTGAAAATTTGAGCCAAATCGGATAACTCTATCCCGTGCACCTTTGAGGTCAAAGTTCAAATTTTGGGAAATATAGTGTATTCGCCTATATTGGAGCTAAAAAAATAGCTTTTCGATATGAATTATACCGAAATCCAATGGGATTAATGTGCCACATAGTGTTGAACTTGCATGCTGAAAATATTAGCCGAATCGGGTAACTCTATGCAGTGCACCTTTGAGGTCAAAGTTCAAATTTTTGGGAAATTCTGTATATTTAACTATAATTGATTTAAAAATATCGTTTTTTTTAAGTATATTCATTTAAATTGTACATAAACTGGATGTTTTAGATATTTTTAAAAGTATTCTGAAATATTATGAGTAAATTTAACCCTTTTTTGCTACGGGGGTCAAAACTACACATTTGCTTAAATTAGCTATAAATCCAATATTTAAAAAAAGTGTAAAATATTATTTCTAAAAACGAAAAACTGAAATTGAATGTGAATGTTTTTCGTATAGAAGCAAAATCAGTACATTTTAATTGGAATAAATGTTTTTAATATAAAAAGTAAGGCAACTTGAAAGGTCTTTTTCGGTAAGTTTGATTTGACCAAGGTCGACTTTTTATTGCTGAGTAGTTTAAGTTACTTACTTTTTATTCAATTGTACTTTTTATTCAATCGTCTGTTTTTCCAAAAAGTTTGTTGCTTTCAATTGTAGTGGATAACTTTGTATACTTTGGTGTTCAAAATTTCCAGCTGCGGTTTAAGTAGTAAATTGTAGTAAGTAAACTAATAGAGAACCTAAGTTGTTAATTTGATTTTCTGGAAACCCTATATGTTTCCATTTGAAACTTAAATATGAATTTTAATCACAATATAGGAAATGCTGTAAGTGATAATGCATTTCTTAAATCCCAATTGCGCAATTTTAAACGAAACTTAAATATTGGACATTTTAATTGTCAAAGTTTTAAATTAAAAAAAAACTCTTCAAAGTTAGATGAAATGAAGTCTGTTTTTGATGGTGGTTTCTTGGATGTTATTGGAATTAGCGAAACATGGTTAAAGCCTTATGTGTCAACTAATATAATAAATTTCCCAGGGTATATATGCTATAGAAATGATCGGCCTAATGGTAGGGGAGGGGGTGTAGCCCTCTTCATTTCCAAGAAAATGCAACATAGAATAGTTTTTAGTAGCAAGACTTATGGAGTGGCTGAATCTTTATTCGTTGAACTTACTGTTAATGATGTTAAAGTTTTGGTGGGAACTGTTTATCTACCTCGTGGTCGTTTGGCAACATTTGAAGATCAGATTTCGGATTTACTCGTTGAATACTCTAATGTTGTCATAATGGGAGATTTCAACAATAATCTTTTCAATATTGATAAATCTTTAAGGATAAGGGATTTGTGTTGTAGACTGAATCTGTCTGTAATACACAACTCCAAACCTACTTACTTTAATGTGGCTAATAATACAACATCCTTACTGGATTACTTTTTAGTGTCTTCTCCGGAATTGTTAGGATGTTCTGATCAATTTCAATGTCCTGGAATATCCCATCATTCTATAATATTTATATCGCTTGAAATTGCTGTACCAGACATTCAGCAATACTATGAATTCTATGATTATAATGCAGTCAATATTAGCTCCATGGAGGCAGCTGTTTTGGATTGTAACTTTTGTGATTTGGTTACGATTACAAATGTAGACGAGCAAGTTTTGTTGCTTTATAATTGTTTAGGATATTTGCACTGCTTTGTTCCTAAAAAGATAAAAAAGATATGCAATATTGGGGATACCTGGTTTAAGGCCCCTGAAATTCAATATCAGTTATCTCTTAGGAATCTTGCATATGATGCATACTTGCATGACAGAAGTGAGGGCAATTGGAAAATCTTTTGTCAGCATAGAAACCGAGCAAAGAATGTTATAAGGAAAATTAAAAGGCAAGTACATAGTAAAATTTTTGATAATAAATCTTCTAGAGAAGTATGGTCTATTTTGAACAGAAATGGAATAGTTAGTAGTGATAAGACTTTTCAGGAAACCGACCCGCATCTTTTGAATACAATTTTTTCTTCTAATCAGTCTGTAAGCGGTGCTACCAATATTGGTGCTACCAATATTCCTAATGATGATGGTTTTTCATTTCGAAATGTTGATTTATATGAAATGATCACTGCCTTTAAATCCATAAAATCTGGATCATTTGGATATGATGGCTTTACATTGAAATTTTTGAAAATAATAATGCCTATGATTGGAGATTATATGCTTTTTATTGTTAATTCTATACTAACTACATCAGTTTTTCCTAAATTATGGAAAGTTGCAAAGATTATTCCGATTAGGAAAAATAATGACTTAGATACATCTGATAATTTCAGACCGATATCAATTTTGCCCATTTTATCTAAAATGGTTGAATATTTGATGAAGGCCCAGTTGCTTGAGCATATAGACAATAATAAGTTGCTTCACGAAGCTCAATACGGCTTTAGGCGGAATCGTAGTACAACCTCGTTGTTAATAGGCCTAACTGACAGTATTAGGAGTAGGATATCTGATCGTGGTACTTGTGTGTTACTTTCCTTAGATTTAGCTAAAGCTTTTGATAGAATAGATCATTCTCTCTTAGTTGAAAAATTAAGTAGATGTTTTGGGTTTTCTAGGACTGCCTGCAAGTTGATTTTTTCATATCTTTCTGGCAGAAGGCAATATGTTTATAGCAATGGTTCTTCTTCTGGTATGCTACCAGTATATAGTGGGGTTCCCCAAGGATCCGTACTTGGTCCACTGCTCTTTATTATGTTTATAAATGATTTGTTTAGTAGTGTAATGAATAACATTTGCATACCATTTGCCTTCGCGGATGATGTACAGCTTCTTTTTAGAGGTAGTGTTCAGTTTCCAGATGTTTTAAAGAACATGATTGATTATACCATGGGTATATTGAGTGGTTGGATGTCCTCTAATAACCTGTGCATAAATGCTTCTAAGACGAAAGCCATGTTGTTTGGCACTAATGTTTATGATAATTGTTTGTCCATTTTATTGCATGGGAACACAATAGAATTTGTTGATAAAATTAAGTGCCTTGGTATGATTCTTGACTGCAAATTTACCTTTGAGCATCATATAAACTCTGTAGTTTCTAAAATAAATTTTACTTTGAGAAAATTATATAACCTAAACTTGTTCCTTCCTTTACACATTAAGGAGAGAATAGTTCATGCACTGCTTATGCCTTTATTTTTATATTGTCTAGAAGTTTATTCTGGAACATATGGTTATATTATGAGGAAAGTAAGATTGGCCTTTAATAGAATTATCAGGTATTTATATTCTATAAGGTTGCACCAACATATTTCCTCATTTGTTTCAAAGTTTTTAGGTTGTTCGTTTTCTGAGTTTGTTAATATTAGATGCCTATTACATTTTTATAAGGTTTTGAAAATTAAATCGCCTGTTTTCATAGTAGACTTGTTTGAATTTTGTAGAACTGTCAGGAACAGGCAGATAAAGTTTCCAAAATTAACTCCAATTGTGGAAAGATCGTTCCAGGTGAGAGTAGCACGGACTTTTAATCATTTGCCAAATACTTTAAGGCGAGATTTCTGTGATTCGGTTAATACATTCAAAAGAAAACTTATTCAAAATGTTTCTAATAGATGATAGAAGAGTTTTTTTTTTTTTTTATTTTATCAGCAATTAATGGCTGATATAGATTAAATTTTTTTGTTTAAGATTGTTTGGGATTTGTTTTTTTTTATTTTTTAATTATTTTATAATTAATATTTTTTATTATATATTTTTTTTATAATTATTTTATTAATTAATTCTAAATATTTATCTTGTTATAATTATCTTGTTATAATAATACAGAAATATTGTAACTTGTTTTTGAGTAGAAGTTTATGACCGATTATGGCCAAAAGGCTAGGTCATTGAAAATGAAGAAAATAAAATAAAATAAAATAAATAAATGTAATCATTTCTTAAATTATTAAATTCGCATGCTTCGTATATTGTTGTCGATAGTTTTGAACAACCTAAAAAGAAATACAATAATTATTTAAATGTAAATTAGTTAAATTTATATATAACTTACTTTGAATAAATATTGTCGCTGCTGTTCATCTTTTGTGATCTTCTCATGATAATCTTCAACAAGCTTAATACCTCGTTCGGCGCAGTCATTAACAACCTTTAGTTTTTAAATAATAAATTTTCCTTTTCTATAATCTTCACAATCTTTCCAGCTACTTGGGTCTTTTTGTAAAAAATCCATTGAAATTTGGAATCTCTTCAAAACACTTTTCGTGTTTTTGGATACAAGTTCAATCAAAATTGATGAATTATCTTTAGCGAAGAAAGTATTAAGATTTTCTTTTTTAATTAAAAACTTTTTCAAAATTTCTTCTTCCTCAAGGTTTTCTTCTTCCATAAAAGTCAAAATTTTTTTAGCCATTTTGTTTTTTGTCTGAAAGTCTATGCTATCATCGAATAAACTGAATGCTACGCATTCTTCATTAAGGTAATATAAATGATTAATAAACTTTGTTATGGCTCTATCAGCAATTTGTGCATTTATTTTTTTATAATCTTCTAAATTTCTCAAAAATAATATGTCGTTTAAGGGAGCTTGCTCCGCTTTATCTGAATTGAACCAGAAAAATGCATAGCACTTTATAACAAAACCTGCAACTTCAACTAGACCATTTATTTCCAATTCTGTGATTTTTGGGAATTGATTGCGAAACATCAATATCTTAAGGCAATATATTCCCTTAGCCATCCATCTAGCTAAATGAGGAGCACCGGGTTTAAAAAATTTTATGCCACTAGGAGGACTTCCACTCAGAAATATGATAATCAATTCCAAGAACTCTTTGTAGTCATTTCGTGGAAAGTCCTCTTTAACTTTTATATTTGCAAAATCTAAAATTTTAGCGCAATCATCACCTACTATTTATTTTATTCGAGGTATTGCTAATCCCGTCATATACTCATCCTTTTTTACGTTCGACCATTGTTTTTTGAATTTTTTAAATAAGCTGACTTCTGGGCCAGTCGAAGAACAAATTTTTGTTTCATTAAAAACAGCTGCTAAAATTATTTCAAACACATGGTGTCTGCATACTAGGAACGAAATGTCTCTACGTATTTTTTTTTTCTAATATATTGCAGGCCCCTTTAAATTTGCCAGTGTTTGAGGCGGTTGTGTCAAAGACAAATGCCTCGATTCTATCCAAAACTTGATACTCTTCTAATGAATCATATACTGCAGATGCTATTTCAACGCCAGTTCCAGCCGGTATATCAGGAATATTAATTATTTGTTCAAAATCGGGAGCGGTTGCAATTATTGACAGTCGGTCTTCGTTTTTTCCTGATATGCCAGATAACAGTTTTGTATCCCAGTGTATCGTTAGTGGCTGAGTATTGGATTGAAGTTTTAACCCGATTCGAGTACTATTTGCGTAGTGTAGTTTTGACCCCCGTAGCAAAAAAGGGTTAAATTTACTCATAATATTTCAGAATACTTTTAAAAATATCTAAAACATCCAGTTTCTGTACAATTTAAATGAATATACTTAAAAAAACGATATTTTTAGATCAATTATAGTTAAATATACAGAATTTCCCAAAATTTGAACTTTGACCTCAAAGGTGCACTGCATAGAGTTACCCGATTCGGCTAATATTTTCAGCATGCAAGTTCAACACTATGTGGCACATTAATCCCATTGGATTTCGGTATAATTCATATCGAAAAGCTATTTTTTTTAGCTCCAATATAGGCGAATACACTATATTTCCCAAAATTTGAACTTTGACCTCAAAGGTGCACGGGATAGAGTTATCCGATTTGGCTCAAATTTTCAGCAAGTAAGTTTTAGACCAAGTGGCAAAAGAATCTTCACATTTTGTTTAAAATTCTGGAAAAAAATTTTTCCCATATATTTCATTGTCGCCCTAATATATATATATATATACAAGTTCTTAGAAGTTTATTGGCAGACATAAAAAGATTGCAAAAGATTTTTTGTTTAAATGCCTGCCACCTTTTTGATTTGTTTTTGCTTCATAGGTGGCAAGCAAATGCTAGAGGTTAAACCACAAAAATATGTTTCCAGAATAGAAGAGGCAATGATGACGATGATATCAAAGACACCGGCAACGATGAACACTAGATTTTCATAAAGGCTTCATTTACAACAAGCATCCCCCCAACCACATTTATATGCTTGAGGTTTTAGCTGTTGTATGGTTTGAGTGGCACAAAATTAAGTTCAACTTATGATTTGTACCATCATTTTAGCTGTGATTTTCTTCGTAGTACGACATAAATATGATGAAGGTATTTAAAATCAAATTAAGAATAAGTGTTGCAAAAACTAAACATTGTATTTTAAGAGATTGTTTAATTTTGGTTTTAACTCTTTAATATTTGATATGAATACACTCATAGAAAATAGTGAGTTTAAAAGTAGTATCGCCGCACAGTGAGTCCAAACCCAACTACTCGTCCAATCGGGAAAAAGTGTCCACAAAAATTGAAAAGCGGAAGCTAGCTTTTAAGAAAAATGTTTCTGCGGTCACCCTGTTTTAACACAGGATGTTCTACAGGGTATCAAAGTTGACCATCTCGGGTATATACAAGTTTTAAAAGGGTGTATCTTTTACAAATGTAGACCGATTTCACTAATTTAAGATTTTTTGTAATCTAGATTACTAGACAAAGCAAAAACATGCTTTATGTGCCATAGTAGTTTAAATAATATTTAACTTTAACTTTAAAAATCTTAATTTTTCTCCTTGACTTCTTTTTATGTATGAAAATAAATTAATCACACACAGAGAAATAAAGTGCCAACCGAATTAAAAAGTGTATTTTAATGGTAACAACTTATAAATTCAGTTATTACAAAGATATTTACATTAGATTTCTGAATATTTTGGGGGTTGAAACTAAAATTCAGTTGAATTAACCGAACTTTGTTGTGAAAGCTAATGTTCAATTGTTCCAACCGACTGAAATTCGTAATATCCGAATTTGAGTTGTAGTAACCGAATTTCTGTTGGAAAATAGCTAAATTTTTCTCTGTGTGCATTATTGTGAGAAAATGCTTAAATTTTTTTGTATGATTCTCATCACTTTTTGAAACTCCTATTGATTTTTTTTTTTTTAAATTATCTCATGAAGTTCCGCAGTGATAATTTTTTAAACTCAAACATTTAAAATGTGTGAGTTTGAATATAAACGTCTTTTTCAGACAATTGCAATTAATACTATAATTAATATACAATTTTATTTAATTTTAATTGTGAAAGGCGTAGTAGAGAAGAATGAGTGTATTTTTAAATCATAACTACATTGTAAATTTTCAATTTTTTCTGAATCAGACTGCGTAGTTTCTGGTATTGAACCTTCGTCAGTGACCCGGTTTTTTTTTGAATAATGTAATATTTGTTGTTTTTATTTGTTCGATTGCGTCTATATGAAATTTTCTGTCCAATCACTGACCGTGGTATAGAAAAACTGATTTCTAATGCCACATGCACTCGCACTTTTTTTTTTTTTTTTTTAATTTTAACCAATACTCAGGGGATCATTTTAACCAATACTCAGGGGATACTCATGCAGTGCATTGTATTGATCAGGAAAATAGGGTATGTGAGGGAGGAAAGAGGGGGTAGTGTCTGTGGATATTTGATTTAAATTTTTCTAAATTGTAAGTAACAGGGAAGACTTCTGCGGGAAGTTTGTTCCACATACGAATCGTTCGACTAAAAAACGAATTTTCTCTGTAATGCGTTGTGCGAAACACAGGACTACAAACGGATGTGCTCTACTAGATAAGAGAGTATTACGAATAAAAACTCGGGCTCGAGAAATAAGTTCACTTATCTCAGATGAGCACCTCCCATGGTAATATCGATAGAAAAGTGTCACACAACCCTCATTCCGACGATGCTCCAATGAATCAATAGAGTTGGATACACTACTGTTATTGATAAGCTTCACCGCCCTCCCCTGAACACGGCCCAGAAGCTTCAGAATAGACACTGAAGCCCCTGCCCATATATGAGAGTTTTTGATAAAAAAGATTCACTCCACTCTGATATATTTTTGGAATTTTATTCTAATATTTTAATATTTTATTTTGTCTATAATTTTATTAATAGACAATTACACATAATTTAAGTTGCTTTAATCCACAATTTTATTTTATATATGAAAAACAGAAAAAAAAAAATCTTCCATGGTTGATTTTTTATGTGTCTTACAAGAGTTGCACTTCCGCGACATCTATTTCAATCAGCGTATATCTTTCAGTCTGGTTGTCGTAAACACTATTAATGTACTTATCAGCATATTTTTTTTAGCAAAATGAACTAGTAAAGCATTAATATAATATTTGTAAAATATTAGTTCAAAAGTGCTGAATAAGTTTGACTAATATTTTAGCTGAAAACATAATTTCACCAAAAAAATTGCTGAAATTTAGTATAATTATTTTTTGACTGTATTATTTGATTTGGTCTATTGTATTAAAAATTTACAAAAAATATTCTTTTTTATATTTAGTTACCACTAATTAATCACTTTCTCTACAATCAAAAAAAAAATCAGTAAAGTCAAAAAAATTTTAGTCAGGAGGGTACTTGAAAATAAATTGCTAACGGGAAAATATTTTGCTGAAAATCAGCGAGCTGATTTTTACCAAAAAAATTAGTAAATTCAGCAAAAGTTTGGTAACATTTAGTTGATTAAAAATTAAAAACCCTTGCTAAAAATGAATAAAATTTTTTCTGAATAACTAAAAAAAATTTGTAGAAACATTATACTTAAGTTAATTTATTTGCTGGACATACTTAAAATATTTTGTGGTTCTTTAAAAAATATTGACAATACATTAAAAAATATAAAAATTATCATACGTTGACTACATGAATTAATTTAATATCTGACAATATATAGAAATAATTATATATAACATAAACAAAATTATATTTCAACTAAATCCATATTTGCCAAAATGATAACAATTTGAACTGGAGCTTAATGCCGTAGATAATTCTAGAAAAAAAAAAATAATAATAAAATATGACATACACAACCCTTTCCTTTGCAAATAGAGTAAGGAAATATAAAAAATTACTTAATATATGTGTCCTTCTCTTCAGCTTTACACTGTCTTCACTCAAAAAAATAAGTTAGTAGAAAAGTTAGTAAAACGTCTTGTAAATTAGGTATACTATTTTTTAGCAAAATTTTTTGCTAAAATCGTGTTTTCAGCTAAAATTTTTGTTATACTTATTCAGCACTTAACTGTTTTATACTAATGCTTTACTAATATACTAATGTTTTACTAATTAATTTTGCTAAAAAAAATTGTGCTGATAAGCACATTAATAGTGTGAACGACAACCAGATTGAAAGATATACGCAGAATGAAGTAGATGTCGCGGACATGTCAAGATGTAGTAGAGAAGAGGAAAATGATACTAAAAAGTACAACTCTAATAAGACATATAAAAAAATCAAATATGGAAGTTTTTGTATCTCTTTTTCATACATAAAAAAAAATTGAGGATTAAAACAACTTAAATTTTGCGTTGTCACCGGGTTGTGAAAATAATTGTCTATTAATTAAATAAAAGACAAAATAAAATATTTATTTATTTAAACTAAATGTTTATAGATTAATAATAGTGTGGTCAAATTGCAAACAAACATATACAGACATGTAGACAGAGTAAAGCGAAAGACAAAGACACACATCTTAGGTAGATTTTTATGGTTCCTTTTTCTTATTGCAAAAAAGGGTTGTTTTTTTCGTTTCGTTTGTTTTTGTTTGTTTTTTCATTTCGTTTCTATAATTACCTTCGGCAGTTGCGTCCTTTAAACGATAGCATCATTTAGACAACCATTGATGTAAGTAATTGAAAGAAAATTTTTGTTATGTTATATATATTTATTTCTATATATTTTCAGATATTAAATTAATTCATGTCGTCAATGTGGGAAAATGAAAATTTTAATATTTCGTAATTATAGTAAATTATTTTTAAAAGAATCAGAAAAATATGTTTTATCGATTTTCAGCAAATAAATTAACTAAATTACAATTTTTCTACAAATTTTTTGCGTTTTTTTTCGGTGTTCCCATAGCAATTAACCCCACCGAAGTAAAATAATGAATCAGGGCTATGAACCAAAAAGCTTCAATAAGTTCGCCAACTCTCCATCAGGTGGCGAGCAACAACTGTTCTTAGACTTACCATCTCGCGCAATTACAGTGTTGCAATGTCTGAAGCCCTTCATCTTTCCCCACCTTTCATCTCTATACTATCCCTTTCCAAAGAAAGCAACACACTAAATATAGGAAGTATTTCCTGAGTGTTGCCTCTCTTTTTAAAAAAAAAAAAAAAAAAAAAAAAAAGTCTTTTTTATTTCTAATCTACTAAGTGTTAGAAAACTTTTGCTGAATCTACAAATTTTGTTGCTAAAAATCAGCTCGCTGATTTTCAGCAAAAGATTTTGCTGAAATTAGCAACTTTTTTGCAAACATCCTCCTGACTAAAATTTTGCTGACTCAGCAAAATTTTTTGCTGACTTTACAAACTTTTATTTTTGAGTGTACCTAAAGGCATATTTGTTTGCAATTTTCCCACATTCCATAAATTACCACTTTAAATATTTTATTTTGTCTTTAATATAATTAATAATCAATTTCTTTGACAAGCAGGAATCAATAAAATATTTGAGTTTATTAGATCAACAATTTATATGACTACACATTGTTGCCGTCCTTTTGTATGAAAAATATATAAAAAAATCTTTCATGGTTGATTTGTTTATATGTATCACACAAAAAAATATTTCTTAAATTCCGCCAAGTAAACATTTTGTTGAATAAAAAAAACATAATCAATTACTTTTTTAATTGACTCAATTACTTTTTTAATTGACTCAATTAAAAAGTAATTCAATATTTTAATTAATATTGATTACTTTAAATAAACAAAAATATTGATTACTTTTTAATTGAATCAATTAAAAAAGTAATTGATTATTTTTTTTTATTCAACAAAATGTGTACTTGGCGCAATTTTTTTTTTCTGTGCTTACAACAGTTGTACATTTTAGTATAATTTTTCTTGTCTCTACTACATCTTGACATGCAGTGGCATCCACTTCATTCTTGTTATATGGTTCAATATGGTTTTCATTCACACTAATAATGTGCTTATATCACGATTTTGTTGTTTTTAGCAAAATACATTAGTTACACTTTAGTAAAACATTAGTTCAGAACTGTTAAGTGCTGAATAGAGGTATAACTAAATTTATGCTGAAAATATAATTTTAGCAAACAATTTGCTGAGAAATAGTATCCATTTCTTACAATACCTTTTACTAATTTGTTTACTAACTTAGGCTTTTGAGTGTACTCGAGAAAAATGTTTATTAAATTTGGTTCGTAAAATGGATTATTTTATTTCAATCAAACTAAGTCTAATTGTATAAATTTGTATTTATTTGAAAAACAAACCTATTGGCATTTTAGTCTTATCTGATTGCTACTTTTAAGCATTTAAATATTAGTGAACACATTCAGATATTACTATACGTATTGATATGTTTAATCTTGGCTGTAAGCATCCCAGTAAAAAATCAACCAAAAGCAAAAACGAAAAATCACTCAAAAATTTCTCATACAAAATTGGGTTTAATTTCATATGATAAATAGCCCAAATTTTCATGGCAATTTTTCGTAATTTTTGTTGAATAATTAGTTTTGAATATTGGGCGGTTTTTCGTTATGAAAAATCACTCACATTTTTTATTTTTACATTTTGTGCAAAATTGTAGAGGATTTTCAATTTGAAAAATATATGGTTTGAAAATGGGTGAAGTAAACATAAGAACATAAAAACATCATGCCATTGTCAACGAATATGTTATTGAGGGAATATTCAGCTTTTGTTTAAGCAGCATCAAAAAATAGTTCATACGTATTTATAAACTTGATCAGAAAACATAATTATATTCGAATTGTTAATATGACTTAATTAAAATATCAAAGATTTAAAGAAATATATTAAGTAAAAATGTATAGTATCATGATATAGTTACTAAAATTTTTGTTGTTATTTTTGAATTGGAGAATTAGGCGCCGCACGCAAACAACTTTAAAAAACCGCACCCGCGATTTTTTTTTGCTGTGGCCCCTAATTCTCAAATTACAAAATAACAACAAACATTTTAATAACTTAATATTACTTAAAAAAAAACTACAAACATTTTAATAATTATATTAAATCAGAATATAATTATTATAATTTTTTAAGTTTTTAGTATTATAGTTATTCAAATGTTTGTTATTAGTTTCAAATTGGAGTATTAGGCGCCTCAGGGAAAAAATTAAAAAGATTCGAGCGAGCGATTTTTGTTTAAATTTACTCCCCTGCGGCGCTTTATTCTAAAACTCAAAAATAATAACAAACATTTTAATAACTTTTTTATGTTTTTAAATAATTTTTGAAAAAATAATTTCTTCAAATAATTATTTGGCAACTCTATATAACAATTTCCAAAGTTTTTTTTATCAACAATTACAGTCAAGATGTTGAATAATTTCAAGTTTTTTAAATCACTTAATTATATTTTAATGATAAGTAGTACCGTGTTGAAAAAGGAACACTGTATCAAAAATGAGTTAACTGCAAAATGTATCAGTTGTGTAGACAATGTTGTGCGTAGAAGCTTTTAGTTAGGGCTTTTTGCGTTTAACATTCTGTAGTTAGCGCTTTTGTATTTTGTTTATAAAATCGCTTTTTTGGTGGAAGAAGCCTACATTTTGTTGGTACGTACTTCGATGCATTAATCAGAATCAATAAAAACGATATTTAAAGACAAATATTTTATAATTAAGAATTCTAGCCAAGGGAGTTTCGACTGGTTAGCAAGTGGCAGACTTTTTGACATTTTACTCCTCCCAGAAAAAAATACATACTTATATCTGACCTCATTAGATATCTAATGTGGAGTGTGAGAATGAGTCAGTAATTATTATACACTTTCAAGAGTGTTTGATTAAGTCAGTCATTATTTTACAAATATACTATTAAATTTGACAACTTATTATTTGTTTCAAGGGCTAACAACATAATCTATATTTGTAAAAGAATAACATTGTTGACTGACTGACTCAACATCTCCCAGCCTATACCATTGGAGCTACGAATTTGAAGTTAGGCATGGCGGTCCAAAATCCAGCGAAAACGTTCGCTAAGACGGGATTTTTGGAAATTCCTACGGAGAGAAGAAATAAGGGGAAAAGTCTACCCCTTGGAGGGTTGACCAAACCACCAAAACGAGGAACTTGAAATTTTGTATGTGTGTACCTTGCTACGGGTAGATATCTGTATTGCCGAGATTTTTGGAAATTCAAACTGGGAGCTGAAGATAGGGGGAAAATCTTCCGCTTGGCGGCCTAGCCAAAACACTGATATTAGGAACTTAAAAATTGGTATGTGAGTTCCTAAGCAGGAGTTTACTGGTTTTTTGACATTTCTATGGGAAGCTGCTAATAAAACTTCTACGGGAAATGGCTAATATAGGCCTGACCACGTAACTAAGCGAGGAAAAAATTTGATATAATTTTTATTAAAAATAAAAATTATGTTTTTTCAACATAAGTTTGAGGCCATACTCTATATTTCTTTATTAGGATATTATCCTAACAAATAATCTATAGAGTTTTTATTCTCAAATTTATTAATTGACCACTTTCAGGAATAGATAGATCTATTTCGGGAATTTTCTAGGTTCCCATCATCAGAACACATTTTGTTAGAAGTGACAATCCCATGCAAAACATCAAACATTTATATAAACTAGTTTTCTCACTAAATGGAAGGAACTTTAAGTTATCACGAGAAAATATCTGTATTGATGGAATTTTTAGCAATTCCCACGAAGAGGGGCAAAAAGGGGGAAATATTCTCCTTGGTGGTCTGGGCCAAACCATTGATGACAGAAACTTGAAATTTCATACGTGAGTTTATAATTAGAAGTAGATTTTGGAAATATAGAGTAAAAGTCTATATATGGTAAAAGTCTCCCCCTTGTCGAACATTAATATACATATATGCTTCTTCGAACTAGCCCCCGTATGAGAAAATTTTGAATTTCTGGCCTTAAGACCTTAGAATTTGGTATGTCGGTTCCTTATCATGAGAAGTAGGGCTTAAAGGTTAAGAAATTCTCCCCCTTGGCGGAACTTAAAATTTGGTATGCTATAACGAGTGGAAATCTGTATTGACGGGATTTTTGGATATTCTGGAGGGGTAACCTTTTTGCTGCAGCAAGAGTAGACATCTGTGTAAAGCGCATTTTTGGAAACTCGGTATGTGGGTACTAGACATCTGTATAGAGTGTATTTTTAAAAAATTTTACTTGGAGGACCAACCATGATTTTTAAATTTTTAAAAATCATCCTCCCTGCAAGGTATGTGGGTTCCTGATCTTTAGAAGATATTTTTAGAAATTCCTACTGGGCCAAAAAGGGTTATAATTTGCTCTTTGAAGGGCCGGCAAAACCGCTTAAGCGACGTTCTTGAAATTTGGTATGTCGGGGTTCAATGTCTTATTGTTTTAAATTTAAATCATATGTTCTTTGGAATTAACTCTAAATTATCAAAACTATTTTATGAAAGCTTCGATTTTAATTACCACGTTATTGTATTTACGGAAACCTGGCTAAGCGATAAAGTTTTTAATACGGAAATACTATGTAATGCATATAATATTTATAGACTCGATAGAGAAACCGAGACAACTGGTGGTGGTGTAATGATTGCCGTCTCAAATCACCTCCCATCAGAACAAATATTATCTGGTTCATCTCGTAAAGCAGAATTTATTGGAGTCCAGATTAATCTTAATGCAAGAACATTTTTATTACCTGTTCCTATATTCCTCCAAAATCTGACTGTACTTTATATAATGAACATTACGAATCTATAAAATCCGTTGTATTAAGAGCTAATCCGGAAGACTCCATTTTTGTTTTCGGAGACTTTAACTTACCATCAGTTTCTTGGAAATTTTATCAGATTCTTTTATTACGCCCCAATGGAATCAAGTGATTGGATCGATGACTTTCTAAAAAAATTATCTGAGTTAAGCCTTTTTCAAATAAATAATATATTTAACGAATATGAGCGACTGTTAGATCTGATATTCGTAAATGAGCCTGCAGAGTGCACCATAAACCGTTCCGATCCCATTACTAAACCCGAAGACCGTTATCATCCAACTATTGAAGTAAATTGTAACTTACCAGATTTATTTAATCGGAAACCCATGGATAATAATAAGAAAATGTTTTGCTTTAAACGAACAAATTACTACGATCTAAACTTTCTTCTACGAAACACTAATTGGCTAGAATTGCTATCGGTTCCTGACGGTAATCCAGCATCTATTGATGTAATGATTGATACATTTTATACAACTATTTTTAATTATATCGCTGAATGTGTTCCTAAGGTCTCTTTACGTAAACATTCTGGCCCACCGTGGAACTCAAGACAACTTTCAAGACTTAAAAATTTAAAAAACAAATATTATAAAAAGTATAAGGAATCTGGTTCACTTACCCATTATGGTAAATATTCAGTAACTCGTGCTGAATATAACTTGCTCAACACGAGATTATATAAGGACTACTTAAATAATATGAAAAATAATTTTAAACGTGATCCCAAATCCGTTTTATAAATTCGTGAATTCTAAAAGAAAATCCGGTGGTTATCCTTCTGTTGTAAAATATTTAACTAATGAATCTTCTGATGATGTTTTCATAAGTAATATGTTTGCGGATTTTTTTTCCACTACGTACTCTGGTGCTCAATATAGTAATTCCAACGATTATCATATTCCAATAATTGAACAAAAGTCAATATCAATTGCATCTATAACCACGTCTCACATTAAAAAATGTATACGGGGCCTTAAATCTTCATTTCATCATGGACCTGATGGGGTACCAAGCTGCATACTTACTAATTGTGCTGAAGTTCTCTCTATTCCTTTATCGATCATGTTTAATTTATCTATTAAATACGGTTATTTTCCCAAATACTGGAAAGATTCTTATATTATTCCTTTATTTAAATCAGGAAATAAGTCTCTTGTAACTAATTATAGAGGTATTGCCAAACTTAGTTCAATACCCAAACTGTTTGAAAAATGTTTAACTGATCATTTTTGTTATACAATATCATCGATATTATCACCTTCTCAACACGGTTTCCGTAAAGGATGCTCTACAACCACAAATCTACTAAATCTCACAACAATAGTTAACCGCGGATTTACAAACGGTCAACTTACTGATGTTATCTACACAGACTTTAGCAAAGCCTTTGACAAAGTTAATCATAATCTTCTTTTAAAAAAATTATATTTGATGGGTTTTACTAAAAATTGTATAAACTGGATAGAATCTTACTTGAGTGGCAGAAAACAAACGTGTGTTATTTAACAATTCTAAATCAAAAAATATCGATGTAAGATCTGGAGTACCGCAAGGAAGCCACCTTGGGCCAATTTTATTCTCCCTCTTCATAAATGACTTACCACTTTCGGTTAAATTTCCAACGTCCTAATGTATGCTGACGACATTAAAATTTTCTTAAGTTTTGATAAAATTTCTTATCATACACATCTTCAACAAAATTTAAATAACCTCTACGTATGGTGCAATGCAAATTTAATGGAATTAAACTTGAAAAAATGCAAACATATGCGCTTCTCCAGAAAAAACTTCGTTCCTTCTTACTACTCTTTGGGTGGAGACCAATTAGAGTTAGTGGATTCATTTTATGACCTTGGTGTTTTATTAGACCCCAAACTAAGTTTTTCACAACACATCACTCTGGCCGTTAATAAAGCTCGTGGAGTTCTTTCTTTTATTAAACGATGGGCTAAAGAATTACTGACCCCAATATAACTAAACATCTTTATACTTCCCTGGTACGGCCAATCTTGGAATATGGTTCCGTAATTTGGGATCCTCAACATAATGTTCGTATTCAAATGATTGAATCAGTTCAAAAACAGTTTTTACTTTTCTGTTTACGAAATTTCTACGTGGGATCTATTGTTAATCTTCCATCATACTCTATTAGACTTGCTCGTATCAAACTACCAACCTTGGAAAGCCGAAGAAAAATGCTAAATGTTACTTTTGTAGTCAAGCTGATTAATGGTGACTTATGCTCCGAATTTCTAATGAATAACCTGTCATTTAATATTCCTCAACGCTCAACGAGAAACTTCAATTTGTTATATGTTCCATTTTTTCGTTAAAATTATGCTGACGCTGATCCTCTTATTAGAATGTGTAATGATTTTAATGAATTTTATAGTTATATTGATTTTAATATTAATGTTAGGATTATTAAACGCAATATTATTTATTTCTAAACACATAAATTTATATCTATGTTATTTGTATTAATGCAATTTGATGTTATTGTCTGTAAGGATTTTTCCATAGACTAAATAAATAAA